>CM046865.1:39155657-39524532 GCA_025617745.1 Heliocidaris erythrogramma | reverse complement strand
AAAAAAAATCTGTTTCCGCCCGGGCTCGAACCGGGGACCTTGAGTGTGTAAAACTCACGTGATAACCACTACACTACGGAAACTCCGATACATGTGCTCCTTGATTTTTATTCAATAATAATTTTTTTAGTCCGAAGCCCAGAAAAGGTAGGAGGAGAAAGAAGGAAATTAGTACTAGTAGTAATAGCAAAAGAAAAAGAAGAAGAAAAAAAAAAGAAGGAATCAAAGAAAGAAAGAAGGGGGGGAAGATGAAGTAGAAGGAAAAGAAAATTGAGAAGAAAATTGCTGTATAAAATAAAATTTGCAACAATCTGAGGTAAATACAGCTTCACGATATACAAAAAAAAATCTGTTTCCGCCCGGGCTCGAACCGGGGACCTTGAGTGTGTAAAACTCACGTGATAACCACTACACTACGGAAACTCCGATACCTCCGCTTTTTTATTTGTATTCCGTAATACTTTCTTTAGTCCGAAGCCCAGAAAAGATAGGAGGAGAAAGAAGAAAATTAGTAGTAGTAGTAATAGCAGAAGAAGAAGAAAGAAAAGAAAAAAAGAAGAAAAGGACGATATAACAACTGAAAATATGACCAGCGCATATACCAAAATAATGAAACGAAAATTCTAATCTAGAATAGTGCTTCAATTTACCAATCGCAGAAACAAAATCTTGTTTCCGCCCGGGCTCGAACCGGGGACCTTGAGTGTGTGAAACTCACGTGATAACCACTACACTACGGAAACTCCGATACATGTGCTTCTTGATTTTTATTCAATAATAATTTTTTTAGTCCGAAGACCAGAAAAGGTAGGAGGAGAAAGAAGGAAATTAGTACTAGTAGTAATAGCAAAAGAAAAAGGAGAAGAAGAAGAAAAAAGAAGGAATCAAAGAAAGAAAGAAGGGGGGAAAAGATGAAGTAGAAGGAAAAGAAAATTGAGAAGAAAATTGCTGTATAAAATAAAATTTGCAACAATCTGAGGTAAATACAGCTTCACGATATACAAAAAAAAATCTGTTTCCGCCCGGGCTCGAACCGGGGACCTTGAGTGTGTAAAACTCACGTGATAACCACTACACTACGGAAACTCCGATACCTCCCATTTTTATTTGTATTCCGTAATACTTTCTTTAGTCCGAAGCCCAGAAAAGATAGGAGAAAGAAGAAAATTTGTAGTAGTAGTAATAGCAGAAGAAGAAGAAAGAAAGAAAAAAGGAAGGAGAAGAAGAAGAAAAGAGGACGATATAACAACTGAAAATTGAGACCAGCGCATATACCAAAATAATGAAACGAAAATTCTAATCTAGAATAGTGTTTCAATTTACCAATCGCCTAAACAAAATCTTGTTTCCGCCCGGGCTCGAACCGGGGACCTTGAGTGTGTGAAACTCACGTGATAACCACTACACTACGGAAACTCCGATACATGTGCTCCTTGATTTTTATTCCGTAATAATTTTTTAGTCCGAAGCCCAGAAAAGGTAGGAGGAGAAAGAAGGAAAATTAGTACTAGTAGTAATAGCAAAAGAAAAAGGAGAAGAAGAAGAAAAAAGAAGGAATCAAAGAAAGAAAGAAGGGGGAAAAAGAAGAAGTAGAAGGAAAAGAAAATTGAGAAGCAAATTGCTGTATAAAATAAAATTTGCAACAATCTGAGGTAAATACAGCTTCACGATATACAAAAAAAAATCTGTTTCCGCCCGGCTCGAACCGGGGACCTTGAGTGTGTAAAACTCACGTGATAACCACTACACTACGGAAACTCCGATACCTCCGCTTTTTTATTTGTATTCCGTAATACTTTCTTTAGTCCGAAGCCCAGAAAAGATAGGAGGAAAAGAAGAAAATTAGTAGTAGTAGTAATAGCAGAAAAAAGAAGAAAGAAAAAAAGGAAGGAGAAAGAAGAAGAAAGAGGACGATATAACAACTGAAAATTGTGACCAGCGCATATACCAAAATAATGAAACGAAAATTCTAATCTAGAATAGTGCTTCAATTTACCAATCGCAGAAACAAAATCTTGTTTCCGCCCGGGCTCGAACCGGGGACCTTGAGTGTGTGAAACTCACGTGATAACCACTACACTACGGAAACTCCGATACATGTGCTCCTTGATTTTTATTCAATAATAATTTTTTTAGTCCGAAGACCAGAAAAGGTAGGAGGAGAAAGAAGGAAATTAGTACTAGTAGTAATAGCAAAAGAAAAAGAAGAAGAAGAAGAAAAAAGAAGGAATCAAAGAAAGAAAGAAGGGGGAAAGATGAAGTAGAAGGAAAAGAAAATGGAGAAGCAAATTGCTGTATAAAATAAAATTTGCAACAATCTGAGGTAAATACAGCTTCACGATATACAAAAAAAAATCTGTTTCCGCCCGGGCTCGAACCGGGGACCTTGAGTGTGTAAAACTCACGTGATAACCACTACACTACGGAAACTCCGATACATCTGCGTCTTGATTTTTTATTCCGTAATACTTTTTTTAGTCCGAAGACCAGAAAAGGTAGGAGGAGAAAGAAGGAAATTAGTAGTAGTAGTAATAGCAGAAGAAGTAGAAGAAAGAAAGAAAGAAAGAAAACGAAGAAGAAGAATCAGAAAAAGAAGAAGAGAAGGAGGAAGAGGAATTAACAGAAAATCGTGAAAAGGTCATATACCAAAATATGGAATCGAAAATTCTAATCTAGAATAGTGCTTCAATTTACCAATCGCAGAAACAAAATCTTGTTTCCGCCCGGGCTCGAACCGGGGACCTTGAGTGTGTGAAACTCACGTGATAACCACTACACTACGGAAACTCCGATACATGTGCTTCTTGATTTTTATTCAATAATAATTTTTTTAGTCCGAAGACCAGAAAAGGTAGGAGGAGAAAGAAGGAAATTAGTACTAGTAGTAATAGCAAAAGAAAAAGAAGAAGAAGAAAAAAAAGAAGGAATCAAAGAAAGAAAGAAGGGGGAAAAGATGAAGTAGAAGGAAAAGAAAATTGAGAAGAAAATTGCTGTATAAAATAAAATTTGCAACAATCTGAAAAAATATATAGAAAAATCACGATATAAAAAAAAAAATATGTTTAAAAAAGGGCTCGAACCGGAACTTCAGTGTGTAAAACTCACGTGATAACCATACACTACGAAACTCCGTATCTCCCAGTTTTATTGTATTCCGTAATACTTTTCTTAGTCCGAAGCCAGAAAAGATAGGAGGAGAAAGAAGAAAATTAGTAGTAGTAGTAATAGCAGAAGATGAAGAAAGAAAGAAAAAAGGAAGGAGAAGAAGAAGAAAGAGGACGATATAACAACTGAAAATTGTGACCAGCGCATATACCAAAATAATGAAACGAAAATTCTAATCTAGAATAGTGCTTCAATTTACCAATCGCAGAAACAAAATCTTGTTTCCGCCCGGGCTCGAACCGGGGACCTTGAGTGTGTGAAACTCACGTGATAACCACTACACTACGGAAACTCCGATACATGTGCTCCTTGATTTTTATTCAATAATAATTTTTTAGTCCGAAGCCCAGAAAAGGTAGGAGGAGAAAGAAGAAAATTAGTAGTAGTAGTGATAACAGAAGAAAAAGAAGAAGAAGAAGAAAAAAGAAGGAATCAAAGAAAGAAAGAAGGGGGAAAAGAAGAAGTAGAAGGAAAAGAAAATTGAGAAGCAAATTGCTGTATAAAATAAAATTTGCAACAATCTGAGGTAAATACAGCTTCACGATATACAAAAAAAAATCTGTTTCCGCCCGGGCTCGAACCGGGGACCTTGAGTGTGTAAAACTCACGTGATAACCACTACACTACGGAAACTCCGATACCTCCGCTTTTTTATTTGTATTCCGTAATACTTTCTTTAGTCCGAAGCCCAGAAAAGATAGGAGAAAGAAGAAAATTTGTAGTAGTAGTAGTAATAGCAGAAGAAAAGAAAGAAAGAAAAAGGAAGGAAAGAAGAAGAAAAGAGGACGATATAACAACTGAAAATTGAGACCAGCGCATATACCAAAATAATGAAAATCGAAAATTCTAATCTAGAATAGTGTTTCAATTTACCAATCGCAGAAACAAAATCTTGTTTCCGCCCGGGCTCGAACCGGGACCTTGAGTGTGTGAAACTCACGTGATAACCACTACACTACGGAAACTCCGATACATGTGCTCCTTGATTTTTATTCCGTAATAATTTTTTAGTCCGAAGCCCAGAAAAGGTAGGAGGAGAAAGAAGAAAATTAGTACTAGTAGTAATAGCAAAAGAAAAAGGAGAAGAAGAAGAAAAAAGAAGGAATCAAAGAAAGAAAGAAGGGGGAAAGAAGAAGTAGAAGGAAAAGAAAATTGAGAAGCAAATTGCTGTATAAAATAAAATTTGCAACAATCTGAGGTAAATACAGCTTCACGATATACAAAAAAAAATCTGTTTCCGCCCGGGCTCGAACCGGGGACCTTGAGTGTGTAAAACTCACGTGATAACCACTACACTACGGAAACTCCGATACCTCCGCTTTTTTATTTGTATTCCGTAATACTTTCTTTAGTCCGAAGCCCAGAAAAGATAGGAGGAGAAAGAAGAAAATTAGTAGTAGTAGTAATAGCAGAAAAAAAGAAAGAAAGAAAAAAGGAAGGAGAAGAAGAAGAAAGAGGACGATATAACAACTGAAAATTGTGACCAGCGCATATACCAAAATAATGAAACGAAAATTCTAATCTAGAATAGTGCTTCAATTTACCAATCGCAGAAACAAAATCTTGTTTCCGCCCGGGCTCGAACCGGGGACCTTGAGTGTGTGAAACTCACGTGATAACCACTACACTACGGAAACTCCGATACATGTGCTTCTTGATTTTTATTCAATAATAATTTTTTTAGTCCGAAGACCAGAAAAGGTAGGAGGAGAAAGAAGGAAATTAGTACTAGTAGTAATAGCAAAAGAAAAAGCAGAAGAAGAAGAAAAAAGAAGGAATCAAAGAAAGAAAGAAGGGGAAAAGAAGAAGTAGAAGGAAAAGAAAATTGAGAAGCAAATTGCTGTATAAAATAAAATTTGCAACAATCTGAGGTAAATACAGCTTCACGATATACAAAAAAAAATCTGTTTCCGCCCGGGCTCGAACCGGGGACCTTGAGTGTGTAAAACTCACGTGATAACCACTACACTACGGAAACTCCGATACATCTGCGTCTTGATTTTTTATTCCGTAATATTTTTTTAGTCCGAAGACCAGAAAAGGTAGGAGGAGAAAGAAGGAAATAGTAGTAGTAGTAATAGCAGAAGAAGTAGAAGAAAGAAAGAAAGAAAGAAAACGAAAAAGAAGAATCAGAAAAAGAAGAAGAGAAGGAGGAAGAGGAATTAACAGAAAATCGTGAAAAGGTCATATACCAAAATATGGAATCGAAAATTCTAATCTAGAATAGTACTTCAATTTACCAATCGCAGAAACAAAATCTTGTTTCCGCCCGGGCTCGAACCGGGGACCTTGAGTGTGTGAAACTCACGTGATAACCACTACACTACGGAAACTCCGATACATGTGCTTCTTGATTTTTATTCAATAATAATTTTTTTAGTCCGAAGACCAGAAAAGGTAGGAGGAGAAAGAAGGAAATTAGTACTAGTAGTAATAGCAAAAGAAAAAGAAGAAGAAGAAAAAAAAGAAGGAATCAAAGAAAGAAAGAAGGGGGGAAAAGATGAAGTAGAAGGAAAAGAAAATTGAGAAGAAAATTGCTGTATAAAATAAAATTTGCAACAATCTGAGGTAAATACAGCTTCACGATATACAAAAAAAAATCTGTTTCCGCCCGGCTCGAACCGGGGACCTTGAGTGTGTAAAACTCACGTGATAACCACTACACTACGGAAACTCCGATACCTCCGCTTTTTATTTGTATTCCGTAATACTTTCTTTAGTCCGAAGCCCAGAAAAGATAGGAGGAGAAAGAAGAAAATTAGTAGTAGTAGTAATAGCAGAAGAAGTAGAAGAAAGAAAAAAGGAAGGAGAAGAAGAAGAAAGAGGACGATATAACAACTGAAAATTGTGACCAGCGCATATACCAAAATAATGAAACGAAAATTCTAATCTAGAATAGTGTTCAATTTACCAATCGCCTAAACAAAATCTTGTTTCCGCCCGGGCTCGAACCGGGGACCTTGAGTGTGTGAAACTCACGTGATAACCACTACACTACGGAAACTCCGATACATGTGCTCTTGATTTTTATTCCGTAATAATTTTTTAGTCCGAAGACCAGAAAAGGTAGGAGGAGAAAGAAGGAAATTAGTACTAGTAGTAATAGCAAAAGAAAAAGGAGAAGAAGAAGAAAAAAGAAGGAATCAAAGAAAGAAAGAAGGGGAAAAGGAAAGTAGAAGGCAAAGAAAATTGAGAAGCAAATTGCTGTATAAAATAAAATTTGCAACAATCTGAGGTAAATACAGCTTCACGATATACAAAAAAAAATCTGTTTCCGCCCGGGCTCGAACCGGGGACCTTGAGTGTGTAAAACTCACGTGATAACCACTACACTACGGAAACTCCGATACATCTGCGTCTTGATTTTTTATTCCGTAATATTTTTTTAGTCCGAAGACCAGAAAAGGTAGGAGGAGAAAGAAGGAAATAAGTAGTAGTAGTAATAGCAGAAGAAGTAGAAAAAGAAAGAAAGAAAGAAAACGAAAAAGAAGAATCAGAAAAAGAAGAAGAGAAGGAGGAGGAGGAGTTAACAGAAAATCGTGAAAAGGTCATATACCAAAATATGGAATCGAAAATTCTAATCTAGAATAGTGCTTCAATTTACCAATCGCAGAAACAAAATCTTGTTTCCGCCCGGGCTCGAACCGGGACCTTGAGTGTGTGAAACTCACGTGATAACCACTACACTACGGAAACTCCGATACATGTGCTCCTTGATTTTTATTCAATAATAATTTTTTTAGTCCGAAGCCCAGAAAAGGTAGGAGGAGAAAGAAGGAAATTAGTACTAGTAGTAATAGCAAAAGAAAAAGGAGAAGAAAAAGAAAAAAGAAGGAATCAAAGAAAGAAAGAAGGGGGGGGGAAAGATGAAGTAGAAGGAAAAGAAAATTGAGAAGAAAATTGCTGTATAAAATAAAATTTGCAACAATCTGAGGTAAATACAGCTTCACGATATACAAAAAAAAATCTGTTTCCGCCCGGGCTCGAACCGGGGACCTTGAGTGTGTAAAACTCACGTGATAACCACTACACTACGGAAACTCCGATACCTCCGCTTTTTTATTTGTATTCCGTAATACTTTCTTTAGTCCGAAGCCCAGAAAAGATAGGAGGAGAAAGAAGAAAATTAGTAGTAGTAGTAATAGCAGAAGAAGAAGAAAGAAAGAAAAAAGGAAGGAGAAGAAGAAGAAAGAGGACGATATAACAACTGAAAATTGAGACCAGCGCATATACCAAAATAATGAAACGAAAATTCTAATCTAGAATAGTGTTTAAATTTACCAATCGCCTAAACAAAATCTTGTTTCCGCCCGGGCTCGAACCGGGGACCTTGAGTGTGTGAAACTCACGTGATAACCACTACACTACGGAAACTCCGATACATGTGCTCCTTGATTTTTATTCCGTAATAATTTTTTAGTCCGAAGCCCAGAAAAGGTAGGAGGAGAAAGAAGAAAATTAGTAGTAGTAGTGATAACAGAAGAAAAAGGAGAAGAAGAAGAAAAAAGAAGGAATCAAAGAAAGAAAGAAGGGGGAAAAGAAGAAGTAGAAGGCAAAGAAAATTGAGAAGCAAATTGCTGTATAAAATAAAATTTGCAACAATCTGAGGTAAATACAGCTTCACGATATACAAAAAAAAATCTGTTTCCGCCCGGGCTCGAACCGGGGACCTTGAGTGTGTAAAAATCACGTGATAACCACTACACTACGGAAACTCCGATACATCTGCGTCTTGATTTTTTATTCCGTAATATTTTTTTAGTCCGAAGACCAGAAAAGGTAGGAGGAGAAAGAAGGAAATAAGTAGTAGTAGTAATAGCAGAAGAAGTAGAAGAAAGAAAGAAAGAAAGAAAACGAAAAAGAAGAATCAGAAAAAGAAAAGAGAGGAGGAGGAGTTAACAGAAAATCGTGAAAAGGTCATATACCAAAATATGGAATCGAAAATTCTAATCTAGAATAGTGCTTCAATTTACCAATCGCAGAAACAAAATCTTGTTTCCGCCCGGGCTCGAACCGGGGACCTTGAGTGTGTGAAACTCACGTGATAACCACTACACTACGGAAACTCCGATACATGTGCTCCTTGATTTTTATTCAATAATAATTTTTTTAGTCCGAAGCCCAGAAAAGGTAGGAGGAGAAAGAAGGAAATTAGTACTAGTAGTAATAGCAAAAGAAAAAGGAGAAGAAAAGAAAAAAGAAGGAATCAAAGAAAGAAAGAAGGGGGGGAGATGAAGTAGAAGGAAAAGAAAATTGAGAAGAAAATTGCTGTATAAAATAAAATTTGCAACAATCTGAGGTAAATACAGCTTCACGATATACAAAAAAAAATCTGTTTCCGCCCGGGCTCGAACCGGGGACCTTGAGTGTGTAAAACTCACGTGATAACCACTACACTACGGAAACTCCGATACCTCCGCTTTTTTATTTGTATTCCGTAATACTTTCTTTAGTCCGAAGCCCAGAAAATAGGAGGAGAAAGAAGAAAATTTGTAGTAGTAGTAATAGCAGAAGAAGAAGAAAGAAAGAAAAAGGAAGGAGAAGAAGAAGAAAGAGGACGATATAACAACTGAAAATTGAGACCAGCGCATATACCAAAATAATGAAACGAAAATTCTAATCTAGAATAGTGTTTAAATTTACCAATCGCCTAAACAAAATCTTGTTTCCGCCCGGGCTCGAACCGGGGACCTTGAGTGTGTGAAACTCACGTGATAACCACTACACTACGGAAACTCCGATACATGTGCTCCTTGATTTTTATTCAATAATAATTTTTTTAGTCCGAAGACCAGAAAAGGTAGGAGGAGAAAGAAGGAAATTAGTACTAGTAGTAATAGCAAAAGAAAAAAAGAGAAGAAGAAGAAAAAAGAAGGAATCAAAGAAAGAAAGAAGGGGGAAAAGAAGAAGTAGAAGGCAAAGAAAATTGAGAAGCAAATTGCTGTATAAAATAAAATTTGCAACAATCTGAGGTAAATACAGCTTCACGATATACAAAAAAAAATCTGTTTCCGCCCGGCTCGAACCGGGGACCTTGAGTGTGTAAAAATCACGTGATAACCACTACACTACGGAAACTCCGATACATCTGCGTCTTGATTTTTTATTCCGTAATACTTTTTTTAGTCCGAAGACCAGAAAAGGTAGGAGGAGAAAGAAGGAAATTAGTAGTAGTAGTAATAGCAGAAGAAGTAGAAGAAAGAAAGAAAGAAAGAAAACGAAAAAGAAGAATCAGAAAAAGAAGAAGAGAAGGAGGAGGAGGAGTTAACAGAAAATCGTGAAAAGGTCATATACCAAAATATGGAATCGAAAATTCTAATCTAGAATAGTGCTTCAATTTACCAATCGCAGAAACAAAATCTTGTTTCCGCCCGGGCTCGAACCGGGGACCTTGAGTGTGTGAAACTCACGTGATAACCACTACACTACGGAAACTCCGATACATGTGCTCCTTGATTTTTATTCAATAATAATTTTTTTAGTCCGAAGCCCAGAAAAGGTAGGAGGAGAAAGAAGGAAATTAGTACTAGTAGTAATAGCAAAAGAAAAAGGAGAAGAAAAAGAAAAAAGAAGGAATCAAAGAAAGAAAGAAGGGGGGGGGAAGATGAAGTAGAAGGAAAAGAAAATTGAGAAGAAAATTGCTGTATAAAATAAAATTTGCAACAATCTGAGGTAAATACAGCTTCACGATATACAAAAAAAATCTGTTTCCGCCCGGGCTCGAACCGGGGACCTTGAGTGTGTGAAACTCACGTGATAACCACTACACTACGGAAACTCCGATACATCTGCTCTTGATTTTTTTCCGTAATACTTTTTTAGTCCGAAGCCCAGAAAAGGTAGGAGGAGAAAGAAGAAAATTAGTAGTAGTAGTAATAGCAGAAGAAAAAGGAGAAGAAGAAGAAAAAAGAAGGAATCAAAGAAAGAAAGAAGGGGGAAAAAGAAGAAGTAGAAGGCAAAGAAAATTGAGAAGCAAATTGCTGTATAAAATAAAATTTGCAACAATCTGAGGTAAATACAGCTTCACGATATACAAAAAAAAAATCTGTTTCCGCCCGGGCTCGAACCGGGACCTTGAGTGTGTAAAACTCACGTGATAACCACTACACTACGGAAACTCCGATACATCTGCGTCTTGATTTTTTATTCCGTAATACTTTTTTTAGTCCGAAGACCAGAAAAGGTAGGAGGAGAAAGAAGGAAATTAGTAGTAGTAGTAATAGCAGAAGAAAAAGAAGAAGAAGAAAAAAGAAAAGAAGAGAAGAATCAGAAAAAGAAGAAGAGAAGGAGGAAAGAGGAATTAAAGAAATTGTGAAAATCATGTACCAAAATAAAATTTGAAACTAATCTAGAATAGTGCTTCAATTTACCAATCGCAAAACAAAATCTTGTTTCCGCCCGGGCTCGAACCGGGGACCTTGAGTGTGTAAAACTCACGTGATAACCACTACACTACGGAAACTCCGATACCTCCGCTTTTTATTTTATTCCGTAATACTTTTTTTAGTCCGAAGACCAGAAAAGGTAGGAGGAGAAAGAAGAAAATTAGTAGTAGTAGTAATAGCAGAAAGAAGAAGAAAGAAAAGAAAAAAGGAAGGAGAAAGAAGAAAGAGGGAGGTATAACAACAGAAAATTGTGAAAAGGCATATACCAAAATAATGAAACGAAAATTCTAATCTAGAATAGTGCTTCAATTTACCAATCGCAGAAACAAAATCTTGTTTCCGCCCGGGCTCGAACCGGGGACCTTGAGTGTGTGAAACTCACGTGATAACCACTACACTACGGAAACTCCGATACATGTGCTTCTTGATTTTTATTCAATAATAATTTTTTTAGTCCGAAGACCAGAAAAGGTAGGAGGAGAAAGAAGGAAATTAGTACTAGTAGTAATAGCAAAAGAAAAAGAAGAAGAAAAAGAAAAAAGAAGGAATCAAAGAAAGAAAGAAGGGGGGGGGGAAGATGAAGTAGAAGGAAAAGAAAATTGAGAAGAAAATTGCTGTATAAAATAAAATTTGCAACAATCTGAGGTAAATACAGCTTCACGATATACAAAAAAAAATCTGTTTCCGCCCGGGCTCGAACCGGGGACCTTGAGTGTGTAAAACTCACGTGATAACCACTACACTACGGAAACTCCGATACATCCGCTTTTTGATTTTTATTCCGTAATACTTTCTTTAGTCCGAAGCCCAGAAAAGGTAGGAGGAGAAAGAAGAAAATTAGTAGTAGTAGTAATAGCAGAAAAAAGAAAGAAAGAAAAAAGGAGGAGAAGGAGAAGAAAGAGGACGATATAACAACTGAAAATTGTGACCAGCGCATATACCAAAATAATGAAACGAAAATTCTAATCTAGAATAGTGCTTCAATTTACCAATCGCAGAAACAAAATCTTGTTTCCGCCCGGGCTCGAACCGGGGACCTTGAGTGTGTGAAACTCACGTGATAACCACTACACTACGGAAACTCCGATACATGTGCTTCTTGATTTTTATTCCGTAATAATTTTTTTAGTCCGAAGACCAGAAAAGGTAGGAGGAGAAAGAAGAAATTAGTAGTAGTAGTAATAGCAAAAGAAAGGAGAAGAAAAGAAAAAAGAAGGAATCAAAGAAAGAAAGAAGGGGGGAAGATGAAGTAGAAGGAAAAGAAAATTGAGAAGAAAATTGCTGTATAAAATAAAATTTGCAACAATCTGAGGTAAATACAGCTTCACGATATACAAAAAAAATCTGTTTCCGCCCGGGCTCGAACCGGGGACCTTGAGTGTGTAAAACTCACGTGATAACCACTACACTACGGAAACTCCGATACATCTGCGTCTTGATTTTTTATTCCGTAATACTTTTTTTAGTCCGAAGACCAGAAAAGGTAGGAGGAGAAAGAAGGAAATTAGTAGTAGTAGTAATAGCAGAAGAAGTAGAAGAAAGAAAGAAAGAAAGAAAACGAAAAAGAAGAATCAGAAAAAAGAAGGAAGGGGAGGAGGAGGAGTTAACAGAAAATCGTGAAAAGGTCATATACCAAAATATGGAATCGAAAATTCTAATCTAGAATAGTGCTTCAATTTACCAATCGCAGAAACAAAATCTTGTTTCCGCCCGGGCTCGAACCGGGGACCTTGAGTGTGTAAAACTCACGTGATAACCACTACACTACGGAAACTCCGATACATCTGCTCCTTGATTTTTTATTCAATAATAATTTTTTTAGTCCGAAGACCAGAAAAGGTAGGAGGAGAAAGAAGGAAATTAGTAGTAGTAGTAATAGCAGAAGAAGAAGAAGAAGAAAAAGAAAACGAAAAAGAAGAATCAGAAAAAGAAGAAGAGAAGGAGGAGGAGGAGTTAACAGAAAATCGTGAAAAGGTCATATACCAAAATATGGAATCGAAAATTCTAATCTAGAATAGTGCTTCAATTTACCAATCGCAGAAACAAAATCTTGTTTCCGCCCGGGCTCGAACCGGGGACCTTGAGTGTGTGAAACTCACGTGATAACCACTACACTACGGAAACTCCGATACATGTGCTCCTTGATTTTTATTCAATAATAATTTTTTTAGTCCGAAGCCCAGAAAAGGTAGGAGGAGAAAGAAGGAAATTAGTACTAGTAGTAATAGCAAAAGAAAAAGGAGAAGAAAAAGAAAAAAGAAGGAATCAAAGAAAGAAAGAAGGGGGGGGAGATGAAGTAGAAGGAAAAGAAAATTGAGAAGAAAATTGCTGTATAAAATAAAATTTGCAACAATCTGAGGTAAATACAGCTTCACGATATACAAAAAAAAATCTGTTTCCGCCCGGGCTCGAACCGGGGACCTTGAGTGTGTAAAACTCACGTGATAACCACTACACTACGGAAACTCCGATACCTCCGCTTTTTTATTTGTATTCCGTAATACTTTCTTTAGTCCGAAGCCCAGAAAAGATAGGAGGAGAAAGAAGAAATTAGTAGTAGTAGTAATAGCAGAAGAAGAAGAAAGAAAGAAAAAGGAAGGAGAAAAGAAGAAAGAGGACGATATAACAACTGAAAATTGTGACCAGCGCATATACCAAAATAATGAAACGAAAATTCTAATCTAGAATAGTGTTTAAATTTACCAATCGCCTAAACAAAATCTTGTTTCCGCCCGGGCTCGAACCGGGGACCTTGAGTGTGTGAAACTCACGTGATAACCACTACACTACGGAAACTCCGATACATGTGCTCCTTGATTTTTATTCCGTAATAATTTTTTTAGTCCGAAGCCCAGAAAAGGTAGGAGGAGAAAGAAGAAAATTAGTAGTAGTAGTAATAGCAGAAGAAAAAGGAGAAGAAGAAGAAAAAAGAAGGAATCAAGCAAAGAAAGAAGGGGAAAAGAAGAAGTAAGAAGGAAAAAAAAATTGAGAAGCAAATTGCTGTATAAAATAAAATTTGCAACAATCTGAGGTAAATACAGCTTCACGATATACAAAAAAAAAATCTGTTTCCGCCCGGGCTCGAACCGGGGACCTTGAGTGTGTAAAACTCACGTGATAACCACTACACTACGGAAACTCCGATACATGTGCTCCTTGATTTTTATTCCGTAATAATTTTTTAGTCCGAAGACCAGAAAAGGTAGGAGGAGAAAGAAGAAAATTAGTAGTAGTAGTAATAGCAGAAGAAAAAGAAGAAGAAGAAGAAAAAAGAAGGAATCAAAGAAAGAAAGAAGGGGGAAAAAGAAGAAGTAGAAGGCAAAGAAAATTGAGAAGCAAATTGCTGTATAAAATAAAATTTGCAACAATCTGAGGTAAATACAGCTTCACGATATACAAAAAAAAATCTGTTTCCGCCCGGGCTCGAACCGGGGACCTTGAGTGTGTAAAACTCACGTGATAACCACTACACTACGGAAACTCCGATACATCTGCGTCTTGATTTTTTATTCCGTAATATTTTTTTAGTCCGAAGACCAGAAAAGGTAGGAGGAGAAAGAAGGAAATAACTAGTAGTAGTAATAGCAGAAGAAGTAGAAGAAAGAAAGAAAGAAAGAAAACGAAAAAGAAGAATCAGAAAAAGAAGAAGAGAAGGAGGGGGAGGAATTAACAGAAAATCGTGAAAAGGTCATATACCAAAATATGGAATCGAAAATTCTAATCTAGAATAGTACTTCAATTTACCAATCGCAGAAACAAAATCTTGTTTCCGCCCGGGCTCGAACCGGGGACCTTGAGTGTGTGAAACTCACGTGATAACCACTACACTACGGAAACTCCGATACATGTGCTCCTTGATTTTTATTCAATAATAATTTTTTTAGTCCGAAGCCCAGAAAAGGTAGGAGGAGAAAGAAGGAAATTAGTACTAGTAGTAATAGCAAAAGAAAAAGGAGAAGAAGAAAAAAAAAGAAGGAATGAAAGAAAGAAAGAAGGGGGGGAAAGATGAAGTAGAAGGAAAAGAAAATTGAGAAGAAAATTGCTGTATAAAATAAAATTTGCAACAATCTGAGGTAAATACAGCTTCACGATATACAAAAAAAAATCTGTTTCCGCCCGGGCTCGAACCGGGGACCTTGAGTGTGTGAAACTCACGTGATAACCACTACACTACGGAAACTCCGATACATGTGCTTCTTGATTTTTATTCAATAATAATTTTTTTAGTCCGAAGACCAGAAAAGGTAGGAGGAGAAAGAAGGAAATTAGTACTAGTAGTAATAGCAAAAGAAAAAGAAGAAGAAGAAGAAAAAAGAAGGAATCAAAGAAAGAAAGAAGGGGGAAAAAGAAGAAGTAGAAGGCAAAGAAAATGAAGAAGCAAATTGCTGTATAAAATAAAATTTGCAACAATCTGAGGTAAATACAGCTTCACGATATACAAAAAAAAATCTGTTTCCGCCCGGGCTCGAACCGGGGACCTTGAGTGTGTAAAAATCACGTGATAACCACTACACTACGGAAACTCCGATACATGTGCTCCTTGATTTTTATTCCGTAATAATTTTTTAGTCCGAAGCCCAGAAAAGGTAGGAGGAGAAAGAAGAAAATTAGTAGTAGTAGTGATAACAGAAGAAAAAGCAGAAGAAGAAGAAAAAAGAAGGAATCAAAGAAAGAAAGAAGGGGAAAAAGAAGAAGTAGAAGGCAAAGAAAATTGAGAAGCAAATTGCTGTATAAAATAAAATTTGCAACAATCTGAGGTAAATACAGCTTCACGATATACAAAAAAAAATCTGTTTCCGCCCGGGCTCGAACCGGGGACCTTGAGTGTGTAAAACTCACGTGATAACCACTACACTACGGAAACTCCGATACATCTGCGTCTTGATTTTTTATTCCGTAATATTTTTTTAGTCCGAAGACCAGAAAAGGTAGGAGGAGAAAGAAGGAAATAACTAGTAGTAGTAATAGCAGAAGAAGTAGAAGAAAGAAAGAAAGAAAGAAAACGAAAAAGAAGAATCAGAAAAAGAAGAAGAGAAGGAGGGGAGGAATTAACAGAAAATCGTGAAAAGGTCATATACCAAAATATGGAATCGAAAATTCTAATCTAGAATAGTACTTCAATTTACCAATCGCAGAAACAAAATCTTGTTTCCGCCCGGGCTCGAACCGGGGACCTTGAGTGTGTGAAACTCACGTGATAACCACTACACTACGGAAACTCCGATACATGTGCTTCTTGATTTTTATTCAATAATAATTTTTTTAGTCCGAAGACCAGAAAAGGTAGGAGGAGAAAGAAGGAAATTAGTACTAGTAGTGATAACAGAAGAAAAAGGAGAAGAAGAAGAAAAAAGAAGGAATCAAAGAAAGAAAGAAGGGGGAAAAAGAAGAAGTAGAAGGCAAAGAAAATTGAGAAGCAAATTGCTGTATAAAATAAAATTTGCAACAATCTGAGGTAAATACAGCTTCACGATATACAAAAAAAATCTGTTTCCGCCCGGGCTCGAACCGGGGACCTTGAGTGTGTAAAACTCACGTGATAACCACTACACTACGGAAACTCCGATACCTCCGCTTTTTTATTTGTATTCCGTAATACTTTCTTTAGTCCGAAGCCCAGAAAAGATAGGAGGAGAAAGAAGAAAATTAGTAGTAGTAGTAATAGCAGAAGAAGAAGAAAGAAAGAAAAAAGGAAGGAGAAGAAGAAGAAAGAGGACGATATAACAACTGAAAATTGTGACCAGCGCATATACCAAAATAATGAAACGAAAATTCTAATCTAGAATAGTGTTTAAATTTACCAATCGCCTAAACAAAATCTTGTTTCCGCCCGGGCTCGAACCGGGGACCTTGAGTGTGTGAAACTCACGTGATAACCACTACACTACGGAAACTCCGATACATGTGCTTCTTGATTTTTATTCAATAATAATTTTTTTAGTCCGAAGACCAGAAAAGGTAGGAGGAGAAAGAAGGAAATTAGTACTAGTAGTAATAGCAAAAGAAAAAGAAGAAGAAGAAGAAAAAAGAAGGAATCAAAGAAAGAAAGAAGGGGGGAAAAGATGAAGTAGAAGGAAAAGAAAATGGAGAAGCAAATTGCTGTATAAAATAAAATTTGCAACAATCTGAGGTAAATACAGCTTCACGATATACAAAAAAAAATCTGTTTCCGCCCGGGCTCGAACCGGGGACCTTGAGTGTGTGAAACTCACGTGATAACCACTACACTACGGAAACTCCGATACATGTGCTCCTTGATTTTTATTCCGTAATAATTTTTTAGTCCGAAGCCCAGAAAAGGTAGGAGGAGAAAGAAGAAAATTAGTAGTAGTAGTGATAACAGAAGAAAAAGGAGAAGAAGAAGAAAAAAGAAGGAATCAAAGAAAGAAAGAAGGGGGAAAAAGAAGAAGTAGAAGCAAAGAAAATTGAGAAGCAAATTGCTGTATAAAATAAAATTTGCAACAATCTGAGGTAAATACAGCTTCACGATATACAAAAAAAAATCTGTTTCCGCCCGGGCTCGAACCGGGGACCTTGAGTGTGTAAAAATCACGTGATAACCACTACACTACGGAAACTCCGATACATCTGCGTCTTGATTTTTTATTCCGTAATATTTTTTTAGTCCGAAGACCAGAAAAGGTAGGAGGAGAAAGAAGGAAATAAGTAGTAGTAGTAATAGCAGAAGAAGTAGAAGAAAGAAAGAAAGAAAGAAAACGAAAAAGAAGAATCAGAAAAAGAAGAAGAGAAGGAGGGGGAGGAATTAACAGAAAATCGTGAAAAGGTCATATACCAAAATATGGAATCGAAAATTCTAATCTAGAATAGTACTTCAATTTACCAATCGCAGAAACAAAATCTTGTTTCCGCCCGGGCTCGAACCGGGGACCTTGAGTGTGTGAAACTCACGTGATAACCACTACACTACGGAAACTCCGATACCTCTGCGTCTTGATTGTTTATTCCGTAATACTTTTTTTAGTCCGAAGACCAGAAAAGTTAGGAGGAGAAAGAAGAAAATTAGTAGTAGTAGTAATAGCAGAAGAAAAAGGAGAAGAAGAAGAAAAAAGAAGGAATCAAATAAAAAAGAAGGGGGGAAGATGAAGTAGAAGGAAAAGAAAATTGAGAAGAAAATTGCTGTATAAAATAAAATTTGCAACAATCTGAGGTAAATACAGCTTCACGATATACAAAAAAAAATCTGTTTCCGCCCGGGCTCGAACCGGGGACCTTGAGTGTGTAAAACTCACGTGATAACCACTACACTACGGAAACTCCGATACATCTGCGTCTTGATTTTTTATTCCGTAATACTTTTTTTAGTCCGAAGACCAGAAAAGTTAGGAGGAGAAAGTAGAAAATTAGTAGTAGTAGTAATAGCAGAAGAAGTAGAAGAAAGAATGAAAGAAAGAAAACGAAAAAGAAGAATCAGAAAAAGAAGAGAAGGAGGAGGAGGAATTAACAGAAAATCGTGAAAAGGTCATATACCAAAATATGGAATCGAAAATTCTTATCTAAAATAGTGCTTCAATTTACCAATCGCAGAAACAAAATCTTACTTCCGCCCGGGCTCGAACCGGGGACCTTGAGTGTGTAAAACTCACGTGATAACCACTACACTACGGAAACTCCGATACATCTGCGTCTTGATTTTTTATTACCTTATACTCTTTTTTAGTCCGAAGACCAGAATAGTTAGGAGGAGAAAGAAGAAAATTAGTAGTTGTAGTAATAGCAGAAGAAGTAGAAGAAAGAAAGAAAGAAAGAA
The DNA here is from genome assembly GCA_025617745.1 of Heliocidaris erythrogramma. Lineage (NCBI taxonomy): Eukaryota > Metazoa > Echinodermata > Echinoidea > Camarodonta > Echinometridae > Heliocidaris > Heliocidaris erythrogramma. The sequence goes on along the minus strand of CM046865.1, from coordinate 39,506,214 downwards.
AGAAAATGAAAAAGAAGAAGAGAAGGAGAAGGAGGAATTAACAGAAAATCGTGAAAAGGTCATATACCAAAATATGGAATCGAAAATTTAATCTAGAATAGTGCTTCAATTTACCAATCGCAGAAACAAAATCTTGTTTCCGCCGGGGCTTGAACCGGGGACCTTGAGTGTGTAAAACTCACGTGATAACCACTACACTACGGAAACTCCGATACATGTGCCCCTTGATTTTTATTTCGTAATAATTTTTTAGTCCAAAGCCCAGAAAATAATGGTAGGAGCAGAAAGAAGAAAATTAGTAGTAGTATAGTAATAACAGAAGAAAAAGAAGAAGAAGAAAAAAGAAGGAATCAAAGAAAGAAAGAAGGGGGAAAAGATGAAGTAGAAGGAAAAGAAAATTGAGAAGAAAATTGCTGTATAAAATAAAATTTGCAATAATCTGAGGTAAATACAGCTTCACAATATACATAAAAAAATGTGTTTTTGCCCGGGCTCGAACCGGGGACCTTGAGTGTGTAAAACTCACGTGATAACCACTACACTACGGAAACTCCAATACATCTGCGTCTTGATTTTTATTCCGTAATATTCTTTTTAGTCCGAAGACCCGAAAATGTAGGAGGAGAAATAAGAAAATTAGTAGTAGTAGTGATAACAGAAGAAAAAGGAGAAGAAGAAGAAAAAAGAAGGAATCAAAGAAAGAAAGAAGGGGGAAAAAGAAGAAGTAGAAGGCAAAGAAAATTGAGAAGCAAATTGCTGTGGTAGTATTGTTGTACATGTCGTACTAGTTGTAGTAGTAGTAGTATTAGTAAGAAAGAAAAAAAGAAGTAGAAGAAGAAAGAGGGCAAAAATGAAGAAGAAGAAAGAGGAAAAGAAAATTAAGAAGAAAATTGCTGTATGAAATAAAATGTTCAACAATCTGAGGTAAATACAGCTTCACAATATACAAAAAAATGTTCCCGCTCGGGCTCGAACCGAGTACCTTGAGTGTGTTAAACTCACGTGATAACCACTACGCTACGGAAACTCCGATTCTTGTGCTTCTTGATTTTTATTGCGTAATACTTTTTTGCAACCTTGAAATAAAAATCTTGTTTCCGCCCGGGCTCGAACCGCTACACTACGGAAACTCAGATACACATTTTGGTTAATTATTTTCTGAAGAAGGAGAAAACGAAGCAGAAGAAGAAAGAGGAAGAAGAAGAAAAAAAAACAGAAGAAGAAAAGGAAAAGAAAACTCCAGTTAAGTGGAGAAAGAGTGTAGAAGAAAAGAAGAAGAAGATAAACTATTGAAACTTATTATACATCATCTCATTGTGTGTATTAAATTGAATCTTCTTTTTTCAGGCCCCTAGTTACGGTTGTCACCCACGTGCTCTTGACGTCATCAGTCAGATTGGTTGCGTCATATCTACTCTTGGTCTGGTGCTGACCATCATTACTTACATCTTGTTTGGGTGAGAAATCAATAAGTTCTGGTAATGATTCCATTTCTAAAGAAGCTCGCTTAAATTCATTGGCCTGTATTCTGAACTCCGGTTTAAAGGGATACGCCACCGGGCGGCCGGCCGTGGGGAAAGTCAGAATTGCGTAAGCCCCATTCACTCGTGCACAAAGTTTGTGCGTCGAACGCGTCCGTTGGACTAAGTGGGATTACATTTCGACTGCACGAAGCCGACCGAATCTCGCACGAGAGCTCGAGCTCAGGCGGAGCGTGCATGTTTGTGCGGCGACCAGCCTATCCGAGGTTTGCGCCCCGCGGGGCAACGGCATGATAAAGTAACGATCACGGTGCCCTCTCGCGGCATTAAAACGTCCACAATCTGCGGTTGAGTATCCATTTAACCTAAACCATGGTCTAAATGTGTGGTTTAACTATGGGTAGCCAATATTGCCGAAACTTTGTTTATATTGTATGTTCCTTATGTTTACTGGATTCTGGTCTCATGCTTTAACGGTCAAGAATAATACTGCACTTACCATACCCAGACAGTTTTTCATAGCTTGAGTACCAAAAATGCTCATAAATTGAATATCTTACTGTTAGAGATTTGTGTCACATTTGGCTGCCCATAGTTAAACCACACATTAAGACCATGGTTTAAGTTAAACCGGAGTTCAGAATACGGGCCATTGTAAATTGATCATAGTAATAATAATAATAGATAGGTTGTTTTGACCATCAAGATAATAGGCAAAGAAACGAGAACTTTGCTGGAAATCATATTGACAAATCATGCCTCAAAATTCAAAATTCATCTGTGCAAATACTGACTTTATTGGAAGATCCTGTGCCTTTGAATGCTATTCAACAGAAGAATGGCGCCATGTAATTGAAATTAATTTATAGATACAAATGAAAACAACCAAAAAATCATCATCATCATATACTAACTAAAAATAACACATTTTGCTTATACATGAGACTGCGTGTTATGCACGTGAACGGGACTATTAGCTCACATTCTTTCTTTGTTTCTTACCCAGCTATTATAGTCATTTGATACCAAATTGATTGGCAGATTTAATTGACCAAAGTCTAAAACTATGAGTTTAAGTTTCTCTTGATTATGAAAAAAAATACTATTTTCCGTCAGATTCAAGATTATGCTTCAAGATATCATAGAGGCATACGATCATGACAATGGTAGCAAGTCCAGTGTGTTGTTTTATGTCCAGTCTATCCATTCGAAACGCGTGTTTTCATTGTAATTTAAAGAAGTGATTTTTTTTTTTCATTGCACAATGAGATCATAGAGATTTGGGGGTTATAATTTAGTGATCTGTCTTCCTAACTATATATTTACCAAACACGCACATCCGAATGATGATTCTATCCCATCGACTGAATCCCAATTCTCGCTACCCCAAATACGCAATTTCGCCAACAGATGGCGTTTGTCATGCAAACCACGCATGGGCAGTGCTGACACTATCCCGATTGGGTCGACAATTAGTGTTTGTCTTTTTACATTGAAAAAGTACACAGGTATTACAAAAATCCTCGAGTTTGAGTATAAATTAACCGACATGTTTGAAAAGATACCATGATTTATTGAGACAATTGGTAGCATTTTCAAAATTTGAGTGGTTTATGTATTGCGATCCAAAAATTAAGCATTTTAGCACTCATTTTATTCATAAACCGTAGTATTTCAATACGGACCGGAAGTGAAGTTGACGAAGATGCGGACCATTTCCATGCATAATATTGCCCTCTACGTCGAAAATTGCATATTTGACTGGGCGTTGTGGCGTGCGCCTGTAATCCAGCTACCAGTGGAAGTTATAAACTGATTCAGCGGACCCAGGTTCGAGACTGAGTCACTACTTTCGGATGGTGACGTTAAAGGTCGGTCCCAGACGTAAATAATCATATCTGATTGATACACGTCTGTAAAAACCCAATTACACACACACACACACACAATTGGCGCAAATATTCACTCTTGAATGATAAGCGCCTTAAAACATAAATAAACAAAACGTAGCGAGAATTTGAATTGAATACATGATACTGATCCATTCAGGCTAAAAATAAGGGAATGACAACATAATTAATTGAACAGACTTACAAATACATCAGTTGGCTACTTCAGATCAGTAGGTAGCAGACTCTCTCAACTTTTTGTTAACAAAGTAGTTACTCTTCAAAACAGAACTATTGTGGTGAGAGTCATAGATGTGTCATATCGTGTCATATAGTTTCGACTACATGGTCAGTAATGAATGTGCAGTCACAAAAGTTGACTATCCTGTTTCATTATTTGTTTTTGTCGCGCTCCCGGGGGCAGAGGGGCACTGTGCCCCGCCCCCCCACTTTTTCAAGTACCCCAAAAGTGCCCTTTTTATTTCTGAACAAATGCCCCTTTCTCTCAGATAAGTGCCCTCTTTACTACTGAAAGTGCTCCTTTTCTTTTCTAATAAGTGCCCTTTTCCCTTTTGATAAGTGCCCCTTTCAAATCTAATAATTCCCTCCATTTTACTTCTGATAAGTGCCCTTTTCCTCTTTGGATAAGTGTCCCATTTCACATTTGATAAGTGCCCCTTTCCACATCTGTCAAGCACCCATTTCCTCTTCGATAAGTGCCCCATTTTACATATACTTCAGACATGTTTCTTACATAAAGAGCTATATCTAGCTTCAAAGAATCGGTGCGGCTTTATGTAGCAACAGGTATCCATAAGCTGGAGGCAAGAGGGCACAATGCCCATCCCCCTCTACCCCCCCCCCCCTTCTCACCAAGCAAAAGATTTCTCATTCCGCTCGTTCGATTGTGCCCATAATTTACACAAAGTAAGGGCAATATTTTCTGAAAATCTCTCCAAAGCTCGCTCGCTCTTGTTGTATATCTGAAATCATGCATATCGCATAAAGTATATTGATATCGATATAATCCTAAAGAAAACGGCAGGGTTAATCATAGGGAAGAATTATAGAAGAAGATTATTCGACAATGTGTGTGTAATTGGGTTTTTACAGACGTTTATCAATCAAATATGATTATTTACGTCTGGGGACCGACCTTTAACGTCACCATCCGAAAGACGTGACTCAGTCTCGAACCTGGGTCCGCTGAATCAGTTTATAACTTCCACTGTTAGCTGGATTACAGGCGCACGCCACAACGCCACAACTAATTTGCGGTTGTCATTTATATCGCTGTAAATAATGCACAACCCAAGGACTTCAGTATTAGAAGAAAAGTCTGAAAATTTTGCTCTCTTACTTCGCTCGCTCGCGGATGAATCATCGGACCATTACACACAACTAATAATTGGGACAGCTGAAGCAGCATCCAGAACCACGTAAAGATAGACACAATAAAAGTGAAGAAGATGATGCTTGATAATGTATTAATTAGACCGTAGGGTAATACATTTGTCACAAAATGGTCCCTTTTTCGCTTTGTGTTCACCTTTTGTAGGTGCCCCTTTTTTTGCTGGTGCCCCCCCCCCCCCACTTTGAAAGACGCTCCGCCCTGTTTGAGTTTGTTGTTGTTGTGTTTGTTGTTGTTTTGTTTTGTAACTTGCTTGTTTGGGAAATAAAAGGAATCTCTGTCGGGAAATTAAATAATTGTTTCACTTTTTTGTTTTGTTTTGTTCATTGGGAAACTTTTGGCTCACTTGTCAAATGTATTATTACACCCACTCCCCTCTCTCCATATTCAAAATAGTTCAGCAACGCCATTGGATCTGCAATATAATTATTGTTATTGTTTGTTTAACACTATATTCCTCCCCCTTAATACTCTGGGGGTTTTTTGTCTTCCAGCAAACAGATGGGTCAGACGCCTCGGCTCATCATGATCCAGTGGTGTGTATCTCTTCTCCTCCTGTACCTCGTGTTCGTCGTCGGAATCGATCAGACTCGATCACCATCCGTTTGTACGGCCGTGGCCGCCATGCTACATTATTTCACTCTCTCGTCTGTGCTGTGGATGGGCATAGAGGGCGTGAATCTTTACATCTTGCTGGTTCGAGTTATGGATGTTCCAAGAACCAGGCGGTTCATGCCCGTTGCTTGCCTTGTTGCTTGGGGTAATGTATCTCAGTGTCAAAATCACTTTTTTTCACAACTCAAAATATCGCACTGGCTGGTTTTATATCATATTAATAAAGAGACAAGACCTCCAATTAAGGGGAAGATGATGGCAATAAATTAAAGTACACCGTGCAGACTATCATTCCCCCGAAAAATACTCTTTGGACATGCAACTGCATATTTAACAACCAACCCCGGCATGTACATCCTAGGACATTAACCCCCATATAATCACCTTAAGGACACTACTCGGAGAATAGCTTATCGGGGGGATAACCCCCCCCCCCCCCCCCTCCTCATTTATCTACCATCAGTATAAGGGTAACTGGATTATTCTTTTTAAGAGGTAGTTTTCTAGAGATAATTCTCATATATCTGTATATAGGCGGTAGTTATCATAGGCTACATTTGGGGTACAGTAATTGCCTATACAGGGGTAAGCTTTAAACGAATTTGTCCGGGTTATTTGATATAATTCTGCTTATCGATATAAATTTGATTATAAAGCATGATTTAAATGTCCAGGATAAAATTTATATGGGTTATATGTTTCGATTATCTGACCATATTTTTGTAGGTGTCCCAATTGGTTTTGTTCTAATTGGCCTGTTTCAAGTTGGACCTGACCAATACAGAGAAGAAAGCTTGTAAGTATGAATCATTTTAATTCCAGCATTTTTTATTTATAGTTTTAATGCTGATAAATGATATGTTTCATCGTAGTTGCGTTTCTAGTTGCATCTCTATCTAAATATCTGTTTTTTAGATTTTCAAGTAAATGAATGAATTTGTCAAATTCATTTACTAGTACTTTTTATTGTTTGATGATTTTTTTCTTTTCTTTCTTTACGAGCAAATTCAAAGTGACGCTAATGTTGCCCTCGGACAAAACCGGTGATTCGGATGATAAATATAAAATATGGCAAATCAAAATTATGTGATTGCAAAGTTAGGCATACTTTTTCGTTTTGTTTGTTTGTTTTTGATTTTTTTAAATTCCTGTATTCAGTTCCACGTAGTTGCGATTAGTATATGAAATACTCATAATAAAATTTGCTTGTCGAATAATGGAATGATGGCCTGGGTTGCATGGATAGTCAAAGTGAATGGCCGAATACCAAATTCGAATGCAGATTTGCCCAGGCGAGCGCTGCACACGTTAAAATGGAATGTTGCTGCTGTGAATATTATTTTGCGCGATTTGTTTGTTTGTTTTTGATTCCTGTATTCAGTTCCACGTAGTTGCGATTAGTATATGAAATACTCATAATAAAATTTGCTTGTCGAATAATGGAATGATGGCCTGGGTTGCATGGATAGTCAAAGTGAATGGCCGAATACCAAATTCGAATGCAGATTTGCCCAGGCGAGCGCTGCACACGTTAAAATGGAATGTTGCTGCTGTGAATATTATTTTGCGCGACAAAATGATCAAATATGTATGCACACGCATTCTGCCATGTTTTCAATAAATTTTAACTTCTTTTTTTTTTTCTTCCTTTTTTTTTGTTGGTTGCTTTCAGTTGTTTCTTATCACGTGGGCCGCATTTCATCTATGCACTCCTGTTCCCGCTCGCTGTGGTGCTCCTACTCAATGTCGTCTGCTACGTATTAGTCATGAAGACACTGACATGCTCAAGGTATTAACAAACACACAAACAAACATACAAACAAAAAAATAAACAAACCAAATCAAAGTCAGTTTATTGACGATAATCCAAACATACCAGATCAATTTCATTCGCTAAATTTAATATGGAGTATTCTAGTCTTGTGGGCAAATATCAAAAGCTTTGTGGACCCCGCCCCCCCCCCCCTCCCCATTTTTTTTTAATTGCAATTTTTAAGCAAATTTTGCTATTGTGGTCTAGCAACGCGCTTATGCATAATTCGCGTGGATTTCTAGCCTATTGGATTCCATACTCTTTTTTTTCGGGGGTGGGGTTGTCGTGGACTTCTATACTGTATGCATTCCATGTACAGTATCTTCCCTGTCATAATAATAGTAACCACTAAACATCATTACAAAAACAAATATGTTGTAATTATTGCTCTCCTTTTAGAATGAAAATTCGTGTGACAAAGATGGAGAAAGGTAAACTACATGACCTAGCTACAAGGCTCCAACAAGCCTTTGCTATCGGGCTACTGACAGGGCTTACCTGGTTGTTTGGGTTCTTCGCTATCGGTCGCATGTCAGCCGTCTTCACGTGGCTATTCTGCATCTGTAACTCACTCCAGGGTCTCTGCATCTTCCTGCTTTTCTGCGTTTTTAGGTTAGTGAGTAAAATAAAAGTTATTCTAGAAAGTAAGTAAATAAAGGAATGGTTAAAACAACGCGGTCTCTTAGATTTCCATGTTATGAATCTCCATGCTCTTCCAAATTTCTTTAACTGGGAAATAATTAACCTAGCCTTAACGAGTTAGTTGCCATGACAAAGCAATTAAGTGCAATGAATGCTCATACGAGCTACCCTTATTGTTCACTTACGTTGAGGGACACAAATGCAAATGAAATGCCTTGTCTAAAGATGCACAAGGCAATCGTTTGGATCCTAAACCTTTTGATGACAGAGAATGTACCACCACTGTCACGTTGGTGAAAAATGTAGGGAAGAAAATACAAGGCAGGTTAGAAAACGATGATGATGATGCAAAAATATAGAATCTGATGAAATATACAGTAAAAGAAAATTGAGGCAAAACAGATGTTCATGGTATATGGGTATATGACACGATAATCATACGGGCTCGAACCGGGGACCTTGAGTGTGTAAAACTCACGTGATAACCACTACACTACGGAAACACAACTGCAAACTATACATGCCCCTAAGCTAATGTTCCAGATAGTTATGTCAAGAAGATGTGGTAACAAACATGTAAATGTTTTAAAGTGTTTTGATGTTGTTTTTAAAGCAATAATGCGTATGGGATCAAAATTCCATTGTTGTCCGGCGTTGAAAAGGTGAAGTAGTGGTTTTGAATGATGAATAAGGGATTCCCTTCTCTTTTGATATATGCTTTTAAAGACTCATATAGGCATGGCTTATGATAATAATAATAATAATAATAATAATAATAATAATAATAATAACAATAATAATAATAATAATAATAATAATAATAATAATAATAATAATAATAATAATAATAATAATAATAATAATAATAATAATAATAATAATAATAATAATAATAATAATAATAATAAATGCTCCCACAATCCCAAATATACTCATTCCGTGGTCTAGTGGATACGTCACCGGACTGTGGATCTCATGATTCGCGGTTCGAGTCCCGCTGCGGCCCTAATGTCCTTTGGCAAGACATTAATAACCTACATTTGCCACTATCCACCCAGGCGTAGTAAATGAGTACCTGGTAGGAATTTATTTCTTGAATCCTTGAATGCTTTCAGCGCCTTATAGGGCAGCTGGTCTAAAGCCAGGGTAATAATACTACTTCGGCGCTTAGAAACATTGTATTACTTGTAAGCGCAATGTTATGTATTATTATTATTATTATTATTATTATTATTAATTGTACGACCTTCATTGGCATTGGTATTTTAAACAATAATTCAAATTTGTAAATGTCATCTTTGTAGAAATATATTTAGATTCAGGAGGTTTGAAATCAGATAATCAAAATTTGTCAAAGTATAGAGTAGAGTTATTTTCTGACGAATCATTTTATAATAGTTCACGAAGTATGCAAATGCACATGGCAGTATGAGCTTGATTCAGTAACTTTTGTGATTTAATACAGAGAACAAGGCGTAGAATCCCGTATAGCATGGGTCCAGCCATTAGGGAAGCACAGGGTGCTGTTTCATAAAACTTGTTAAATATATAACAAATTACGATAATTGTTATAAGCTACTAAACTTATTGAATTTCTAGGCTTAGAGCAGATTTGTCATAGATCTGTTTAAACAGGGCCCAGGTGTCATAGAAGACACCGGTCTTGCTCGGTGGATGAAATGCAACAAGACCATCGATTGAGGGAACGGTATGGGAGGGGCTCGTGTCGTTTTATTTTACAACCCCTACCTTTCTTTCTCTCTCTTTCCAGTATATCCTTCTTTGTTTTCTTCATCTTATTATTTTTTCTTTTTTTTTAACTCTCCGATGGTGGATGGATACGTGTCCCCATGGCCTCCCAATAACTATGCCACTATCTTGGTGAATTATATGTTTTTGTACGTTTCTTATTACTTATTGTACAGGCCCGAGCTGAGAAGAGCGTGGAAGAAACTGATTTGTCCATCTTCAATTCGTCCTAAGCGACGCTCGGCCGCCAAAAGTTCGGAACTGGACAACATCCGCAGCAGGAGTACTAGTTTGAGGGATACGTACAACCGATCAAACAGCGTAAGCGCGTCTTGCAAACCAACGCGGACCTATCGGGAATATTCATCATCAACATCCTTCAACAGGTCACTTTCAGGTTGATAGTATCATGGGGAAGCATTGTGACGTAAATTATATTCAATCTATAAACTGATTGTGGGTAATTTGTGTTTTTTGTGACGGTGACAGAGCTATCAGATCGGGGGGCGTTTCATCAAGTGTCTTGTCGGTGATTTTCACTGACAAATTTGCTCTCAGCCAATCAGATGAAAGGATTTCAGTAGCTTATAACAGCTATTGCAAGTTTTATGAAACAGGGCCCAGGAATCGATGTTTGAAGTATAATATATATTTTGTCATCCATAATTCCCACCTGAGGAGTGCAGCAATTAGAGGGATAGACTGGTGACTAAGACTGGTAACTAATGGTATACTTTCTCCAGAACAGGACAGGATTCACCATGTCGAGAGACTATACATAGTTACAATGGAATTGTCTTGAAGCACAAATACCATTTCAGGTTTAAATTTCGAGGAAGTTTAATGAATAGTCTTAGATCAGATATAGTTTATTCCAGTTATGCAGTTGAAGAATACCATTGTTATTATCATAATGAGACGGATGAACACACTGGCCCATATTCTGAACTCCGGTTTAACTTTAACCATGGTCTAAATGTGTGGTTTAACTATGGGCAGCCAAATGTGACACAAATCTCTAACAGTAGATATTCAGTTTATCAGCATTTTTGGTACTCAAACTTTTAAAAAGTGCCTGGGAATGGTAATTACAATAGTTTTCTTGACCATTAATGCATGAGACCAGAATCCAGTAAACATAAGGAACATACAGTGTAAACAAAGTTTTGACAGTTTTGGCTACCCATAGTTAAACCACAGATTTAAACCATTGTTTAAGTTAAACCGGAGTTCAGAATACGGGCCACTGTCACTTTCTACTAAGTTGTTACTCTATTTTTGACAAAGACATTGTAACCAAGCAATCACCATTATTGTTTCATATTATCTTTGAACTTTAATTCTGTTTTCTGTTTACATATTTTCATACTCTATAAGCTGTATATCATCTGTGTGTTTAATTTTCTAATTTGCACTCAAGACGACGTTGTCCTCTCATGTATATGTTGAGTCTGAATATATTCTTATTAAATAGTGTTGATTTTTATTCCAACTTAGTTATTCGAATGACTGATTAATTTATATATCATATTCATGCTTAATGTTGTGTATATTAATGTTCTATTGGACTTGGTTTATAGGGGAATGTGCTTCTTATGCCTTCAGGGGCCTGTACCATAAAGAGATACAATCAATCTTACGATCAATTGTAACTCTTCAGTACATGGTTTGCCATAGACTTACGATTGATATCAATCGTAAGATTGATTGTATCTCTTTATGTTACAGGCCCCTGATTTATTTACTATGCGTTTTATGTTTATAAGTTCAGTGACATGGACAAATTAATTAATAAAAATATCATTTGCTGACATAATTAAATTGATTTATTCAAAGAACACTATTTGCTTTAACTGTACAATCTTATATATGTATATATTCTTCATCGCCGTGTTGTACTGTAATATGATTATTCGATGCAATTAATGAATTCGATGATTCAGTGATTTATTCCCGGTTTAAATGGAAATGATATATGATTAATAAATGAACCATCTCTACACCAGTGTGTCGTAATTTATCATTGAACTTTGTAACTATTCTATGTTCGTATATTCTATCATAGACGTACGGGAACATTTTCGCCGAGGGTCTGACGCCTCTTGCCCGCATGTCAACTTTCCCAAATTTATGGCAAATGTTATTTCGTCATAAAAATACACTACGATATAACTTTGAGGTGACGGTTGTCCGATGGTGTCCGTAGCCTTCTCGGCCCCCATGTAGCCCTCCATCAACCTCGTACGCCTATGTATTCTACAGTTCTCTTTAAATGCAATTACTTAGAACATGAATCAAAACTAATAACCCAGCTCATTAGGCCTTATTTAACATTGTATCGATTACATTAAAACTTCACTACAATTATTTTAAGGACTAATATTGATATCGTACATTAAAAAGGTTTCCTTTTTTTAACTCGCCTGCGACATGACCAATCTTAGCAAACTTTTTCACGGACCTCGAGTATCGCGAAAAGAACACAAACATTTATATTGATAATTAATTAAGTTAAGAAATATCTTGGAGATACGATTTTTTCCGCTATAGAAGTTCTTCTTAAGCCTCCCCAATTTCAATACTAAAATTAAACAACACTGATTTCAATTCAATTGTTTTATGAATTTCATATGTCTTGCTTTGTTTTTAACTTTATATTTTTCATTTTTGTAAATAAAATTTAGTTCTGCTCTTTGAGGGTGTTATCTGAATCTGAAATAATAAGCCTGATGTTAAAAGATTAACAAGACTTGAAAGAAAAAAGTCAGAAAGTTGTATGGCGTTTTTTTTTTGTTTTTTTTTAAAGTGCAGTCGAAATAGGCTGGAAATATTTATTGACCCCCCCCCCCCCCCCCCCCAGTAAGCATGGTAAAGGTTTAATATCTCGGTGTTATAGCAATGCAAGATCTCACTCCATATCAACATAATTCGATCGAATAAGGCTCATCGAATCAAGTCTTTTTTTCAAATAAAAGCTGTTACGGAAGCACCTTAGATAAACTGAGAAAGCAGATTACCTCTAACTTCATTACGATTATAAAAACCATCAACCTCATTACCTCCATGCTTTAACCCTGTACTATACCAAGAACAAAGTCAACCGCATGCAAAACTATCGATATTTTCGACGTACCAGTTCTATAAAAAAATACATTACCCGAAAATATAGATGTATTGTTTCCTTTACAAACATTTACATGTCATTCTCAATGAGCATGATGAGAGACATAAGATCACCACAATCATAACAATAACAACATTAAGAAGCCACACTTAATTCACTATCGATTTATCTTCTTGTAGCAAGAAATTACTCTGTTTTTGTAGACACAATGTCCATGGTTTAGAGGGCATGTCATTGATGTGAACAGGTTAATTCGATTATCTCGCAAGACAAAACTAAAATCAGTTGTGATTAAAAATCCTATTTCATAAAGAATCAGCGACCCCCCCCCCCCCCCCCCTCCATAAACATCACAAAGGGCTGAAGGGATACCTTCCCAATTAAACCGATCTAAAATTATGCAAAGCACCGAAAAGGATTTTGATTAGAAATTGATAAATAGTTTCATTCTTGGAGGTAAGATTGCAAAACGAGTCGCAACCATGATCGCATTTAACTGCTCACTTAGTTTTGTTGTTATAATTATCGTTTTTTAGGGTATGACAAATACAATATATTTATTGTATTATAACTTGAGATTTTGGGGGGTTTTTTTTATATGAAAATTTTAGTCATTCATTTCATTGTTTTCTAATGTTATTCTAAGTTATGTAGAGTTGGCGCATTACAAATATTTTATAAAGGTCTTTTTAGTATTATTAGTATCATTATCATAATTCAAACAAAACAAACTAATTTCCCTGAAAGAGGTAACTGTTGTACAGTGTATACGGGACAGTCAATTCCCTTAAAAAATATAGTTTGCCCATGATGTGAGGTCACGTTCTAAAATGCGAGCTTTTATTTTGTTCAGCTTTCAAATATCAATTCAACTCGGTTTGAGGAATGTAATGAAGGCGCGCAAATTATCGACGATCAAACTAGCAAACACATGTAAACATAATATCGATCGGCTTTTTAAATATTTATGTTTCCCGACCGAATGATCAACTTTAAAACCTTGACGTCAAACCCATGGTTATCTTATGAGAGAAGACGAAAGAAAGAAAAGACCCTCAATGTAACATGATGAACATGACCAGACGACAAAGAAAAATAGTATCGATTTTTCTCACTTTTTCCAGAGATGAGTCGACCGCGGACGCGCGTTGATGAGCAATTTGAAAGAGATACACCGGTGAGGTGAACCGAGGGTAAAGGTTTTGAATGAGAATTGGGGGCGAATTCAGCGGTGGCGTTCGTCAACTAAGCTGTCGGAGTGTTTAGTGCGTTACCAAGAGCGATACTAATTATAATTTCATAGTTACTTCTTCAACGACGATCGCAGGATCCAAGTGAGGATGTAGTTATATCACTAGCAATAACAATGCCGACGGATTTGCTATGAGTTATGACCGCTTGTACTGACTGGATTTACTTCACAATGAGTTTTTAATCACACCGATTGATCTAACAATAGATTAAAATCATTTTGGGGTCGATATCGTTTACACGCATCAGAACCAGACGATCTCCTTGGATTGAACATCAGTTATTCGCGGTTAATAACCTCTAGAACCTATGATTTATCTCAGATGGATTGATTTTTAGGATCATAAAAGGATCTGCCAGTCATCTTTCCGGTGATATTATTCCATCAAACTCTATAATTGTAAGTATGCCCAATCGTATTTCACGTTCTGGGTATTTATTAGTACTGATCATGCAATTCAGACACATATAATGGTAGATATAATCATAAAACCCAGAACCCAACACATTTAGTAAAGTGATATTTCTCTGATAGTCTTGTTCCCATATAAAAAAATAAGAATTGCACTTGTTCCACCCTTTTATAATCAAGCAATTAATTATCTCTTCTTGTTTTAGGTTTTTTGTAATTCAGAAATTCTGGATTACTACAGACACAATTTTTAGGGGGATTTATTGATTTGCTAAGCCAATGATGGATATAATGAAGTGCTGTATTCCCCATTTGACATATCGCTATTTAAAATATTTTTAAGAATCCTCCCCCAAATAGTATTGGCTTTTAATTCTTTTAATTTTCACTCTAAAATAAAGTCAGTGTGGAATTAAACATAATTTATGTTTGTGCTTTGCAACTTGACATAATGGAAGTAGTTCCATTTAACAAAACCCAGGTGTGTCGAAAAATTGAAGACGTGGGTATTATGGTAATTTGCTTGTGTGAAACCATGCACCTTGTATAGTTTAGCTATAGTATCACTTTTAAAAACAAGAAATCGCATCAAAACGACTTATCCGCAAGGTATAAGCAAATACCAGATTTCGTGAATCTGCTGGACAAGAGAGAGAGAGAGAGTGGGGGTGAAAGAGAGAGAGAGAGAGAGAGAGCTTACCCTCTGTTGTCGTTATTGTAAAAAAAATATTCAGAGATGGGTGAAAGCAAGAACGGATAATCCCAATCACAAAGAGATGCCCGATAAGTGATTTGTAATCTCGCAGGGATTTGTAACACTAAAAGATTGGGTTTTAGCCGGTGTTGTTGAATAATAGAAACTATTTGTTAGTTCATCCCATGTCCCACTTCAGGGTAGCCCCCTGTAAATGTTGATGATTAAGCCCTTACCACACACTCAGCCTAATTTATGTTAATCTTCATGTTACATGTGAAGACACATGCTGTTATAGGTTGAGTTGAAAGCCAGCAAACCAATGAATAACTCATTCAAGGCCTTGTGCACTATGAAGAAAGTGTAAAACGAACTGAAAACGACTAAGTAAGACAGTGTAAGAAGAGATTGGACAACAAGGGAAATTGCTTATACTAGACGATCAGCAGTAAGACCAGTGGGTGACTGTTAACCAAATGACTTGAATACTAAAACAATTCAGCAAAATAAAATGTTGGGAACGTGAAGGAGAGAAAAAATATGAGAGAGAGAGAGAGAAGATGAACATGAGGAGTAATAAGTGTCATAAGTGTCATAACCACGATAACAACATCGTTGCCGGTGTCCCTGGTTTCAAAACGACAACGGAAAATTAAAAGTAACGAGCATGACAAGAAAGAAAGTTCGCTCTGCAGACAAATTGAGGTAATTCTTGACGACGTGTTTTTTGGTCTTTGTTTAAGTATGTCCTTTGAACGTCATCAGATTCACACAATGGGCTTTACAATACTCATCTTCGAAGAAATGAAACATCCGAGAGTAAATATTAAAGGTTTCACTCGCTCGTTCTTCGCGTGGATACTCATACCCTATCACACCTCTCATACAAGTCCAGAAACAATCAGAAATAAAGATATTCTTCCTTTTTCTTACGGTCTACAACTGTGACAACGTGCTGCCCAAAGAGAATTATGACCACTGCTTTCAGAGTATCCAATTTTCCTAAATTATATTAAATTTCCGTACTTTCCAAACAAATACACATAAAGAAATAGAGAAAAGGGGGAAGAACTGCGAGGAAATTACATATTTTGTAGAAAGGAAACGATTTGCAAAACAAAGATGATAATGAAGGAGAAAATGACATACATACATGTATACGGTAACCATAAAAGAGAAGAAGAGAAAGAAATTGACAATTTTCCAGAATCAGCGAAAAGAATATCGTAGAGACGAGAAAGGAACTTGAACGCGATTTGGAAGATGGAGACAAAAGAAGAAGAAAAGAAAGAAAAAGATGGAAGAAGAACAAAAGGAAAACGCGAAGACTTGACTGAAACCCAAGACGAAAATATAATGTATTTTCACTCTCCCTTCCCACGCATAGCAACCGATGGAATTAGGACTCCTCAAGAGCTTTCGACATTCCACCCCGACTTAAGCTGAACAAATACAAGAAATGATAGTCATTGTTTGTCACAAATAGTTTGTTCTGGGTAAATTTGGATCATAGAATACGCCCGAGTTTGCAAGAATAATCGATTGCAAACATGGATAAAAATCGAAAGGAAAAATGTTTAATATGCTACTTATGTTGGACGAGAAAGTCAAGGCGGTTGTGTCGATGCTGGTGTAATGACGTAACTCAAGCCTTAGCAGAAAACGAGGAAGAGAAGAGATGGTGAGAGCAAGAGAGAGAGAGAGAGAGAAATGGGCAAACATTTTATACTGTACATGGAGGCCTAAATGTATGTGATTAAGCGGGATCTCTGCCATAATGTCAACCAACCATATGGAAGGCAGATCGAGATGGACGTGATTTTTCTTTTTCTTTCTTTTTTGCGGGGGGGGGGGGGGGGTAGTTGGGGTGAATATTTCTTTTTCATGATCATACAAAGTTAAAGCTCATGATTTGTCTTCTTAATTATACAGTGAAGCCTGTCTATAATGACCGCTCAAGGGAGACAAGAAAAGCGGTCTTTATGAGCAGGTGGTCTTTATGGACAGGTTCCTTTAGTACACGTTACAGCGAGAAACATTTTTCAAAGGAAACCAAAATTGTGGTCTTTCTATACAGATGGTCCCTAAAGCAGGTTTTACTATTTTAAACGCCGTCTTTGACCTGCACATAGACTGACGCGACCAGACCC
Organism: Heliocidaris erythrogramma; assembly: GCA_025617745.1. Taxonomy (NCBI): domain Eukaryota; kingdom Metazoa; phylum Echinodermata; class Echinoidea; order Camarodonta; family Echinometridae; genus Heliocidaris; species Heliocidaris erythrogramma. The sequence continues at coordinate 39,488,983 of CM046865.1, read as the reverse complement.
GCTTGTTCTTCTTTCTTGGTAACGATTAGACACAACTACTGAGTTCAAAACTGGATTTATATGGATATCATTGTCTCCGCAGTTTTGATTTTTGTGGTTGGATTTGATCAAACAATCTTTTTCGTGTTTTGACAATGAAATACCCTTTCCATATCCTTGACATATTTTCAGGTTCGGATATTTCTTTGAATAGCGGACATGGAGTGCAATGATATTTGCACGATATACTCTTCAAGAACACAAATGAACGCAACAAAATATCGGCAGTTTCCATGAAACATATATTATGTCCTCGCGAACAACCATTAATATTTTGAATTTTGATTGTTCTGTTAAAAGTCGTTGACATAATTTCATGTTATTTATGTCGCAGTATTTATTTGAATGAATAAAGGCTGTTGCAATGACAAGAGGAATGTCATTGGTGACGAGTGATAGATTCGCAAGACGAAAGAGCTGTAAAGGGAACAGAAAGAGAGAGAGAGAAAGGGGAAGTTTTTTTCATGACCGATATGACCAAGTTTGTGATGTTTTTAGACATTCCTTCACGCCCTCCACCCAGAAGCGTCCCCGCTGGAGTGTCACTTGGGCATCGGTGAATCTCCGAGATCAGACCTTCGTAACTCTTCGTTTCATCTTTCCCCGAAGTGTAGTGACACTCTTTATTGACACATAAATACTGAGCGAGCTCCGAGAGAGATACGATAAAGACAGTCCGTTTAAAGTCCAGCGGAAAACAAACTTACGATGATTTCTTAATCATTTTGCCCAATTAAAAAACACTTAATTGCTACTTGAACTGATCCATAGGATAAGATGCTTTGTTTTCGAGCACTTACCTTGTAGGAAATGTTTAGGTGCATTCTGCTATGAGGGATGCTGAACTGGGAATGTTACCTATCTTGGTTATTTGGCCGAGTTTTGTCGACTTTTGAAGAGGACTTTTTGGAGAATGGTCTGATAGCTGGCAGATGATTACGGTCTTCAAAAATCTGCCATTCTCTCTTATTGTCAGACATTTAATCATAATTTGATGGCTGTCATGGTTGTTCGGAGCTTAGTCAGCTTACGAGGTAAGAATTCAAATTTTGTCTTTTTTTATTTCGCGTTCATTTATACAAACTAGTTTATTATGAGTTCAATGGCGTATCCAGAATTGATAAAATAGGTGGAATTTCCCCAGATCTTCCCCTCACCCTTTTTACCCCCCCCCCCTGCCCCTCTTCCATTTGTGTCTTTTTGAATTGGGGTACGAGCCCCGTCCCTTTTCGTCTCTATGCTTCTGGTATTCCTTGCTTCGTGGATACAGAGATGCGATAAGCTCAGAAGATGTCATGTCAATTCCTCACATATGGATATGTCTAAGACAGTATACCTGGAGGCTTCGATTTTAAATCATACACCCATCGGCATGAGACAAAGGTCAAGCGAACGACCGACCTCTCCATCTCTTCTCCCTCCTTCCGTTGTCGACTGTCTTCAACACCTGCTATGTACTCGGTGTATGCTTCGGGTCCATTCCGTCTTCCATAGAGATGGAAGATAATCAAACGAGAATCTTGACACGTACTTGTCGGTTGGTTGTGATTGTATCATATGGAATCAATAATATACCAAGGTGTCCTAAATTAAGATACAGCATTGAAACTGACTTCAATTTGAAACAGCATCTCAGATATCATAAAAAATCACTTTCCTTGATAAATCTAATTGATTTGATTCGAACAAATTAATAAACCTCAGCTCAAATTTGCGGCAATCGTTGGTTATCATCCTGAACAGGAACGAAATCATTTTTTTAATTTCCTAACCTTCGCCGTGAAAATATGATAATCATTTAATGTTTGATTTGTGTGCATATCAGACAGCCATACTCTATCCCCTTGGAAATCTTGAAGATATCATAGTTTGTTTTTTATATCACGCGTCAGATCCTATACGATGATATTATTTTGATATCGTAATCATTCCGTTTGTATTTGTACAAATTCATTCTCAGATAATGTTGAATCAGTGCTACATCATAATGATCATTATTTCCTCGTAGGCCTAACTGCAAAAGGAACTATAGAACAATATTATGTGAAGCTTCATTATTATTTTGTAGCTAGCCATTGGCTATAATTCTCTCACATTATTCACACGATGTCTTATTTCCTACCGGTAGATATGAGTGCAGATGGTAAATATATGTTCACTTAACCCATAGACTACGGGATCAGGGTGGCTCCTGTATTAAGCCTATGAGAGTTAAAGAATTCAGTAGTCAAGGGGTTAACTTGAAAAATGACGCAACCATTACTGAAACAACTATAATTTTATATCCGAATCTTTGTGAGCATCATGAGATAAATTGGTTTAGATGTCACAGTTATCGTCGTTATAAAGTCATAAACTCTTTGCACATTGCCCAATATTCAATAAACATTTGCAATGATTGAATTCTTTATACGTGTATATTGATTTTAGCATAAACGACGGTGTGTGGGTCGCCCTTTGAATTGACGTTTGCTTTTGAAATCAAATTTCCTCAAAATATGAAAGATATATATCTCGGCCATCATGTGATATCTACAAATCTTAGCGAATACGTGATTAGAACTCCATCTGTTATCACGCGATGATAGAAACTCATTATTTATCTTTCGGATGGGCATATTGACGATACCAGTAGTTCGATTGTCTTCCAATCGATATCAATGGATTCGATCATGTATGTTGTCTGCTGAGCTGATATGAGATTAACCTCTGAGTTACAATTCACTGTTTTGATCATCTTTTATACAATGATGTAGTCGTAACTAATTGCTATTTATTTCGTATCTGAATCTATATCTCTCGTCAATCATTATTCATTTAATTCTAAGCAGTGTCAATTATGATTTGGTTTTATTTTACAGTTTTGCAATGCAAATGTGCGCCCTTCCAGATCATGTAAAAAGCACTGTCATTGCGCTAATCATGGCACGAAAAAAATCGTTCTCCAAGTGACATGATGCTGTATAATTAAGATGACAATGAAAATTAAATCGGTTGATGCAAAGAATTGATTTCGTCGCATTGGTAATTGTTATTGTCATCGTAAATGTAAAGCATCATGTCACTTGCCGAAAGATAAGATTTTTTTTCTTGCCATTTGCAACTTAATCAGATTTCTGCGTCGGGGTTATTTCGATTGTTTTCACGACAGAATGCAACGTTACCTTTTCAAATGTCACTATTCTATTTTCTTGTACTTGAACCTTTTTTCCTGTAATGAATAAAACCCATGCATTCACTATCTCTTCTCATCTGGCCAATTACTATACTAGTCATTGTTCAATAGTATGTGTTCTATTATAACCCGATGGTGATGCGTGTCCCGAAACCTGAATGGGACGCCTAAATTCTGACACCACCCGCGGACTGCGTTGTCACGACAACGGTAATCATAAAAGCGTATTATCGGGTCAACGGTTTATGTTTATGCATGCATGTCTGTCTGTCAAAGGTTATATATCCATATATCAGGCATACAATGTTGAGTTTTGACTTTCCGAAAATACAGCGCGGTTCTTGTAGGTCGTATCTGTCATTCATACTCGTGACTTTGGAAGAGGAAAGATGATTCTGTGATAATTTCCAAAGTGGACCCTGAGTCTACTGGATTCCAACTTTCATACTGTGGAGGTATCGCACTCTAGAGTCTAGCTCTGTAAATGCTATGTGACACCGTTGTGTTTCCTATCACTAAGATCACGCGGTATCAGAAGATTTCAGCCGCTTGTCTTTTATTGGAATTTTATGCCAGTTGTGACGTACCAGTTTTCTATTTGGGGCGTACACCATCTTCAAGTTCAAGAAAGTTTGCCTTTTATTTTCTTCACCACCCATCAGCTATGGTCACTTTATCCGGTAAATGAGATCAGATTTTTCTTTTGCGTGGAACGTAGCCTATAGCATGTGAATATAGTTTTGTAAGGAAGCTCGTAGATCTGTAGATATGATTATAGGAGTGCGGTGTTTATATGGTACCTATACGTTGGTGCATTTGCACTCTGAAACAACTCTGAAACAAAAAAAATCGGTGATGCATTCATGGTATTAAAAAAAAAACACCCCTTGAAGATTTCAGTAATCAGAATGCTGATCATTATCTACATTTATTTTTTTTTCTAATTATGAGAGTGAATGTTGCAAAGCCACAGTAGAGTCACCATAAACCTATGTGACTTGAAAGCTGAATTTGAGTTCTGGACAAGTGATTCCATTTTGAAAGAAAGTGTCCGGATGTACTTGGGAAAGGTTGATTATATAGCACATAAGAATTTGTGTATGCTCATGTTGTTATAGGTTTAGGAATCATCAGTTGACTCAATCTTGCTAAAAGTTATAAGCACTGTACACAGAAATATGTATTTAGGACTACACACACGTGCTGCATGAAAGTTGGTACTTTTTACTGTTATATTTCAGGTATGCGGGTATTTGAAGAGCACTTCTTTTCAGGGGACGTTCTTCTATCATATTCTCCCATAAGAAGAATGAGAAAGCTCACAAATTATTTTTCACCTTTAAAGGAGAATGAAACCCTGGGGAAATATCCATTTTAATGAAAAGAGAGGATAGAAAGAAGCAATTTAAAAAAGTTCCGTCAAAATCGGTTTCCAGTGAAATTGATTTTCCCCAGGGTTTCATTCTCCTTTAAGAGGACTTAAATTTTCTCTTTTATTTACACTTCTTGAATGCATATGTAATAAGAAAAGTCAATATTAACCATGTATTATAAGGAGTTTAGTATCCGTCTCCTGTATTTCGACCACAATTTATCCAACTGTTGTAATGAATATCCTTAGTTATTTTTTCTTTGTATGAGTGCATCGTTTGATGAGCAGAAAAAATTAAGTCGAATGAAAATTGTGACTACCTTATTCTCTGCAACAGAATGATCTTTCACGTTGTCAGTAAAATTAGCATAATTGTGATTTTCTTTGTATCTTTATTGACATATTCATTGACATCGATTGGTTCTTTTCTCCTTCTTTTTTTTTTTGACTGTGCAGAATCACCTTCGTTGATTTTGGGTGTGGCCAAAGGGACCACCTAGCAACCTCATCACCATGACTACCACAATACAGCCTTCGAGCGACGCCATGGTCAAACCACCAATTATCACGAGGAAATCCCGACAGTACCAGACGGCTGTCGAGAGATGGAGTTCCCTACGTCATAACAGCAGTCGTTCCTTCGATCGCCTCAACCTCAGGAATAAGTTTGAGGAAGATCGCTTGGTCCAGAAGCACAGGGACATCAATGAACTGAGCGACGCGCAACTCAAGGAACTCTTCCGCATCAAGAACGAGATGCGCGTCGCTCTCGTTGACATAGCGAGGAGCAAGCGGCAGTACAGCAGCAAAGAGTCGGAGTTTGAGAGCCGCCTCCGCTGTGGGAACCAATCTCCGATCTTCAAGATGGAGTACCGACGGCTCAGGAAGAAACAAATGGAGCTGAGTAAACTGTGCGACCAGCTGCAGGGCCCAAATTCGAAACTCCTCGCGTCGAATTTGACAACCGAATTGAAGGCGGTGGAAGTGAAAGCAACGAAGGAGGCGTTACGCGGAGAGAATAAGTATAAAAGCAAGTGGTTAGCGCCTCTGAAGGCTTTGTCCAAGGCTAATCAAGAATCTGCTGATTCCGGTGATGCTGCTGAGTCATCTGAAGCAGCCAAACCAACTGGTAATGATTTTTCTAATCTGGTTAAACTGGTCCATAAGCAATTTAAGAGAGCATCCATCTCAAGTGATAAAGATTCCGCACAAGCGACAGAAAACAAGAGTGATAGAATACAAGAAATAGCCGAACCAAGGAAACCCATACCGAACCGTTCTGAACCAGAAATGATCAGAGAGTCAACTCAATATCAGGGTGATGTTGTGCAACAAAATAGAAGCGAAGATGAACAGTTACGTCCTTCCAGTCGGCCGCCTTCCAAAGCCATGATTCCAATTTCCTCCGCCATATCTCTTCTAGAAACCTCTCCAGTTCAGAGTGCTGAAGATCCTGTCGCAGCAAAACGAAAAAAGCGACGGCGAAAGGACGCTGATCAGAGCTTACCCACTGTACTGGAAGTGACCGAACCCGCTACCTCGAAAGAACCAGGACGTCCCTCAAAGCCAAAACCGAAAAAGAACAAAAAGCAGAAAGCCCGAGCAATCATCACCAAGGGAATGCAAAAAAGCACAGACGCCCACGTCTCAAGAACCGAATCCGCGCATCGGAGGGATCGGATGATGAAGAAGCGGTTATCCGACTTGGCTATCCGAACCAAAGAAGACATCACCAACAGGAGGAGCATTAGCCCTCACGAGGAAGCACTAAACAGTATTCACCAAGCAGAAGTTGTGGCCCGCCTCCAGCTTGCGCGTTCTAAAGTAGGGCTCACGCTCCCTGAGGTGCGCCAGGAGAATGGAAAAACCAAAACGCAGAGGTCAAAAGATCAAACCTCCATCAGTCTACCACCTGTGAACGTTGAGGGCAGGCTTCTGAGAGAACTCAAAGAACAGAGAAGGAAGCACAAAAGTCAATCTACCGGACTCCCCAAGTTACCCTGATCGGCATGACATCAAGCTACTAGTATCTGGTCATGATCAGAGGCGTACGAGGCGGGGGGATTTCGACAATCAGGCAACCGCCATGTCATCCTCGGGCAGTGAAAAACTCTCTATAAAATTTTGATATCTTATTTACTATCATATTTCATTACATATTTACATTTTGAATTATGTTCACTCGCTTCACTCGCTTGCAAGTTTAGATGCTGGACAGCTGATATTTGGCAAAATTATGTCAGCCCCTGGTACCCATACGCCTCATTATGATTATGATGGTTGTGACTATCGGAATTTTATGAAAATCATATTTATCAAATGTGACTGCTAGATCATGTCACTTGCCGTTGTATTGGCCCTACTTAGCCATGTAATAAAATCATATAACCAGCTGTATCTTATTTTATTACTTTTTGCCATGCAAATGACTTAATGTAGGTTATTTCAGACATGAATTTTAAGTATTTATGATATGTGCAAATATAAACTTTGGAACGTTATAAATAAGAATATCTTAGTCTGGCGAAGATAGAGGGGCTACCACTTGTATTTGCAAGGAATGTGGCGTTGTAAGTTGAAACTGATCGAATTACATGATCTCTTTTGGATGGTTTTTCAAGAGATAGATTTTGTATATTTTACTATGAATCTGGCAATACTTTTGGCAATTTCAAACGAGAATAGTGGTAACGAATCGCGACATATTTCAGACAATACATATACACAATCACATTATTGAGTATATGATGTAATCCATGCCATAACACTCTACCAGTCAAAAGTGCCGCTGATACATAATTTTTCCCCTTTTCCCTCGGATATTGACAGGGTATAAACCCTAAAAAGGCCCGGTTATTTTAGCGCTCTCTCAGCCGGGTGGGGGGGGGGGGTGGATTCCACCCCGAGGATCTCGGCCATGGAGTGACGAACATTTCTGCAACTTGGCTCACAGATACAATATCTTATAAAGAATAACCCTGTAAAGTTTCATATCTATATCTCAAACATTTTTCAAATTATCGCTAATTGATTATTTACAAATTCGCGAACTGACAATTCTGCATCGTGAACAATACACATTGATAAAGGACAGTTTAGATTTTTGACGCTGCACGGTACCCGTTGGTCGAAATTTTATAAAATTAATTTGGTATCAAAAGATGCCTAAGACTGTAGGCGATATTTTCATGAAAGCTCGCGGCGCAAAAAGAATTATCCTCGTACATATCGCAGCGAACCTCCAAGGGGGGGGGGGGGTGGATTTCACCCCTCCCCCTCCCACCGGCCCTTAAAGGGTTAAGTCGATTTGATTAAAGCCGTCTTATTTGAATGATAGGCCTCCATTTCAGTTCGCACAAATTAACAATTGTCTGATGTATTCAAATAGTGACAAATTATTTCATTATGAATAATGCCATGTCAATTGTCAGAATGCAAGTGGCATACATTACATGTTGTTAGGCCAGGCATGCTTAACCGAACCGACCTAGCAACAACTAATGTTTGTAACTTGCATTGTGGTTTTTGAAATACAAACTTTGTAACGAGTGAATATAACATTTTGTTACTAAGCAAGCGTATATAAATTTGACTGCATTATATAAATGTTGTGTTCGTTTCTTTTCATATATTTATATACCTCCGACCTTCTCTTTCACATTCTGTCCCTAAATCTCTCAATCATATTTAAACAATATTTAAAGTTATATTACACATCTGTGCTGTAGTAATAATACATTTCTTTGATTAAATAAATCTCGATTATAAAATATTATTGCAGTCTCTTGAAATTTCACTGTGCATTTTCGATATATTATTTGCTCGTGTGATCATCCGTAAAGTTCACCATGTCATCGACATTTAAAGATATATAATCGAAAAACAAAATGAAGTCAATAAATATTCCCCGTGGTCTTGTTAACTTATTTTCTTGTTCATATTCCTAATAATTATTTGGCAGGTGAATTTCCTATTGTATACTTGGTGTTGGTTGCACTATAGTTATTCATGTAGCATTACAAAAAAACATTGCTCAAAGGTAATTTATAAAAGCTAGGATGCGATCGAATTGCACCAACTGCGTCCAACTTTTTTTAATTTCGATTGCGGTGGAAATATTGTTGGCGTTGATGATGAAAATGATGATAACAATGATAAGGACGATGATGATAATGATGTCGATGATGACGGTGATAACTGTGATAACGATCATGATGACGACGACGATGATGATGTTGATGATGATGAAAATGATGTTGGTGATGTTGGTGATAATGATGATGATGATGATGTTGGTGATAATGATGATGATAATGATGAAAATGATGTTGGTGATAATGATGATGATGGTGATGAAAATGATGTTGGTGATAATGATGATGATGGTGATGATGATGATGATGTAAAGTATTTATAATGCTCCAACTCCACATCAACGTGATCAAACCGCAACGGAGAAGGAATGTAGAAGCATTAAAATACACAAGAACTGACCAACTTAAAAGTTAATCTACATGGAAACAATTTGAACAATAATTTTGGGGAATTTCGAACACAGTCTGCACCTGAAATGTTGCGAATATCTTGTGGGAATTTAATCCTGCTGTTTCTCATGATAAAGGTGATGATGATGATGATGATGATGATGATGATGATACTTTTATGATTCTAGGATACTGTCGTATTGAATCTATTTTTGGTAGCTTACTTTCATGATTGTTATTAAATAAAATAATGTTTGAAAAACTCATTTTCTCTTACTACCATTCTCATAAATAAATCTTTTCATCGAATTCTATCTTCTTTCTGTGAAAGGAACAACGGTTGATTATTTCTCAAAAGAAAACTTGATTACGCCCTCAACTTGAGAATACAAACAAAAATAAGTCTGTATTCCCTTGATCTCATATATCCAGTGACATCATAATTCCAAACTGTAAGTTGTTGATATAAAGCAGTAAAATACCGCACCCCCTTTTTTTTAAAGGGGGAGCGGGGAGGAGATTAAGGAGTGTTAGCGGGGATATTTATTTATTCATTGGGGGGGGGGGGGTATAGGAGACTGGGGGGGGGGGGGGTTTCATTCCTTCTTTTTTTTCAAAATATTTTAAGTATAAACTTCCATTCAATAATACGATACATATGATTGCAATGATAAAATGCTATGCTGATTTGACTTATTGCTAATAGTTAATTTTATTGTACAAATAAAATTGTAATGATTATATAAGTTTGCACATATGATTCTGATATATGAATATAATCGTTTATGTTATCTTACTTTGATTATTGTGAAGATGTTTGAAAATGGAAGTTACAAATAATCTTAAAACAAACAAACAAAAACAAAGCAAAACAAAACAATAAACCTCCCCGTCAGAACGTCAATACATCTTTCACAATTTTGATAACTTATTAATGAAATGACCAATCAACTCCAAACTGCACCTCAAGAAAACTATTATACTCAAAATTACATTAAGTAAATTTGAATTGAATTGAATAAAATACTTTTTAGTTATCATAGTCAGAAGGTAAGTAGATGGGCTCTGGGGCTAAGCCCGACGGCTACGGTCAGGCTGACAATATTTTAAGTTACTTCAAGAGGTCAAATCTTATGGATGAAATGGGGAGACTATTTCGGGACAGGCTCCTGGCCTATAAGCGCCGCGGAACAATTTCTGACAGGAAAGTGAAACTCGAGCATGAATCCGCACCGAAGTCGTCGTAAATGAATTTGAATGGCGCTTTGGCCTCTTTAGATTGAACGACGATAAATTACCTTGGATGCTCCACATTTCTTGACGCTGGAAAATGAATTTTAACGACTGAAAACTAATATGAGCCAAAGGAGTAAACGGGACAAGCGAATCGCTTGAATACGAGCGTTTGAAAATGAATTTGAAAGCTAGATTTTGCGAATTTGATCGGGAAAACCTATATAATAATTTCTGTAAAAATACTTTTTTTATGTTTCAAGATGATAATATTCACGTATATAATTATTCTATTATTAACAAAGTGGGACCTCCCCATATTTAAAATATGTGGGGTCATTATTTTGTAGCACCAAGTGCTAACAACGCACTGTTCTATTTCTTTCCTTGTATAGCTGTATACATGCATGATTCATATCTCTATAGCTGAGGAAGGGGTGAGTAAAAGTTGGCAAGCTCACCCCTGGTTCGTTTCCTGTTTCTCGTCTGCAACAAGTACTCAATCGTGCACCATCATACTAAACCAAGCTATACGTATAACACATCAAGATTACATCCACGCTACGCTGTAGTATGGCCCCCAAATAACACATATCCGCTTATAAGAATATCCAGCCAGGCGATATGGCGACTACTTTCAAACATTTCGCTCGACAAAAAGCGCGCGTCAATAATAATGCGGCAAAGTGAGACCCTGAATTGTAGATTTTCAGTCGACACGGACCAAACGTGGCTTTTTATATCTTGAGAATTTTCTTTTCTGGAGGAAGATATCAGCCAACATGACCCTTAAACGGATTAAGAGGACTAAACCAACCATTTTGTTGGGTCTTATCGCCATTTGTTTCGTCTCGTTTGCGATGATTTTATTTATGGTTGATATGACGTCAAACATCGTCGGACAGGGTAAGATATTGGATGAAAGTAATTTGTATCTTTTATTTATTTTCACGTTTTATTTAATCAGGGTAGTCCTTTCAGTCTCGGGGACTGCTTTACAAAGGAGCCCTGAATTTGTGAAAGATTTTTTGAGCCGATTATGATTATAATAAATAAAGAGGTTATGAAAAAAATTTGTGAACTATCCAGCATGTCCAATATTATGTGTCAGCTCCAAAATATCTTGCTAGTCTAAGGTTGCGTTCATAGCTCAATTGCGAAGCCAGCATCAGCTTTTTCACGTTTTATTTAATCAGCAATATTATGTGTCAGCTCCAAAATATCTTGCTAGTCTAAGGTTGCGTTTATAGCTCAATTGCGAAGCCAGCATCAGCGTTTTGAAAAGCAGTTATGAAATGCTGTTTCACGGTACCCTATATTCATAGCTCTTTTCTCCACGCAAATTAGGGCTCTGCCTTTTTGGTGAGTTTCGTAACTATGTTTTAAAACCGTGTTTCTGCGAGAGAAAAAAGGCTCCAGACACAACGGTGTTTTGAATTAAACAGATATACGGGGGTACCCTCGCTAGTCATAAGGACCGCTATCCATAACGCGTGACTAAATGAATAGCGGTCCTTCTAAATAGCGAGCAAGCCATAGACAAATTACCTTGCTATTCAATAAGGACCTTTTGGGGGTCCGACTCACGTATGTTCAACTCACGTAAAAACATGCTAAGTAGTTGACCTTGATTTTTGTATAAAATATCAAAGATAGTGTATACAATTACCAAATTATATTCTATTTCACCATTATTAATATCTTTGTACCGATTATCAATGTTCTTGAATCTGTAAGCCCCATTATTGAATTATAATTTGATTATTCTTTTTTTTTCCTATGAAATATAGCGTAGTAGCATTGTTGGCAAGTTTATGACTAAATTAGAAGACAGGCAGGTACCCGCCGAAATACAATGTCCTGACGAAAGGGCATAATAGAGGGGTTGTATATCTCTTATCTCACGCTATTCTTTAAATGACCCAGGGTTTCAAGATATAATTGGCCTAGTGAGTTCCGCGAACGCGGTAACCAATCGTTTAAACGTTAAAAAAAAATCGTCTATTCGCACGTTTTATTTTCATTTTAGTTTTATGGGGTGTAGTTCTTCATTCTTCGAGTATGACGAGTATTTTCTTTGATTAATTTGCCCAGTGTATGTGTTTTAGTTGTTTATGAATTAGATTAAACGAGCATATAATTCACCCTCTCCAAGTACATTACTTTGAATAATCATATATATTCTGCATTGCGCATGGGCAGCTATACATTACAGTGACTTGTATTTTACAGGCCCCGATAAAAATAGGAATTTAATCTCTGTGATGAAAATGACATTTTGTATAGGGTACTGTTAAAATGATGACCTCATACTCCAGTATCTTAGAAGCTTTGTTCACCAAAGCCTGGTTAATTACGCTGTCTTGATTACGAGTTTCCGTTTTTCCCCTTTTGTTCAGTTCACTCAAAGAAGTGGGATATTTCCGGTCGCCATTATAGAGAACAATAAATTGTAGAGAGGTTTCGAACAAGACTAACGATATAAGTTAAAAATGCAAAGCATTATAGGATATCTCTCTAACTATATGTGGATTGCATATGATTAGTTATTGCTCCATCCCCAAAATATTATGTATTTTTAAAATAACTTTAGTGAGGCATATCTTTACCAAAAAGTTTTATATCATCACAGAGGTATAAGTTATTGGACTAACTTCAGAGAGTGTGGAGTTCAACAGTATAAAGTTTTGATTTGATTTGATTTGATTTATTTATTTCTGCTTGATTTCTCAATTCATCAAATAACGGAATACATACATTATACAAATTATGCGATATACAATACAATGGAACATCATGACATTAATTTATCTTAAACTACAAGGCTAACAGTAAGATTTTAGAAAGAAAAATCAAACAAGAGGGTTTTCATAATAAGCCGAGGTTTGACAGCATGAAAGCCCTTTGAGATAAAATATAATGATAAAATAATAAGCGTATTAAAACCCTAACAATATATGATCTTAATAAATTGCAAATCCTGTCTCTAATGCAACGATTTTATTCACATACATTGTCTCCATATATAATGAATATGTTTTCTATAAATTCTCAAATACATGCTTATAATACTAGGTCCCAATGTAAAATTCAGAGGTGGAAATACAATAACGATAGAAGCAAACAAATGACTCTTCGTCATACAGGCCTGGCCCTGTTTTATGGAATTTACTAGACTCATCCTCATTTAACTTACAACATAATAATTCATTTAAAAGACAGTATAAGAATCATCTATTGACTTTCTATTAAATTTTGTGATTTCTGCTGTCGTTTTTGTTTTATTGTATCTATTGCTTTGTTGACAATTTTAATTTGATATGACTTTGGTATATGCATTTTACAAGGCGTGCCTTGGCTTTTCGCGTACACCAGTTTCCGATCAATTACTGTTGTTTTTTTTTAATTCTGTTTTGTTTTATATTTGTTTTTTACTACTTTTGATTGTTTCCCCTTATTGTTATAATGTTATATTGTACACAGCCGCTGATTTTTTACGTGTTTTTTTTTCTATCTTATCAAATGTTACGTTTGTATTTTTATGTTTGAATTGAATTGGAAATAAATCTTATCTTATGATAAGGATGAAACTTCAGAGAGAAAGAGATGAAGACACATAGAGAAATAGCGATGAAGAGAGGAGGATAAAGTGAGGCAATTGTACCTTTCTAAATATTTTAAATAACACCTGTACTAACAATAGGGAGTTAATCATCCGGTTTGAGAGGCAGACATGATATTAACATAATAGCAAGTGGTAAAATCGTTTTGTAAACGAATATCATAATTAATTATCTGCCTCCCAAAGAGGTGAAAATGTGAAAAGTCATGGGTCCTATTTACATAATTATACAAGGTATTATGGGTGTACTACAAAATCCTTCTTGTGGGGAATATTGCTTAATTAGGTGATTTTTTGCTACTCGCGTGAAAGAGTACATTAAAGTCATGTTTCTTATTTCGGGAGGAAGGGAATTCTATACATCAGGACCAGAGTGTCTAATAGACTTATGTGCAAGAGCAGTTCTGGGGTTAAATAAATGCACATTTTTTTATTGTCTGGTGGGATATGCGTAAATTTTTGTTGTCGATTGAAAAAATGTTGGGTAAAAGGTTGGAGTTATACAAATAATTTCTTGGTACTACAAAATTTCAATATGGCACGAAAAAGAGACATGATAACGAAGCTTTTCGACCTGCACTCATCAGGTTATCACGCAGGTATATAACAAATTACTTGAAATCAACTATATTATACTCGGTGAACCCGGACGCAACCTAGACGCCGTAATTTCAGAACAATCGCAAAGCTTGCACGAACTCCTTTTGTCTGCACAGAAGAGGTTCATGCGATTGAATGTAAGCGGCTTCCAGAAAGCGTAAATGCGCTGAGCTTCTGGCCCGGGACATAATTGAGAATTGATCGTCGGCATAGCTTTGTGCGCAAGCTGGATTGTTCAGCAAGTGGAGACCAATCGCTGAATCGTATTTGGCTATCTTTGGTCCGTTAGCGTGCATTTCAGATTTGCAGGCACGGACGGGCTGCGTGCGCTGATTGGTTGTACGGTTCCGAATAGTCGAGGGGATGTGTTGTTTAATGCGATCAGCCAACCGCTGAGAAGTACGGCCCACGTAACTGGCATCGCACCGGCACTGAAATTGGTAAATAACATTACTCAAGCGGGGGGGGGGGGGGGGGTAGTACATCCTTGCTAGTTGACGGTAGCATCCTGTGTGTAGAAAACACAATGCGTGTCGAAACCGCGTAATAGCAACGTGACACTGCGTGTTTGATCTGACTGGCGTATTTGTCAGATACTTAACCCCTCCAGGGTAGTTTGAGATACACGGGGCATTTGGCAGGTCCAAATCTGGTGTCAGATTTGGATTGTGCCTCCAGCGTCCGTGTTATGGTGCGAGATATAAAAATGCTCAGGGTAACCATTGTCAAGGAGAATAGTTTTGATTTTCGTGATTTCGGGAGTTAATTTGCACGCAGAGCAAATCCTAAGGGCGCGGCACACTAAGTTTCTAATGAGCCCAAGCTTGGAATTCGTCCAAGCTTTGCGATTGTTCTGAAATTACGGCGTCTAGGTTGCGTCCGGGTTCACCGGGTATAATATAGTTGATTTCAAGTAATTTGTTATATACCTGCGTGATAACCTGATGAGTGCAGGTCGAAAAGCTTCGTTATCATGTCTCTTTTTCGTGCCATGTTGGAGTTATACTTAAACATGAATAGAGCTGTTTGCAGGAAGTTAATATCATTGACCTTGAGGGACTTAAGTCGAAAAAACAGAGGGTCAGTGTGAGAGCAAAAGCTTGCCCCACTACACGCCCGGGTGGTTTTTTTATGGAGAATTAATATGGGATTTGTATAACATTTATGAGTTGCCCAGATAATATTACAATATGATATGTATGGCAAGATCGGCGAATTATACAGCGTAAATAGTACAGATTAAGTAGGTAAAAAATATTTTAGCTTAGTTAACAGACCAACATTACGAGAGATAGGTAAAATTTTGTGTTTTACATGATCATTCCATTTTAAATGTTCATTAATATACACACCAAGAAATTTAGTCATTATTTTGTTCTCAAGAAGATTACCGTCAATATATAAATCATGATTTTGCAAGTCAACTTTTCTTTTACCTCTGAAATAAATAAAGTTGGTTTTCTTTAAATTGAGTAACAAGATATTACTTTTAAACCCTGTAGATAACTTCCGTAATTCATTATTCAAAATAGTAATTAAACGGTGAAAGTCAGAGTGTGAACAGAAAACATTTGTATCATCAGCAAATAAAATATACTGTAACATAGGTGAAGCATTTGAAATATCATTAACATAGATTAGAAATAATTAGGGGCCTAAAATTGAGCCTTGTGGGACTCCGCATGTTGTTGGTAACATATTCGAATGAACGGATTCAAAGGAAACAAATTGTTCTCTGTGTGATAAATAATTTTCAAACCAATGGAGTGCAGTACCCCGAATCCCGTAATGTTGTAACCTACATAGCAAAATTTTGTGATCAAGAGTATCAAATGCCTTGCTAAGATCCATAAATATATTAATTACATGTTTATGATCGACCAATTAAGGCATTTGATACTCTGTCAAATAAGTGAATTAAAGCTAAATCTGTTAGATGTACATCAAGCACATATTATACAATTGGCCTTCCATACTTTGCATAGCAACACCGAGGTTAAGGTTGAAACGTGTATTGTAACGGAATGATGGGTCGAGTGAATGTTGAGTTGACATATTAAAATATGGATGCGGTCAGACACAGTTTATGTCTCAGAGACTGCAAATGTTTGTGTCGTATTCTCATTAAAAGAACCCGTGTAACAAAATCAGTTGAATGATTCTTAAGGAAACCAAATTGATTAGGATTAAAAACAATTATTTTCAGACAAAAATCCATATAACCTATTATAGACAATCCTCTCGAGAATCTTTGAGAAACTTGACAAAATAGAAACAGGTCGATAATTACGTCTTTATTATAAATTGGTATAACCTTTGCAATTTTAAAGGGGGTCGGGAAGACACCAGAGGAGAGTGAGAGATTAAAAATATGGACTAGAGGTGACAAAATATTATCTATAATCTGTTTCAATAAGTGAGTACTAATTTCATCATGACTAGAGGAGTGACTACATTTAAGGGTGCGGACGATTCTTAATATTTCAATAAAGTCAGTGGGGATGAAGAATATGGATGTATCTATTGCTTGTGATAGAAATTCTACAAAGTTACAATTACTCTCATCAACTTTAGCAGCTTGGTCAGGACCTACATTAACAAAATATTCGATAAACATGTTTGCTATTTCAGGCGGATTTTTGATAGAATTACCATCTTTATTAAATACTTGGGAATTATTTTGTGATTTACTCTTATAAAGGATTTCGTTAATTATTTTCCATGTGGTTGAAATATTACCTTGAGCATTATCTATTTTATTAGAAAAGTACATCCGTTTTGATAATCTTATTACACTTGTTAACTTATTTCGATATATTTTGTAATTACGCACATTTATAGGGTTTGGTTCAGAAAGGCTTATTTTATATAGTGTATTTCTTTTATTAATAGATTTCAGAATTCCTCTTGTAATCCACGGTTTGATAGGTTTATTGCGTTTCCCCCCAACTTTAACTTTAGGAATACAAGTATTAAAATATGACTAATATCTGAAATTTCAGAATAAAAAAGACCGGAATTAATTTTGTAAGTATCATCATTAAAAATTATATTATCTATGATAGTGGAAGATTGATTTACAATTCTTGTGGGTTTGTCTATCACAGGAAAACAAGCATTTGAATATATGATGCTTTTAAATTGATTAACAGTATTATTATCTTGTTTAAGGTCTATATTAAAATCTCCCATTAAGCATATCAATTTGCCTTCCGGGTTCAGACTAATCAATAACTTATCAAAATCTTCTAAAAAGGTATCAACATTGTTGTTGTGGACGATAAATTACAGATACAATTAAGTTTTTTCCCATTCTTTATATTAATCTCAATACATAATAATTCAGTGGAGCTATTACGCGGATGTTGTTCCGTCGCGAGAAGAGTTCGCTCTTGTTGATCTCTTGTTGTTGCTTGGATACTTCTGGCCTCAGTGCGCTGACCTCCTTCTCCATCTCCTTCATTCGTTTCTCCAGTTGCTTGGCATTTATCTCCGTAACCTCCTTGCTTTCATGTTCAATAGCTGCTCCCAGCTGAGATTCGACCTGTTTTATGTTGTCGACTAAAGAAGATACGGCCTTGTATCATCTTTTCAAAGTTTGCTGTTGCAGCTTTAAAGCACCGTACGATACCAGCAGGAGTTGTTACGCCATGCTCATTGTCATGCTCATTGTCATCGTCGCCGCGTATTGTTGGTGGAATTGGGCTGCCGAATCTGGTGGAATTACCAAATCCGGAGAAGCTGCTGCAATCCCAGCGGTTTTCCGGCGAGCCCCTGGGGATGGTTGTGGGTGCTAGTCGGGCGGATCCCTGGAAGGTGAAAATATGGTAACCTTAGTTCTCATTCCCTTCATTCCCACATAGTAGACATATTCCAGACTTATGTAATCATGATAGTAGAAATAATATGTTACATTCTCTTTCGTATGAGGTAGTAGTGTTATACATCAGGCTATTTGTTGAAGCTTGGTAAGCCAGTTGATTTGCGCGTCCTTTGGGCTTGATAAGTCAGTCATCCCGTCAGGGGGTTGGAGGTCGGGGCAGTTGTAGATAATATGGTCTGCCGTCTGCTCATCTGCACCACAGGTACATGCCAGTGATTCCCTAAGTTTCCATTGGTAGGCTACATGTTAGCGTTGAACCTTCCAACCCCAGTGCGCAGCCGGTTGAGTGTTACCCACTCCCTCCGAGGTAGTTCAGAGCCAGCTGTAGCTTTGATGCCAGGGGGAACAGTGAACTGCCGTGGGCGAACCGTCCCTTCCCAGCTCTTTTCCCACTCTTGAATTAGGCTGAAGTCTGATCTACTGAGGGCGGCTGCATGTCGGGAGAAAGGTCGACGCGATCGGAGGCGTTGGCGACCAAGGTCCTGGGGTTCTGTTATTTTGTGTAGGGGGTGATCATCATCAGCCAAGGATTTGGTTGTCAACTTGGCTGTCAGGTTCTCGCGGCGTAGCCTTGGAGGCGCAATTCCAGCGAGGACTGGGAGGAGATCTGTGGGTGTAGGGCGGAGACATCCAGTGATAAGCCGCATGGTGTCATTAAGTACACAGTCCAGCTTTCTGGTGTGGGTGCTCCTGCACCACGCTTATGCCGCATATTCAGCAGAGCTGTAAACCAGGGCTAGAGCTCCTGTGCGAAGGGTGGATGTTGATGCGCCCCATGATGTATCAGCCAGGCGACGCAACATGTTGTTCCTTGCTGAAACTTTTGCTCGCAGGGCTTCGAGGTGCTGTCTATAGGTCAGCTGTCCGTCCAGTTTCACTCCAAGGTATGTTGGGTGGGGGTTGTTTGGTAGGGGTGTCCCATTATGAAGAACAGTCACCTGTCGGTTGGCTTCTTTGGTGTTAAGATGAACGGCAGTTGCAGTAGTCTTGGCAACGCTCAGCTTGAGTCTCCACGTTTGAAGGTAGACTGCAAGGAGCTCCAAGGCAGCCGCAAGCACATTCTCTACTTTGCTCCACTTCCTATCTGAATATAGCAATGTCAGATCATCGGCATAGCCATTCTGTCGTGAAGTTGTGCAAGGTAGGTCAGTGATGTAGATATTGAAGAACATGGGAGACAGAACGGAACCCTGAGGCACCCCGTTCCGTAGGCGACTTGGTCGGCTAGTTTGTCCATCAGTAGTCTTGGTTACAAAACCACGGTTCGCAAGGATTGTTGCAAGGAACTGCACTAGGTGAGCCATGATGCCATACTGTGTCATAAGCTGCAGTGAGATCCACTAGAACAGCGCCTGCCTTGTTGCCATTTTCAAAGCTCTCTTCGATATCATTGGTAAGCTTGACAAGCTGATGGGCAGTACACTAACCATGACGGAAGCCTGCTTGCTCATCCGGAAAATGGGGATCAACCACTGGGTTGAGTCTTTCGAGAAGCTTGAATGGCACGCACAAGAGTGAGATTGGTCTGTAGCTCTTGGGATCAGCTGCAGACTTGTTTGGTTTCAGAAGGGCAACAACAGTAGATTTCCTCCAGATCTTCGGGATGTGCAGTCCAGTGAGGCAGGTCGAGTAAAATGCACGGAGCCAGTCCAGGCTCTTGGGACCACAGTGCTTTAGAAATTCTGGAACGATGTTATCCGGGTCCTGAGCTTTTCCACATTTCAGTTGGGAGGTAACCAGTTTGATCTCAGCAGATGTGAAAGGTTTTGGAGAGGAAACCATCCACACCTGGAGCATTCATGAGTCTGGAAGTTTCCTGTTTGACAAACCGGGCATGGTCTTTGTCTGCATTCTCGAAGTTTCCATTAGCAAGCAGCTGATGTGCGATGGAGTTTGCTGTGACAGGGCAGTGCTTCAGGCGGGAGCTGCGGCCAGTGAGACGGTTAAGGGTCATCCAAGCCAACCTGCTAGAATGGGTGAAATCAATACCTTGGACCGTTTCTTCCCAGCGTTCCCTTCGCTTATGATCTAGGCAGGTTGTCAGCTCTGTGGCCAAGGTGGCCCTCTCTTCATTACTGTCAGAGTGTATAAATGCATCGTAACATTTATCACACTCTTCATCCCAGGCCGGTATTTAGCAGCGACGAAGTCCACGAGGGACAGCACGCTTGGCAGAGTCGATCAGGAGTTTGCAGAAGACCGAGTAGACTTTATCCAGATTCCCGGAAGTAAGGAGAGGGAGGGAGTCTGTCCCAGACTCAACCAGTCCTCTAAACTGATTCCAGTTGGCCTTTCTGAAGTTCCACCTTTTTACAGGTCTGGAAGAGATTGGTTCAACAGGGTTAACCGGGGTGATCAATGATGGTCTATGCTGTGACTTGGGGAAAGGGTCCAAAACCGAACGGTGTGAGGACGGGCCATTCAGGTTGACAAAGGCCAGGTCAGGGTTGGATGTTGCCATCTGCCATAGTGGAAGCTGTCGGGCTCTTTTGAGTCATACAGAAGGTAGACACCAGAGGCTGGTGCCCATTCTTCGAGAGCAGAACCATCTTGGGTAGTCGTGCGGTAACCCCATGTCGTGCTCTGGCAGTTGAAATCTCCAGCGTACATGCAGGGTTGATCAAATGATGGGATGGAGTCTTCTCGTAGTCTGGTTGGGGTGGCTTGTAGACGTTAATTACAGTCACACCTTCCACCTGGGTTGCTGTCCATTCCAGGTCAGAATCGGAGGCAGAGGCTGCTACTGCTTTCCACTTAGCCGAAATCCGCACAAAAGTGGCAATCCCATGGATGTCGCTTTCAGTGTGAGCTGCTAAGGTATATCCAGGGATCTTAAGACGAGAGCTGTCGCCCATGTGGGTCTCTTGCAACAAGACAACGCTGACTTTGTTGGTCTGCAACAATTGATCAATGACAGTGGTTTTGGCCTTGGTTAGGCCCTCTACATTCAGCTGCAGCAGGGAGATACCAGCCCGTACGGCATCCGCAGGTGCCTGCCCTGATGAGGGCACATGCTATGGGTTGGTTCCAGTCTGTTGCGGCTGTCGATCCATTCGTGTAGACGAGTGGTAATACGTTGATTGGTGTAAGTACTACTAACTCTGGTTGTTGTCGTTCGCCTGACTTGCGCCAGTTGACTGGATTCACCACGGGAAGGTACAACTTGAATCCCAATAATATGTTACATGGAAAAAAAAGGAAAAGGAGAAATCCTTTTCATGTATTTTTTTAATATGTTACATGAAAAGGATTTCTCCTGAAATGCCACCAGTTCAAAACAAAGTTAAAGACTAGAAATAGTAAACAATGAAAAGATTAAGTCATAGCCAGTTTCTTTCTAAGATATTACAAACCCTCAAGATTCAGCTTTAAAGGGATACGCCACCAGGCGGTCGTGGGGAAAGATTGCGTAAGCCCATTCACTCGTACACAAAGTTTGTGCGTCGAACGCGTCCGTTGGACTAAGTGGGATTACATTTCGACTGCACGAAGCCGACCGAATCTCGCACGAAAGCTCGATCTCAGGCGGAGCGTACATGTTGTGCGGCGACCAGTCTGTCCGAGGTTTGCGCCCCGCGGGGCAACGGTATGACCAGGTAACGATCACGGTGTCCTCTCATTAAAACGTCCACAATCTGCGGTTGAGTATCCCTTTAACCCTTTCGAGACAAATGACCACATTTTGTGGTTTGGCTCAATACTTTTAATTTAGAGCTATAAAATATACCAGATGCTTGAGTAGAAAGAGCAAAAATTTCTGCACACACTATATCCATTTTTGTTGCATGACTATAATTATCGCATTTGATGCCATGAATTTATAAAACAAGAATAAGCTTTAAAATCTTTAAACTGGCAAGACACTGAGAGGTTCAAATTCATTGTTTTTTATCAAAATTGGCAATTTTTTCAACTTCTCAACAAAATTCCTTACCATGTATATTATTTTCAAAGACATTACCCCTTATTAGAACCATGTAGCACTAAAAGAGAAATATTATTTTTGCCAATTTGAAGAACAAAATGTGATCAATTTAGCCCTTAATTAATTCCTGTCCTGAAGGGGTTAAAGAGCATTCTATTAATATTTTAGGCGTTAACTTTTTTTTTATTGGTATGTTTGTTCTCTCTGGCGTAAACGAGCGAAAGAAACTGTCTTAAAGCAATAGACCTGTTCACAAAATTATTCAAATCTATGGATGTTTCTTTTCTGGGACCTAGTAACGAGGTATCCATTAACCCGTTATTAATGAATGAAGTACAATACTTGGAATCTATTTTGCATATATTACTTGTTGCTATGTCTGGAAAGCTTCTGACAAGCTTTCAGTTTGTAAAGAACAAGCTTTGTTTTAAAATTATGCATAAAATTTGAATATATTTGTGAACAGGTCTATTGGAAAAGGTTTATCATGTCGACATAAGAATTGGTGTATAGTGTGAGGTTTTTTTAATCATTAAAATGATAAGCAATTGATCCAATCTCGCTGAAAAGCACGTGCCCTGCACACAGAAATGGGTATATGGGACTGCACACACATCTGGCATGAATGTTCGGCCCGAACACGTCAGATATTTCTCCTCATATTTCGAATATGATGGCATTTGAAGAGCAACCCTCTTCAGGGGACATTTCTACTATGATGTTCTTCCAAACTGACATAAAAGGAATGAAAAAGCTTCCCAGAACCCAGCCTTCACTTTAGTTTAATTGACGTTTTATTATCATGCCAGCTTACTCAGCTACTCTGAATCACCAGGATCACAGTTAGGCGAACCATCATATGATATCATACATTTATGAAATAATATATGCCTTTATCAGTTCATGTAATGTTATCAAATTACAGCTATCGACCATCCTGTAACACTCTAACATATTAAGAGATGCTATGAGCACAAGTACTAATTTTTAGTGTAAAATTGTATGAATGTGACATAGTTTTGTCACAATGGACTAACTGGTAATCTTGAGTTCTAGTAGTTAACTACATGTTGAAAATTAGTCATGACCATTTCACACTTTTGCACAATTTGACAAGTGATGATAATAATGATAATAATAATAGTGCGGAAGATGTTGATCATCGTGGTAGTATACAATAAGAGTATAAGTTGATCTGTTAATAATAATGATAATAATAACAATAATAACAATAGTAATAACAATAATAATAATTACGATAAACAACATTAATAATGATAATAAGAAGAAGAATAATGATGATAATAATAATAATAATAATAACAAAAGTAATAATGCTGATAACTATAATAACTGAAACAATACAATGATCCAAAATAATACCTAAGCCAGGGAAGTGTTAAAATTTGCTCTCAGCCAATCAGATGCAAGGATTTCAGTAGCTTATAACAGTTATCGGTAAAAATCACTGACAAAACACTTGATGAAACGCTCCCCTGATGTCTCTTGATTGACCCAATTCCTAACGTGTTGAATAGGAAGGTCTAAGCAATCTCTGAAGGTGCTAGAATAATCAGAAAGAATGGACATTTCAAGTAATT
The DNA here is from genome assembly GCA_025617745.1 of Heliocidaris erythrogramma. Lineage (NCBI taxonomy): Eukaryota > Metazoa > Echinodermata > Echinoidea > Camarodonta > Echinometridae > Heliocidaris > Heliocidaris erythrogramma. The sequence continues at coordinate 39,465,049 of CM046865.1, read as the reverse complement.
ATTCTTCTGAAATTCATTTGAAAGTCACTCCTATGGACAGAGTCAATATCGTCAGCCTTATGCCAAAAGGGCCTTAAGGCCATAGACTTTATACAGTGATTAGGCCCTTTTGGCATAAGGCCGACGATATATTATTTGTTTCTCTCTTGATTTTGAACATAAAGATTTCATGAACATGCTATTTGTCGTCAGTTTTGTGTGTAGAGGAGTCGTGGTCTAGTGGATACGTCACGGGACTGTGGATCACATTGCAAGAAAATCACAAATATGGCAATTAATGTATCACTAGAAACTGGGAAGCTTACAGATGGCAATCGTATAAGTTTTATGTCAACTGCGTATCTGATGATTATAAAAACAACATAAATAAAAGCTCTTCTAAGCATCTGGAATATCCGAGGATTCGCCAGAAATATAGCGATGTTTTGATGTCGTCACACTAGGGATCGATCCTGCTTAAGCAGACGACGTCCTATAATGAATGAACGTAATTGGAATGCAATTATTTATCAAATTATAAAGAGTTTGGTATATTTAACATGACCTTATTACACACCATTCTAAAAGGGAAAGTGAAACTGATTCTGATAACTAAAACCGTTTGATTGTAAATACACAGGAGAAGGGTCAATGATCAATGAAATAAACTCCATATTCAAATTGAAAAGCCCTCCGAATAATATCACAGATTGTATTCGTTCCCTCTTGAAACGCCGAACATGCCCCGGTGCAAGCAGCTGAAAATACAATGGCGTCTTATTTTCTTTACAAGTGACTGATTCCTTTATTTTTTTAACGCTGCATTTTTCATCAAAATAATACCATACACGAAGTTAAGAGTGAGGCAACAGACTAACATTAAGACTGACGCTAGTCAAGTAAGAGAAATAAGTGAAGAGGAGATGACAAAACAGGCACTGAAAAATGTGTAAGATGTTATGGGACATCGTCTGCTTAGACAGGACTGGTCCTTCGTGTGTCGTCACACATCTCAGCAGCGTTCAAGGAGCTCTTCAGCTGCTATATCGGGGGCTGTATTTTACCGTTTTATAATTGATAATAATCATTAATTCAAATGTTTCCAAGCGTTGAATTTGGATAACCTTGTATAATTTATGCCATCTATGCAATAATAAGTATTAAGCCAATATTTATTTTGATGGAATTTTCTTGCAATGTGATCTTTAATGTCCTTTGGTAAGATATTGATCTACATTAATGAATCTGCATTAATCTACATTTGACACTTCTCCAGGTGTAGTAAATGGGTACCTGGTAGGAATTTATTCCTTGAATTCCTTGAATGCTTTTAGTGTCTTAGGGCAGCTGGGCTAAAGCCAGTGTAATAGTAGTACTTTGTAGGCGTCTTGAGCATCACCTGGGATGGATATGTGCACAATATAAATGTAGCTATTATTATTATCCAACCAGGCACAATAGACCACTTCTGTAATGTATACAAATTTACACACATATATTCGCTGAGTGCTTAGTGACGAGCTATTCCATTAACCTGCTTTTTATAAATGAGCCTCAATGCTTGGAATCCAGTTTGCATACATTATTTATTGCTATCTCTGCAAGCTTTCAAGAAGGGTGGACACTCTTTGTTTAAAAGGTATGCATAAAATTTGCATACATTACTGAAGCGGTCTATTAAAGCAAATCACACTTGGATGTAACAAATTGTTTTATATTAGTAAACATGTAATATATAACCAAACCAGTAGCACATTTTTCAGAGAGTCTAGACAAGTTATTATATGTTGGGCATATACAGTACAGTAAAGACTCATCTCGAAATCCAGGGCGTAACAGAACATTTCACCAGCACTGTATTATGTATGGTCATGACGGTATATAAACCTTGCTATGTCGTCAAAATAGTACACAGGCCTAATTCCGTGCTATATATCGCCGTTTTCACGATTGCAGGCTTTCGTCGTTACTTTAATCCTTCGACCGACATATTTTGATCCTATATCAACATTTCACTTAACTCATCACATAGCTTGGAACATGGAAAACATGAAATCAAAATTGAGCTTGTTATTATCAAGGTTTCCGGTTTCTTATTCATATAAAGATCGCAGCGATTTGGGGGTCCAAGTTTTTATAGTGGCGTTAGCGATCACGGCTAATGATGAATAATGAATTTATATTTCATTTTTGAAAGTGCTCATTAGCTTAACATTTAGGGTGTGAATAACCCACCTGCACAATGGGTGTGGTCTCATCAACACCCTATTGTTGACCCATCCTCATGATCCTAGAGCGAATATCCGGTCAGTCAGAGAGCCGATTAATATCCGTGAACAGCGTCAACTTTATATTGACTTTATACTGCCAAGAATCGGAAATATTCATTTCAATCATCTGATTACACAAAGAGAGCTGAGTCAAGTACGTGCCTTTCAGGCGTATGAATACACCCTTGTATGTTTCGTTGAAATACTGTAGACAGACATGTGAGTTTCGACGCATGACATTATTTTTAAACATGACATTTAGTGATTATTTTCAAATAGACATGCAAGTTGAACACGAAGTATAAAGTTGGCAAAACTCCAATACGCATATATACTGTGAAACACTCAAATAAAATTAGTGTGTAACAATGTACGCGTACATGGTGCAAATACATTGCTTTCAAGTTCATGTTCAATTTGTTTTCTATTATTCAATAAACACACTATAAATTCTACATCAAATTAATTCGTTTTCTTGCTATAATTAACTGGGACAGTGCCCTTTCGTATCAAGTTTGAGCCTATATAGATCTTAAGAGGTTGCAAACATTAAAACTAATTTGGAGTTCTGGTGATGGGAATGTATTTCCAGAGAATCTGGCTCAAGGGATATGATGTTTACAGTTTAGGCTAATGAAGCGGGCTGGTTTCGGGATAATACATTATAATAGACAATGTTATAGAATGGGCTAACACAAAATAAGGCTATCACAAAATCCTACTGCATTTGAGGGAAAATTGTCTGTTGAGCATCATAAGGGCATTAACTCATAGAATTGCTACACGGAGTTAAAGTAGAAATACATACATTTTCTTCATAATTACAATTTATATATCATCAGAAAGCTTAAAACCCCAAGAATAAAATGATTCTCTTATCAAGCATTGACACAAAAGTGGTAAGGTGAAATAAGCACAGTGAAGATTGTACTTTTGGAAAGAAGCAATGGGGAAGGACCGCCGATGAAAATGGTCGTCGAGTATGACGTATCCGTATGGATGCACTGATCTCACTGATACGCATATATACTGTGAAACACTCAAATAAAATTAGTGTGTAACAATGTACGCGTACATGGTGCAAATACATTGCTTTCAAGTTCATGTTCAATTTGTTTTCTATTATTCAATAAACACACTATAAATTCTACATCAAATTAATTCGTTTTCTTGCTATAATTAACTGGGACAGTGCCCTTTCGTATCAAGTTTGAGCCTATATATATAGATCTTAAGAGGTTGCAAACATTAAAACTAATTTGGAGTTATGGTGATGGGAATGTATTTCCAGAGAATCTGGCTCAAGGGATATGATGTTTGAAGCCCAAAATATAAACAAGCTCATGAAAACTTTTGAGAAATTGCATCCAGCAAAGAGCGCAACTCACCTTTAGATGTTTTAACACTACGTGTTATGCACTTGTTGTGACTACTAGATCACCCTCCTTCTATTACATGGCTCGTCAGTCGTCACGCAATACGTTCTACCAAAGTCGTTTAGCAGAGGTAAACTAATTTGTAGTCTTGGACATTTCCGGTGTAAATTTGTTTTTTTTTTTTTTTATTCTGTTAGAATTTATTTTCCGTCGTTACCAGAACCAGGGGAGCATTTCATCAAGCGTTTTGACCACGGTGATTTTTACCGACAAATTTGCTCTCAGCCAATCAGATGCAAGGATTTCAGTAGCTTATAACAGTTGTCGGTAAAAATCACTGACAAAACACTTGATGAAACGCTCGCCTGAAGCTTAAATTTTACTCTTTGCATGTATACCACATACAATTATTTATTTCTTAGATTTGTGTATTGTTTAGAGTCTGTGCAAAGTTATACACCAATGGTACAGTTTAGGCTAATGAAGCGGGCTGGTTTCGGGATAATACATTATAATAGACAATGTTATAGAATGGGCTAACACAAAATAAGGCTATCACAAAATCCTACTGCATTTGAGGGAAAAATTGTCTGTTGAGCATCATAAGGGCATTAACTCATAGAATTGCTACACGGAGTTAAAGTAGAGATTCATACATTTTCTTCATAATTACAATTTATATATCATCAGAAAGCTTAAAACCCCAAGAATAAAATGATTCTCATTGACACAAAAGTGGTAAGGTGAAATAAGCACAGTGAGGACGGTACTTTTGGAAAGAAGCAATGGGGAAGGACCGCCGATGAAAATGGTCGTCGAGTATGAGTATCCGTATGGATGCACTGATCTCACTGCATATTCATTATTAGCATTCAAGTAGTTGTGAACGTGCTTCTGCGACAAAATACATTGCTCGTAAACTTCGTATTTACACTGTTTTATGCGTTTTTCACCAGTTCTGCAATTAAGCTTGCATACAGTATAAAGCCTGAACGACGGGTTTCTTTTCTTCTCTATCCCCCGTAATTATCTAAATTCTAAAGTGACAGTAAACTGAAGCTCCTAATGGCGCCCTCTTTTAACAGGATTTGAAAAGTGTCTGTGCCTCTCATCTTCCCATCATGCCCCATTCTAGTTTGTAGAAGCATAGAATGTACCTGTAGGAAATTTTCCACATTTGCGGAGTAAACATTAATGGTTTGAAATATCAAATTTGCCTATTATCCAAACAAGCTGTTTGTCAAAATTCAAAATAAAATGCAATTAATATTCAAATTATAATCTTAATTTAGCAGTCACTCTAAGATGCTGCTCTTCAAATTCTACCAGTTTAATGCCACTTTAACATTTTTGTAATGCGTTCGATCGCAATGCACAGCGATGTTGGACAGGCTGTACCTGTTGTACACATACGATACTGTACGTATAGCTGTGTGAGTGAGTGAGTGATCGAGTAGCAGGCTGATAACATTTTCATGGGAGTTTCGAGCATGATATAGGCCTCATATATCACTATCATAGCAAATGAAAGTTTTGTTTTCAATCATGTTATGTATAATAATAATGGCCACTTATATAGCGCTCATATCCGTCACGCAGTGACGCTCATGGCGCTTAGACATTATTACCCTGGTTATAGCCGAGCCGCCAAAGTAACTAGTGCTCAAGCATATCAGGTACCCATTTACACCTGGGTGGAGAGTGGCAAATGTAGATTAGAGTCTTGCCAAAGGACGTTAGTGCCATGGTGGGATTTGAACCCCGGTACCTTGTGATCTACAGTCCGGTGACTCATCCACTAGACCACAACACCTGAACGACAGGTTTCTAAGATATTTTTCTTCTTCATCATCCCCCGTAATTATCTAAATTTAAACATTTTTGTGACATATTTCGATCGCATTGTAGCGATATTCGGACAGGCCGCTTGCATATAAATCCCGTAGAAACCATTAGAATAAAACCAGTAGAACTTTATACTGGTTTCTACTGGTCCATTTTCTACAGGTTTTAATATGGAAAGTGAATAGATTCCAGAAGAAAACCAGCAAGAAAATTTACTGGTGTTAATATGGAAAGTAAATAGATTCCAGTAGATAACCAGAAGGAAATTCTACTAGTTTCAATATGGAAAGTGAATAGATTCCAGTAGAAAAACTTGAAAGAAATTCTACTGGTTTCAATATGGGAATAGACTCCACTAGAAAACCAGAAGGACATTTCTACAAGTCCAATTACTACCAGTGAAAACCAGTATTACCAATTAATCTGTTTGACCTTGGTATATTAGTTACAGGTTATTAAATTCTTTTACCAATAACTACCAGTGGCAATAGCAACAAAGTGACATCGGTGTGTCTGCAATACTTCCAATGTGCTATGGAAATTTGAAGGCATTACATATTTTGAAGTCTGAGTGCATCGTCCATATACTTGTATTGAATGAACATATTTTAGTTCCTGGTTAGCGTTTCCTTAATTACCTGAAATTGATACCAGTGAATGAATTGTTCTAGTAATCGTTTGTCGATCCATCTTTGTATTTGGGAAACATTTGCACTACACTAAATCATCACCAATGAAGAAATGTACTGAAAATTTAAATAAATCATACGAAAACATAAATACACAAGCACCCAGTATTTATTATGCACATTAACTGGTTTCTATTGGTTTCAACTGGTATTCTACTGGTTTCCAGCTGGAGCCAGTGGACATCTGGGGAAAGAAGTTAATTGCGCATGTAGTCTAGTCGGAAAGCGGGGGGGGGGGGGGTTCCGTGCACCATCGAGATACATTTTAACCAACTTTTTTATAATGCCTGAAGTGTCTAGTTGATGATTATTTATGTTCCCATTGGCAAATCGTGTTCCATGGGGTTAAAAATCGACAATTTTGGCGGCCATCTTGAATTTTTGATGAAATTCCATAATTAGCATGTTTTTTATTAGACATCATGCAATAATAAATAAAAACAGCTTTTCTGAGTAATAATAGGATGAGGAATCGATTCAAGGAGTTATTTTTGTGATTTGAGTAACCTGGATTCCACAAAACATCAAAAAGTGTGAAAAAAGTGATAAAATTTGCACTAAAAATCGTGCATCTTAACATCATCTTGCTTTTCAACTAGTAAAGACAATGATAACCTGCTAATTTTCACTTACATATGTTGAGAGTGATATTACCATGAATTTCATGCATAAATTTACACATATACCTTAAAAGTGTACCAGTATGGTCAGCTTATAATGACACCTCTCAGATTAGGAAATACATGCGTTTTTCACGCACAGTCGAGGCCCATTGGCTATTGTGTGCGAAACCCCATAGACTGCTGTGTGTTAGAAGTGACACAGTTGAGACGCTTTACCGGCATGTTTGTAAGAGTTATACCATGAGTTATGGGCATAAATGCATGAAATTTAATTGATTTTTTATAGTGTACACTGAGTACTTTGTAGTGCTTGATGTTTTATAATCAAAGACAGTAAAATTAATAATTTCAGGCCAAATCGAACATAAATACACATTGCAGTAGATTCGGGTAACGTTAGCGCGTTAGAGAAGGCACGTTTCGAACACTCTCCCAATATGATTGTAAGATTCATGCATGTTCAAACCATAGACGTATGGTTCAAACATACGTTAATAGAATGGTTTAAGAATAACAAATTTTCGTTGTTTAAGATAGAAATATGCCTTCTTGCGATCGAACACACCTTGATATTAGTAATTAGAGATTGGGTCCCAGAATTTACACTGGAAGAACAGATTTACCAGCGAATATAAATGATTATCTTTAATGCCATTTTGGAATACGTTGAAAGGATAATTTCATGATTCATAAACGTAGGTGTATCATTTTGTAAAGATACTCAGGAACAAAATATACCCGAATGGCAAGATGAAGTACATTTTGAGATGGATAAATTTAAGTTAAGCCTATGTACATGATCCAGATTTTCGTTGCAAGTAAAAGCACCTCCCTGCCAGAATTATGAGGTTATATACAGTTGCCCAAATAAGGTGTCGGCGCTATTATAGGTAATTTCACATTCTTGGGGTGATGAAGTCCATCACCACCCCCCCCCCCCCCACCCCTACCCGCCTTATACGCCTAGTATGATGATATTCATATAATCATAATTCTGTATAATTTTCTAATTTATCTAAATTGTTTGCTAAATGTTTGCTTAGAACGTGCTGGTAATGATGGTCTGCAAATGTTTTTTCCCCATTATTTTCTTTGATAGTGATAATTATTGTGTTTTGTGATGACGGTGGATTATAGTACTTGCATACTGTGATTACTCGTACTAAGAGTATTATGTGTATAAGTTTGTTGACATCATCCTTTTTGAGCAGTATCTTCATCTCTCCTCTCACATCTCACCTCTCTATCTCTTTCTTTCTTTCTCTCTCTTGTTCTTGTCTCTTGCACACTCCCCCCCCCTTCCTTTCTCAAGTCTCCCTCTCTTTTTCTCACTCCCTGTCTCTGTTCCTCCCCTTCTTCCCTCTTCCTTCCCTCTCTATCCCCTTTCTCCATCTCCCCCTCTCTTTCCCGCACTCTTCTTTTATGTTTCTAGCTACACCCCTTCTTCTATTTTTTTCTTCCAATTCTCTCCATATTCACATCCTTCCTTCGTATTTTGTTCTGTCTTTCTGTCCATGCACCATCACTCTCGCTCTTATCTTTGTTTCTGTCTAAACTCCATCACCTATTTCACCCTATAATGTTTCTCCTTGTCCATCTCTCCCTCTCTCTTTCTCTCTCTGTCTCTCTGTTATCCTCTTGCTCTGTTCATCTTTTGTTCTCTCCTTCCCATCAGCACTCCTTCTCTCTCCCCCTCTCTCTCTCTCCCTCTGTAACTTTCTTCATCTCTTTCTCTCTCCCTTTCGTCATATCTCTCTCTATTCTTCTCTTTTCTCTGCTCTTATGCCATGTATGCAATGCCATTATTTCCATCTTATGTTACATGACAATCATATATTTTGAAATGCAATTATTTGCCTTAATCAGAGGGTGCCCTTGTAAGTTGTTGTTCAGAATCACGGATAGGTATAAACCAAGGAGGTTCAAACAGATGGAGTCATATTAAACAGACAGCTTCCCTTTGAAACGAGCTTCGATGCCGCCACAACGAACATGACAAATATGCGCTCTCCGAAAACATTCTTCCAAACAAGGAAACAAATCAAAATGCATAACCATATGGATACGTATACAATGGAGGATATTCTGTTATAACGATAACTAGTTTTCATGAATGATATAACAACGTTCAAGCGTACATACTTAGTGCCAAACTACCAGAACTGCGATGACAATTTCTTGACTGGCCGTGTGTGCCCACTACTTTGGTTGGCTATATTTCCTAGAGCCATCTTTCACGATAGTAATATATGAAATTTAATAATCGGAATTAAGCGGAAAGGTGTTAATATTGCCCTTAAAGAGGCATACACTTGTGACACTTTTAAGGCTGTATCTCAAAAAATTGTTCATCCTGAGGCATGGGAATTTCAGAATGAAATCGAAATTCTTTACATTAAATCTGCACATTCACTTTCTGTGTTAGTCGATTTATGAATTTAACCGCGCCTCGTAAACATTAAAATGTCCAAACATCTCTAAACCTTTCCCGTTTACCTTGGCGGCATCAGACATCGACATCAAAGAATCAAGGCAGTTTATTAATTCAATTGCTACATCATTTATAATCTGCCAGGTGTTTGCATTAATTATCGCTTGAACCATCTGTTTGAACATCCTTGTATAAACCACGGAGGTGGAAGAGATCGGCCAACTCGATCGGTTCAAGTTGAACAGAATACGGCTCATGTTGCTTTGTTAATGTTGGGGAGAAACACAACTAAAGAATGTGCATCAGGATCAGGGTGTGTCTGGCTGAAAGCGAGTTGAACCATGAATCTATGTGCATAGTTGGCTCTGTTTGTGCTTATTTTTATGCATGATCATGATTTATGGCCGAAAAATGGAAAAGGGTCATCACATATTTCGGTCAATTTCAATACTTTCCACCATTCAGATTCCTTGGGACATTTTGTATGGTATAGAGTGCATATTCATAAGACACGGGCAGTTGAAATATTTTCTGTTGCAATTTGCGTGAGGTCGTTTTCGGAAAATTACTCCACTATATTGTGAGGGCTTGGAATCATCAAAAAAACTTACAGAGAAGTCCTTCACATAAATATGTCTCCAAATGTGTGTATTTCAAGACTGGTCATTTTCATATTTCATTTATTGTTTCATATTTCACATTTACAGTGCTTTTACAACATAAATGGTACAAATAAGATCAATGGTACAAACGAACATGAAATTTATTGTCAGAGAAATAAAATAAGATGAGTATACATATCTATACGTTTGCATGAAGTATCAATTGAAAACTTTGGGCTAAAAAAATAAAATAACATTGGAAGTAGGATATTCTTTTACATAGGTATAAAATAATGAGAAAGCTCAGAAATCCCTTTTCATTTTTAACAAAATTCAACCTTCTCATTAACTGATTAAGTAGATTTATTGAGTAGTATCGGCATGGGCGCCAATCCTCACAGGAATTCTATTCAAGTGGGGGGGGGGGGGACACACCTGGATGCAACAATGGGGTGTCCCCCCCCCCCCCCCCCCACTTGAATAGAATTCCTGTGAGGATTGGCGCCCATGAGTATCGGTATTGTACCGATAGTCAATAATTATTATGCTTTTACCAGAAGTCGACCTTCTCATTACCTGATTAAAGGGCCCCGCCATCAAAATGCAAGTGGTGAGCAGTTTTACATACATCTCGTATTTTGATATTTAAACTTCTAAATAATTTTTATAGATTTTTATATATTTTTTGAAATATTTTTCTACAACTTGCTAAGCCCCACCCACTTAAAAAAATCCTCCAGACCATTTGCCCCCTGTGACATCATCTGTCAGTCATCAGTGAGCTAATAGCGATTTTGCAAGTGAAATTGGTATTTTTCAAAGCTGACACCTGTTACAATACAACATACAATAACAACATAGGAGTTACTATGTCAGACATGCTGTAGCATCAGCAGGAAAACAAAGGCAATGAGGAGGTATTGCATGTAAGCATGCAATTCTGTTATGAGTGTGTGCTGAGCTGGGGGATCACTGTCTATTGTATTGTAGAATAGTGGAATGTAACTTCCGCCAGCTCAGCATTTTGATGGCAGGGGCCCTTTAAGTAAATTTACTTGAGTAGTGCCGGTATTGTACCGGTACTTAATAATTATTATGCTTTTACTAGAACTCTATTAACCTTCTCTTTAAGTGTACCGGTATTATACTGGTACTAATGCTAATAACATTTTATTAACGAGAACGGTTCTGATATGTATGCTTGTTTGTTTGATTGATTTTTTAATTGTTTTAAATCATTTCAATTGGCAGGTTTATTATGTATCAAACAGAGTAATAATGTAGTCCCTGTTCTGTAATACATGCAGGTAACCATGGACACAAAAAGAAATCTGCGCTGTCACTCTTCACTGATGGAAATAGTTCCGGTATCAGGGGTCTCCTTGGGCAGCTTTCATTTTACCAGGCGAATGCATACGATATCAAGAGTGGTAAGTAACCAGGGGAGCGTTTCATCAAGTGTTTTGTCAGTGATTTTTACTGACAAATTTGCTCTCAGCCAATCAGATGCAATGATTACAGTAGCTTATAACAGTTGTCGGTAAAAATCACTTACAAAACGCTTGATGAAACGCTCCCCTGCGGGACATGAATCAATAAAAGGCTGTATTGATCAGCCTTTCTTCTTAGCGTCGTGTGTCTGAAACAATAAGCGTCTACAAAAATTTTACTGAATAGTCATAACCTTGCCATTTTCATATTGGAAAACAGTCATTGAATAAAATCAAAATTGTATGTTAGTAAAGTTCAGTCCGGTATCCATGGCATGTGTCAGGCCGTTAATACAGCCTAGTCTTATTCATACTTAAAGGAGAATGAAACTCAACATACATTAGCTGATAATCATGTGGAAAATTGTCAGCCTGTTCAAAATATCTTGAAAATACTCTGATTTGATTACTCAGTAAGGATAACAGTCTCTCTAAAGTTTGCAGATTTCTTGCTAGATAATTATCCCATGGGGGCTGCCATTTTGAAAACCTGTGATGTCATTGCGGTACATGTCCATTTACCTGTAAACAATGAATAAGATGTTACATAATGAATAGCTTTTGTACAACTAAAGCCACCCACGCAAAATGGCAGCCATCTTGGTACCCCCATTGTCTGGCACAGGTGATATCTATTAAAGAGCAGTTGTAGGTCTTTGTCACTTCTTTGAAGAATTGACAAACCTTTGTCAGACAAAGCAACTTACAAGTGCATGCCAAATCCTGCTTAACAAAAGAAACAGCCGAACCAAATATCTTGACACAAATAGGTTATATGACAGGATAAAAGTATCTTCATTTGAATGTACAGGACTACAAAAATGGTTTATTATGAGAAAATCCAGTGTCATGTATTCCACAGCTGATCATGAGTGTCATGGTAGCTGGTGTATAGGTCAGTGGGTATCTCATAAATAGAACTGCTCTGACATTACTTTGTAAAGAAAATGGCAGCCCCCATGGAATAATGTCAAGCAAGGAAACTGCAACTTTTGGAGACACTGTTCTCCTTCTTAAATAATCAAATAGGAGTAATTTTAAGATATTTGTAATAGGTTGACAATTATTTACACGATTATAGGCTAATGTTTGTTGCCTATTATTCCCCTTTAATTAACCGGAGTAAACAGAAGTCGGATATCGAGGCCGAAGCAATTTTGGCACAACTCGGGCTAGATTCATACTTATATTCATATTTTATTTTTTTTCATTTCCAACAAGTGCAAATACAAAATACCATTATTATATTAAATATGCACAATTTTTTTTTTAAAGTCAACATTACATTTGAAATAAAGATTTAAAAAAAAAATATCCGCAACATTGACCTCAAAAGAGGTCACTCGGTACCACATATACAGGGGGAACAAGACATCACGAGTTTCTGAACTCGTTTTCAAATACTCTTCAGTCAGTACAGATAGCAAGAGGTAGTACCAGGTGGTACGAATAGACCGCTTCTGTAATGTATACATATTTATGTACATATATTCTCTGAGCACCTAGTGACGAGCTATTCCATGAACATGCTTTTTATAAATGAGCCTCAATGCTTGGAATCCAGTTTGCATACATTATTTGTTGCTATGCCCGGCAAGGTCTCAGGTTGTCAAGAACAACCTTTGTTTGAAATGTATGCATAAAATTTGCATACATTACCAAAGTGGTCTTATTGCACAGAGCTATATATCAAGCTGACTCCCTTGATCTTTACATGTGCTCTGCTTGCTCGGACCTTATGATGTCATGATAATATTCATAACTTGATCGTATTTCAATTGTTTAAAATCAAACAATTTAAGTGGGTGTATCATTTTTATCATATTTCTCTTTCTCTATCTTCATTTGACAGCTTTTCCTACGTTCACCTGCAGCCGTTCACCGCTCGTGAGAAACACCTCGGGTACGTCAAATGATATTACAAATTAAGGCTCGATCAGGTTCCGCTATCGAAATGATGTTCGATCCCACTCTGCATTCCTCAGGATACGTTTGCATACCGTTTGGAGAGCAAAATGTATTTGAATTAAACAATTTTACAGATTATGCTACAGTCACACACGGCCGGATTTCGAACCGGGTCCATAAGGAATTAAAACCGTATCGACCCGGTTGGAGCCGTAGAGACCCGCATTGACCCGCATCGTAACCCGTGTCAATTCCTGATGGATTCTGGGGGCTACGATACGGCGGTGAAAATTTTTTGGTCATGTTCAAAATTTTCTCACGGATTTCAATTCCGTATTGATATCCGAATTGACCCGGTTCGAACTACATTGACTCGCATCGACCCGCAGCGTAAAACCGTATGGACCCTTGCCGTATACCGCATTGCCTTCATGCAACGGATGATGACAAGGTAGTCGAAGCGGGTTGACACGGGTCGATAGGGGTCGAAAAGGATTCAGTTAAGGATTTAAAGCGGATTTTTATACGGTTCGATACGGGTCAATACGGGTCAAACCGGGTTGATACGGTTTTAATTCCTTATGGACCCGGTTCGAAATCCGGCCGTGTATGACTGTAGCATAAATTACCCTCCATTCCGGGACTAATCCGGCTCATTTTCACCCGGATCAAATCCGTTTTGTGTCCCGGCCGTGTGTGACTGTAGCATTATTTAAGCATTTCCGTCCCGTCATTTTCAAATGACTTCACACGAAATCGCTCAGAATTATCGAAGACATGTAAAGGGCGACACCAAACGATAATCCTTTATCCGCTACTTTCCAAAATGTTAGAGTTTAAGATTTTGTTGAATTTAACTACTACACAGTCGGGGGCACCGGTCGTACTAAAAGAATGCGTAAGAATGCGTAAGAACTTGAAGACCGTCCAGTGGGGTGAGGTTAGGAGAGGGGTGCCCTTTCTTTAAATGCCTTCCTCCTCTCCCGTTCGTCCTCTTTCTCCCCCCCCCCCCCCCCCCCCCCGTTTTCGCTATTTCTTTTTCTTTTTGGCCTTACCATGAGCCCTGTATACCTACGCCATTGATCAGATAGACAAAGAGCAGTAAATAAGGAAAGAGGATGAAGAATAGTTAAAAGGAAGATGACGACACTTAAGAAAATAGGACTCATAAAGGAAATTCAAATATAGTTTTTTGAGCCGTAACCTTAACCACATTTCATGTTTGATTTTTAAGCCGAAACAGGTGTAAATGCCAAACAAATACATGGTGTACACGTGGATGAATCTATTAATGTAAACTAATATGGCCGATAAAAATAGTCCTTCCTCTGATTGTATCAAAAGTCACATCCTACAAAAGACTCGATATATCCAGATATTCTATGATCTGGGGAGGGGGCACAAAAATCTAACAAGCAAAAACAAAACAAAGCAAAATTTTCAAATTTGGCCGGGGCAAATGGTCAAAGAGTACAGTTTGCGAGCCTTTTAAAAATACTCGCTTGTCTATTAAAGGTATTGCATATTCTGTATGGTAAAGGAGGCGGCACCCCCCCCCCCCCCCCGGTGCAAATTTGTGCATGTACGTACATGGATCATTTGGTACTTACGTGGTCTAGATGGTATGGAGCACCCATGGAGCTTTGCCAAACATTGGTTAATGACTAATGAAATTGTGTTCATGGTTTTGTTCTGTCAGTTATGAGCAAGTAAAGTCACGTGATGGGTACGAATTCTCTTTCCTTTTTTCTTCGATATTACACACCAAAAAAGGTACTTTTTATATTAACATGATGTAGAGTCACGTATATATCTAACATAGCATAGGTAAGGTGGTAGAGACGGCGTACCCCCTCCGCTTCCCTTCCTGTTTGAAGTACAATCACAAAATCACCAATACTACTTACATTGCATCTACTTCACACGGGGCTGCCGAGATTACTGAAAGAAATCAGACGATTTCATATTCGTTTGCACATTTTTATTTGTAGTACTTACACTTTACAGTACGAAAATATGGGAAACCGGTTATCTGTCTAGAAACTAAGTAGTTGAGAAGTGTTTACGTGCAGACCTTCCTATATTTTGCCCATATATCGCCATGCACATTACTACCTCCTCATTTAACCATAATAGCAGTGCGGTTATCCACCTACGCTTTTTTATTCTCAGCAGACATTTACGGGAAGAGACCGATGACGTAATGGATGCATTGCCTAATGACCTTGAATGCAGTTATGACTTTTTTTAAAGGCATATGTCAGTCTATTTCCATAGTTCTTAAGTCTACTGAAGTCAAGACCTGCAACTGTTAAAGCAAATGGGTCTTTTGAAGTCCTTACCAGTTTCCAATCCCTCCTTGATGAATAATGACATAATATCGTTCAATGTTTTGCCAATGGATGTTCGTCCTGCCGCTTGGCTATAAACTCGGACCAATAATCAGACCATAGTCATTTCCGGGGGTGACTAAAAATGGAGTTGTAAGGTTTGAGCCCCCCCCCCCCCCCACACCCTCATACACCCCCATTAAAAGATAACTTGCAGCAAGTTTGGCATTCTGTCATTTTAGGGGGAAGGGGGCTTGGTGGTAAATTTCAATCCGACACCCTCTTCCAAAATGTTCTAGTACAGTAGCGCTCGTAATATTTCATGCATCTACCAGACCAAAGAACCTTTATAAACTCATTATAGAGACCTGGATTTTATTTTGATGGCAGACATGAATCCATCAACAGCCCATTAATAGATCACTTCCTACCCCGTGAACGCCCTCAGTCCGAATATGAAATTGTCGTCTGCATCGATGATTCTATGAAGCTAATTCAAGATGTCCATGGACATCCGCAATCCCAAGCATGCGTGGTGTGTACGGGGATCCCTTGGGTCTATGAATCCAAAACAAGATCGTCGCAACTTTCAAGTTTTTGCTTCTTTCAAGTGACATTAAAATATATTCACAGATATTTCTTGCATTAATTTATATAGAAAAATTCTTTCAAATTGTCATGCTGGAATCATGTTATTACACAGATAGTTTGGAATACATGTAGTTTAAATGCACGCACAACTACGTATCCTTCAGAAACTCACAGTACCAAAAAGCACGAGCACAAATATGCGCGAATGGGACTATGCGAATTGTATGGATGGGCCTGACCTGTTCGCTTTTCCCATCGCTCTATGCGTATCACTTAGATTTTATTCACGTTCGTAAGGGTGGCTGTTTAATACATGACAGTTGGAAAGCTAATTCTCCTACTCAAGCATTACATTATATAAATTTTTTTTGGTAGAGTTAATACCTTCTTGGTACACTGTTCCAATCTAGAGGCCCAACTCTCTGCATACGTCTCCCGGTTATTTGTTGTTTATGTTTATTGAGGGGGGTGGGGTGTAAGGGGAGTATTATATAAAATAATTTGAAAGCTGAATTTCAAATTCAAGTATCACATAATAACAATCCCTGTTGAATATTAATGGTCGTACCACTGAGTCACATTCTTGGTACCGTGTTTCATTTTAGAGACCCGACTCGAGGCCGACACTTCCTTCATTACTCTGGACGAGTTGTCTTGGCAGACGTTTGGTGATTACATGCCAACCATTGGTAGGCTCTCTCATCTTAGCAACAAGATGATGCAGGAGGTGAACAAGACTGCCGTCTTAGCAGAGAGGAACCAAACGGTTGATGAGGTGTTCCATGAGCTTGGTCTGCTAGTCGGAGTGGATGGGTACATATATTTACCAGGGGGTCATTGGAAACCAATGGGGTGTTCGCCAAAATGGAAGGTAAGGCTAGCGTTCGGCTCCGTCAACCCCGGCCCTCAAATTCAGTCGCTAAAAATAGTTTTAAAACGATAATTTTTTAACCTGTATAATATAAACTTTTAATGCTATAAAAAAAATTAACAATCTTTCCACATATATCTTGATTGAGAGAGCTCTGCAAATTACGTTTTCTACACTTTCCTTGATCGCTAACATTTTCGTTGCTCCTGAATAATACAGACTCTGGAACTTGGGTTAAATAATCGAGTCAGGGGGGAGAGAACGAAAGAAAGAGAGACATACAGATACAGAGATGGACAGAGAAGGAGAGAGAAGAGGGGAAACTGGAGAGAGAAAAGTTATTTAATTTAGAATAAAGCTTGATGCCGTTTCGGTCCAAATTAATCTACAAAGAGTCCTAAATTATCTCGTAAAATCTATTCACGAAAGCAAGTATAAAACCAAAATTATATCCATATTGTACCTGCTATTGCTACTATGGTTGGTTCATTGATTCTTCCTCCCCTCCATTCAGTGGCGTATCAGGGCCTTGCCTTCGGGGGGGGGGGGGGGGATCCGAGCCAATGGAGATCCTGGAAATCATTTTGCAGGCCCTACTTTTATGCGGAAAGGGGGTAGATGTCGGATGTTCTTTCAATCCATCTCTTCGTAATTTTTACTTTCTGATTTTGATTTTTTTATCCATTGTATGAAGTCATAAATGCGAGCGAGCGAAGTAAAAACCGGGCCTCATTCCGCTTTGATTCTTGATTGAAAGTGCTTAGACAGGTTTAATTTCATTTGCATAAATTATTGATTTACATGTACATGATTGAATATATTTCAGTTTTTATTTCAATTCACAGTATTATATGAATGGCGTTTAACAGAGTAGCTCCGTTTAGCTTGGTAAGCGCTCATAATCAACTTTGCTTACCCTTTCGAATGTTGGCTTTAAAACGTCTACTTGAAATATTGTTCTGCGAGGTCGCATTGCGACTCAGCCAGAAGATGTTGTGCAAAATTATCCATACTTTGAGGTTTTAAGGGCATTTTTTGTTCAATTTTTACTCTGAAAAAACATTGCTTAATAATGATTGAAAAGTCAGTTATCATTTCTTCATGGTTGACAATCTATCGGGTGGGGGAGGGGAGCGAATTGCCCCTTGCCCTCATTTAAATACGCTAGTGCCTCTGACCAGCATCTCAAATCAAATTTATACGTCTCTACTCCACATTCATTAGGTCGCCATCGTGGTACCATTCCGTGATCGAATCGGCCATCTTGCGATATTTCTTCGTCATATGATACCACTTCTAAAGAGACAAAAACTCGAGTTCTCCATCTTTGTCGTCGAGCAGGTATGGACGGTGAAGAACACTACAAGTTTGGGTCTTAAAGATAATTATTTGTTCTGGTAATGAATAGGGTATTGTAATTTCTTGAACATGTTCTCATATTATTCGAACTACCTATATCATGTATATCAAAAGCTAAACGTGCAGAATGTGTGGATATTCCATCCATGAATATTAGTGCAAAAGAACCACAAATCGAGGGTAAAGATCATCTCTGTCTGTACCGTAACGCCTTCATGGCCAGATGGCCTATCTCACAGGAGTTCGTACACTTCCGTAAAGCTGTCCCATGCCTGATGCCTGTGCGATATGCATATTGCACATGGAATTTACATCCTGGCCTGGACCTAAACGATTTTAACCTCGCATTTGTTGAATATTCCACATTTAAGAGGGGAAAATTCACCGTTACTTAGAATTTTTAGCATCTTGTTAACTATCAACTAAATTCCAAAGAATTATTAAAAAAAATCAGGCCTCATATTCGTGTGCATGAAAGGACTTGTTCGTTCAGAAATAACAAGAGGCAAATGGAACATGAAAAGCAATGTGATCTCTGCTTTATATTGTGAATATAGGCAACTTCTAAAAAATTAACTTACTCAACCACTGTGTAGACATCCAGCAAGAGTTACATAAAAAAAAATAAAGAAATTTTTGTCAGAGTTAGTTGTTTGAGGTCAATGAGATGTACCTTGGTATTCATCAACTGAATCTAATAAAACTACATGTATATGTGTTTGGGAGGCTTAAGAATATCTACATAGCATAGGAAGCAAATTGTCTTTAGCGTGTGCCCTTTTCAATAAGCGTGTCAATAAGATTTTACAAAATGCTAAATAAACTCTCTAATCAAGACTTTGCAAAGCCTACCATGCTAATAAAGTCCTCAATCTATCTTACTTTGTCTTTCAGAATAACAACGCGAGTTTCAACAGGGCGATGCTACTCAATGTCGGTTTCCTCGAGGCCCTGAAGCTCACACGATACGACTGCTTCATCTTTCATGATGTAGACCACCTTGCCATCAACATCAACAACTACTACGGCTGTGACCTCATGCCACGACACTTTATATCTGGTGACGACGTCTGGGGATACACGTGAGTTCATTATGTAACGCTGTACCTTGATGATATCTTCAGTGTTGCATATGCTGCAGCGACTCTGCATTTTCAATGTCCTTTACGAATATACAGATAAGGATAAAAAGGTTCAAAGTTTTAAAACGAATATATCTTATTCGTGTATACACACTGAGGCACATTCCATTTTTCCTCTTCTGTGATTGAGAGGAATTCGGAATGCCCTAGAAACATCAACAAAAGTAACATATTCTTAGAAATCACAAAATTTTTACAAATGGACCGGGTTTTTCATTTATTTAAGTAGATAGAAACCTTGGAAACAATAGCAAGTTCACTTTGAGTTAGCTCAAAATTTCAAAATTATCCTGAAACCCTCACCTTCTTAGCTCTCATTCAGTATTTCTCTTTTCTCTTCTCCCTCTCTCTCTCTCTCTCTCTCTGAACCATACATTCAGTATTATCTACCCTGAGCTCTTTGGAGGAGTCACTGGTCTGACGACATCACAGATGCAGGATGTTAACGGCTTCTCTAATGTATACTGGGGGTGGGGCGGTGAAGATGATGACATCTACCATCGGATACTAAAGAAAGGATACCCAAGGAGCAGGCCGGTAGGGTCCATTGGATACTATAACACCATCAGACACAACCACAAACCCAAAGAGGAGAACAAGGAACGGTGAGTCTCCTCCAAAACTCAAGCTCAAATTCAAACTCAAATTCGAGTTCATGAACGAGACTAAATTGAATCTCTCACAGAAGATCAGAATCAAACACATATGAGGAGAATCCGTATTGATGATTCACGAAAAACTCAAACTCAAACTCAAGCTCAAGTTCACACACACACACAACGCATAAGTTTTTAAACCGAAACTCACACTGAAGCTTAAACTCGAACTTAATTAAAACTCAGACCTAAAAGTCAACCATGGTGACAGGGAGGAGGAAAAAAAACCCGGTGAGTCACGTCCTAAACTGAAACGCAGTCTAAAACTCACACTCATACTCAAATTCATACTCGAGCTCAAGTTTATGCACAGGATTAAACTTAATCTCTCATTAAAGCTCAACTCAAACTTAACTCAATCTCGGACAAACCCATAAAAGAACAACGCGCAACTGAGAGTCACGACAACAACTCGGTTCAAATTATAAATTAAACTGAAACCCACAGTCACGCTTAAAATATCGCAAAGTTCTTATTCATTAAAATGGGATAAAAAAATTACCAATAAATAATTTGAAATAGAATATCGCCATGTTTTTAATTTACAATCTATCTTTGGAACTTAAAGTAGAACGTTAATGATTTTAAATATTGGCTTAATACTTATTATTGCATAGATGGCATAAATTAAACAAGGTTATCCAAATTCAACGCTTGGAAACATTTGAAGTAATGATTATTATCAATTATAAAACGGTAAAATACAGCCCCCGATATAGCAGCTGAAGAGCTCCTCGAACGCTGCTGAGATATGTGACGACACACCCTGGACCAGTCCTGTCTAAGCAGACGATGTCCCATAACATCTTACACATTTTTCAGAGCCTATTTTGTCATCTCCTCTTCACTTATTTCTCTTCATTCACTAGCGTCAGTCTTAATGTTAGTCTGTTGCCTCACTCTTAACTTCGTGTATGGTATTATTTTGATGAAAAATGCAGCGTTAAAAAAATAAAGGAATCAGTCACTTGTAAACAAAATAAAACGCCATTGTATTTTCAGCTGCTTGCACCGGGCCATGTTCGGCGTTTCAAGAGGGAACGAATACCATCCTGCTATTATTCGGAGGGCTTTTCAATTTGAAAGTGGGGTTTATTTCATTGATCATTGACCTTCTCCTATGTATTTACAATCAAACGGTTTTAGCTATCAGAATCAGTTTCACTTTCCCTTTATAATGGTGTGAAATAAGGTCATGTTTAAATACACCAAACCCTTTATAATTTGATAAATAATTGCATTGCAATTACGTTCATTCATTATAGGACGTCGTCTGCTTAAGCAGGACCGATCCCGAGTGTGACGACATCAAAACATCGCTATATTTCTGGCGAATCCTCGGATATTCCAGATGCTGAGAAGAGCTTTTATTTGTGTTGTTTTTATAATCACCAGATACGCAGTTGACATAAAACTTATACGATTACCATCTGTAAGCTTCCCAGTTTCTAGTGATACATTAATTGCCATATTTGTGATTTTCTTTGAATATCTACTTTAATAGGCGATCGTGTGTTTTTTTTTCTCAAACTTGATTGACATGTGCTCGAGATAGCGGTATACATGGAGTTCAATACATTCACAATGCAGTAAAAAAAAAAAAAAAAAAAAGGTGGAAAAGAATGTGACTGTGCTTGTGGAGTAACGGAACGGATTGATTATACTTTGATTAACTTTTTAAAAAGTCCAAATTATTACTGATATCAACTGTTTCCCCAACTCTCATTCTTTCAACCAGGTTGTGCCTACTTCATTTTGGCATGGACCGCATGGAAACCGATGGTCTGAACAGTATCACGTATGAAGAACCAAACGTAGACTTGACTCCTCTGTTCACCAAGATCTCAGTCGATATCAGTGAGCTTCCATGGAAAGAAGACTGGCCCAAATGTGAACCCCTGATGGACCTCTTTAGACCTGACGACGAGAATGCGCCGATCGACTCCGGCCCTACGGACGTCCCACATCCGCTCAGAGCTGCAGTTGCTCGGAGGAAACAACCGTTCCAGGACTCCCGCGCCGGGAAGGTTCGGCTCGACGAACCCGTCCCTGAACGGGAGGTCGAGAAGAGAGAAGCAGCGATACGACAGCAGGAGCTGGAGAAGGAGCGAAAGGAAAACGAGAGAAGAAATACCGCTCCTTATTTACATATGGAAGTGTTATAGCAAGAACTATGTGTCAATGATGAGAAGACACTATAAACGTGCAAAGGAAACATTCAAAGTGGAAACAAATAGCGCCACCCTACTCTTTTTGAGTAACAAGTCGTTCAACTCGGAGACGCGCTGATTGATCTGCTGTATGGCATTAACATCGAACTTTCCAAAGGGTGCTCGACAACTTCTCCTGGATTTATTTTGTCACAGATTATAGAGTTGGGTTGGGGTTGCAGTTGATTTTAGCCTAGGTTTAGAGATAGGTTGGGTATTGTTTTTGGTCCAGGGTTGGACAGTTGAAGTTAAGAATTTGGTTAGTGTAGGATATTG
Source organism: Heliocidaris erythrogramma (assembly GCA_025617745.1). Lineage (NCBI taxonomy): Eukaryota > Metazoa > Echinodermata > Echinoidea > Camarodonta > Echinometridae > Heliocidaris > Heliocidaris erythrogramma. The sequence goes on along the minus strand of CM046865.1, from coordinate 39,442,401 downwards.
ACCGCGAAACAATTATTGCCTCGAGATGGGTTGTACAACCAGTTGCTGTTACTTGGTGCCTAGTATGAAATTCATCGTGTGTATATTGTACACATTATGTGACAAGTGCATGTCCATTTAAACTAGTATGAAATAATGGGTGACATAACCAAGGACGTGCAGATTTGTGGAGCATTTTGACTTTCTTCAAATCTGAGGTGATCTGAAGTTAATGACATTATTTTCAGCTCATTAATATAGCTGCTTTGATAATCAAGAAGGAGAGGAAGACGATGAAGAAGAAGGGGAAGAAGGCGGAGGAAAATGAGGAGAAGAAGATATGATGAAGAAGAGAAGAGGAAGAAGAAAAAGGAAAGGAAGATGAAGGGGTGGAGGAAGAAGAAGAAAAAAATGGATTTTGTATGTCTATCTGATGTGCTCTTATGTATATCATGTGCAGTTCCTATTAATCAGGAACTTCAAATTCGATTAAGTGCAAATACTCTAAAGCTGCATATATAGATACCGCAATACACTACGCTGCACAATGTCCTGTATTGGTCTATAAAGGATCTTACGAAAATGGCAAAAGGTTATATATGTGTTCCGAAAAAAAATCAATAATCACTGAAAGGATTGTTAATTTTTGTTGTATATATTGATGTTTATAATACAAGATTTTACTATCAGAAGAACAAACTAACAAATATTGTCTTGTGTCTTCTTAACCCGTCAGGTTGTTGCATGACTTCACGGAACTTAATAAACGAAAAGCCTGTCTTCCTTTGATACTCACAGATCATTAAAAAGGAATACCCCCCCCCCCAAAAAAAAAAAATTAATTAATTAATTAATTAATTAATAAATGATAAAAATAAAAATGAATAATAATAATAATAAATAAATAGAAAATAAAAATAAATAAATAAATGATAAAAATAAAAATTAATAATAATAATAAATAAATATATAAAGAAAAATAGTTTAAAGAAAAAATACTAAGAATGATAAATAAATAAACAAGTAAATAAATAATAATAATAATGATAATGATAATAAATGGATAAATAAATAAATGAATAATAAAAACAAAAGTAATAATGATAAATGAATAAAAAAAAAGTACGCCATGACAAATTCATTTGACATAATTTTGAGAAAAGAAATTATTATATCATATTTCAAGATGTAGGGGCTGTAAGGGCGATCGAGCGGGATATTTTGTTGTTGTTTTTCGGGGGGGGGCAAAGTATAAATATCAATTCTTCGTACCTTCAGCTGGAACAGTAAAAGTGTTGGCAAGCTCATGCTCCATATTCTTAACATTGTTCGGGTGTTTGGTTTTTTTTTAAATTATATTTATTTCAGTATATAGATTTTGCCTTTATCCTCTTCATCAATCAAAAGATGAAGAATTTTAGAATTCAATTCATTATCAGTGGCTTAGCCTATAGGCTACGGGTACATGCCCCCTATCGAAAGACAAAAGGAAGCAAGGAGAAAAGGAGAGAGGGGAAAGGAACATGAAAAAGAGGATAATTATAGGACGCCCTTTGCGACCCTCCCTAATCGATGGCCCTTTTAAATTGCATTCACATTCTATCACCAAGAAAGACCAGTGCCCCCCCCCCCCCCCCGTGCCAGTGCCCCTCAGTGGCTGCATGGGCCCGCGCTACGCCACTAGTTGCCAATTAATATTAAAACAAATCACATAATTACATCGAAAAGCCCAATGATTAAGATAAAATGTTTCCAAGAGCGCCATCATTGTCTATATTGTCAACCGCAAGCGGATCGAACGAAATCTATGTTTTTTTTTTACAAATTACTAGTAGTTTATTGGGGCGATTTGTGTTGACTGTCGGTTCCATTTTATCCTCTCTTTCCTCCCGGAAATTTGAAATTTGAAGACTGCATGCATAGGACATAATGGAAAAGTTAAGACGCGTCCCCAACCCCCCCTGCCGTGACAAAAAAAAATCACATGATAAGAACTCATGCTGTTATTATTGAATATGGAAAGTGGCCTGTTTTTTTATAAGTATGCTACTCATAATTAAGATTCTTCCATTAATAAATAAATCTACTGGACCTGAACAATACCTCACCTCCGCGGCGGTTCCCAACCATCCCAACGTTTAGATTTTGTTCAGTTTTGGGTGCTATTGTAATTGGCAGTCGATATATTATTAGCATAATAATAGAGCCCCGTAGGTATAGCACGCGTATGAACGTGGGAGACAAACGGTTTTCACCGTTGATAATGTATTCCATCGACTGAATCTCTCTCTCTCTCTCTCTCTCTCTCTCTCTCTCTTTGTTAGGAGATGAACGGATGTTTAGGCAGCTCAATGGAATGACTACTGAGGCCTAAATGAGGTGAAAAGCAACGGCCATATTCCGTATTTTGTACAAAATGAATTGCTGTAGACATTGTGATACATAACATAGACTGAAATACTTTCTGTTTAATAGCAACATGATAGTAAATAGTATAGAAACTTTGATAGCTTTGAAACATTACTTTCTATATCTCGTTTTGAAATTGAAAAAGAAAATTATATTTCCAACATAATAATGATATAAAGACATACAGGAGGACTGGAGTGTAAGATTGATGGAAACTGTCCAAATTTTCTTCGTAGATTGATACGGCTGTCAAACTGTCTCTAAAGCCCATCTCAGGAAAATAATGAAGAGGTCTTTTTAGACAGGTTATACAACACATATAAAATAATTACAATTGAACAATATAGACAGGTGGCCCCTATGTAGACATGTGTTAACTTGACTCTATTATGGACTAAATTGAACTAAATTGTGTACAAAATTGATTCATTAACCCTTTTATTTCCCCGAGCTTACGACTCAAAAAAGAGAGAAAATCATGCAAAGGTGAACGCCAGAATTAAATGTCATATGAGCAATAAAGAAATCAGAACAAAGTATGGTCAGAAACATGATGTGAAGTCAGCACTGATCTCAACCGGTGCCCCGCCCTCCCCCCCCCCCCCCCTCCTCCTTTCTCTCTCTCTCTCTCTCTCTCTCTCTCTCTCTTTGCGTTGCCAATTTTATCGTGCCCCGCTTGGCGGTTGGAAAACAAGAGCTTGTCGCTAGCTATGATCAATATTGATTCCTATCCTTTCACGGGCCGGGTGCCGATTTACTTGTTACACACTCTACGTACACGACGATACATTCGTCAATGACCTATACGTCTTTGTAAATTACAATAGGTGTTTATCATGCCCTTTAGGACCTCTTGACACGCATCACCTAAGACGGGAAAAGCTAGGATAAATCTGGAGAGTAAAAGTAAGACAAATGAGTTCCTCTTTAGATGTGTACAGTAACTATGTCTATAACTGACGACAGGACACTGTGTGGTTATCCGACCAAGCCAATGCAGGAGAAGACTACCGCCATATATACTGTAAGCCGCATCATTTGATTTCGATTAATGGATGAAATACAACATTTATCACGTGGACTGTATACAGTACTGTTTCATCAAGATAAAGTGTTAGTGTATATTTCATCTCTGTGTGGGTGTGTAAAACACAGCAGCTGCCTGGTTCTAATATTATGCGTGTACTACGTTCAGACATCTGCGAGTGAAATCATTCATGAATTTCTCAATTGAGATGCAGGTAAGTGGTTTGAATTCAATCGACCGGTCTACTAATAATGACAAATGTGTTTTCATATAGGGACGTTTCTCAATACAACCCCCAGTTACAAACTATTTAATTCATTTACTACATACATTCCAGTACGAGAATACACCAGACGGTGCTTGGCCTGTACTTATAGCGAAGAATTCAACAAGACAGTAGCGTTTCTATGAATGGAATTCACTTTGCATATGTATTTGTTGCCATGTATGGCAAGCCTGTTGACAAGTTGTCAGGAGTAAGTTTCTGTTCATAAAGAGGCACTATTGACATTGTCTAAGCTTTTTGTTGCCTCCCAGCAGCCGCAGTATCTTTACTGACACCGTGTACATTTTAACACGTGTACCCGACCTGTTCTACAAGAATCAAAAGAAGAAAGAGTAGGAGAGTGAGCAAGAAGGAGGGTTGGGAAATAACGAATAAAGGAGGAGGAAGAGGAGGAAAAGAAGACGAAGAAGGAAAAATTAAAGGAAGGAGAGAGGAAGGTGGGGAGATGAAGAAGAAAAAGAAGGAGGAGAGGAAGAAGAAGAAGATATGTTCGATAAGCTAGCTCCACAAAGTATAACATCAATTACGTTATGAAGATGGTTTATGACATGGATATAAACAAGGTTAATGGCGTGGTCGCTCATAATGAAATAGATCATGAATCATCATTTGATCAAAAGATACCATTGTAGTATTGTCATTCGCTCGGAAATTATTTTAACAGAGATAAAAATATAATTGTAGATGAGAAAAAAAATAGTTTCTATATCAATTTGAGATGCTCATGCCCGCGGTGTGCTAATTTAAAAGCTATTCACAATGATTGAAATTTTCCGTCTCTCTTTATTCAGTTTTAAATTTGCCATCGGGATGGAATAGTTTCTATATCAATTCGAGATGCTCATGATGAAAAAATTCGAGATGCTCAGACGAAAAAAAAAAGTTTCTATATCAATTCGAGATGCTCATGCCCGCGGTGTGCTCATTTTAAAAGCTTTTCACAATGATTGAAATTTTCCGTCGCTCTTTATTCAGTTTTAAATTTGCCATCGGGATGGAAATTTGACGATTGGGAAATTGTGTAAAAAAATAGGTTACAAAATGGAAAAGAAGAATAAGGGTAGACTTGCCCTTCACTTTCGAAAGTGGAAATTAGACTTCAATTGATATTTAGTTGATGTACAAACATTTGCACTTACAAAAGTACTGACATTTAATTTGTATACATAATCTCTCAATTGCCATTTTGCCACTTGCCTTAATTATATTGTTTATATCTTTCTTCATTGGAATTATTCCTTGATTTTGATCAATAAAAATTTAAATTGAAAAAAGGAAAAACGGGAAGATCAACTTTTGCACTCAGAATAACCCGGTGCAGATAAAGGAAAACAACAATGTTATAGCAAAACACAAAAATAAAACAGAATACGATTGAAAAATTTTTTGCAATCGTACAACAAATGGTTAATATGTATTTCGGTTTTGGATCGCGAAACACAAACATAAACCTAACTTATTTACACGTGATACAGCTGCTTGACAATAACTTGATGAATGCTATAAAAACATTTTTTTAAAGAGAATTATCACTTTGTATCCATTTGGCTTTCATATTTTCTTAATATTTAAAGTTAATTAATCAAAGTCACGTTTGGGGGTTTTATCGTTGCAGTCTTACAGAAACCAATTTCTTTATAAAATATGAAGACATTTCGGATTTTCATTTTCTACGTCTTCAGTCTCAGTGCTCTTCAATTTTTTTATGTGATTACCCACAAAATGCTAAAGTAATCTTAGTATACACTGACCTCGTCTCGTGGAAACCGTAGCTTGTGAATTCCTCGCGGGTTCTGGAAAGGATGGTATAAGATATCATCGTGAATAAAGAAATGACCTTTTCAAACTGGAATAAAAAACCCTCGGTGATGCCCATGCGACAATTATTCAAGTGAGTCAGTTTCCATTTAAGTCTCCTTCGACACTCTTATATAGCTGGGTAAAATCCAGGTTCTTCTATATCCCTGGTCCAGGTTTACCCACTTAAAAAAAAAATACGTAAATTGTTTTGAAGAAAAAAATATGAGGGAGTATAATATACACAAAATTTAGTAAGCTGTACATGATGACATTTGTTAACAATTATTAAGTAAGATACTTATTTTCTAACTTTGAATTATTCAAGTTACATAATATTTTTTTCTCCGTGTATCAAAGTGATAGATGACAAAAAGGCATGCATGTTTTTGTGTTAGTGATAATGATAATAATAATAATTATAATAAACCATTCTTGTACAGGGCATATCACATCACGTATGCGCTTGTGTTTCACATAAAAGATATCAATGATATTTGTTTTGTTTTTATTGTTGTTATTTAGGATATCCAGTCTGAATTATAATGCTATTATTATAACTGTCCTCTCGACAATTTAGGGGAAATCTTTTAGGTCCACAAATCAGCGGTAAGGAAATAATGGCTATATTTTCAGGAAATCGGTGACTCGCAGAAAGCGATTCATTTTACTTCATTCACAATTATTATACGGGTTTTTCCAAAATTACTAAAACATTCATCATGCGTAATCATTAAAGCTGATTTTATAGATAGAATACACGCATTGTATATTATGCAGGAAATGCTTTGATGGTTCTAAACTTTTAATATTTCTTCATTCATTCCGATCTATTCCTCCGTCTTCTTTTCATCTTTTCGTCTTTTTCTCTCCTCTTCCTTCTGCGATCATCATGTATACTCATTCCTTAGTGCCTACTATTTTCGTGGGGGGGGGGGGGGGTCGTTTTTCCGAAAGTTCGTTTTTCCGAAGGTTCATAATTCCGAAGGTTCGTAATTCCAAAACACAAATTTCCCATAGCAAGGGGTTCATAATTCCGAACATTTTATGCATTACTCCGAAGGTTCGTAATTCCGAAAATGAAATAAGGTTCGTAATTCAGAAAGTGAAAAAGGGTTCATAATTCCGAAAGTTCGTATTTCCGAAAGTGCAACAGAACCGTACATAGCTTTTCGGAATTACGAATCTTCGGAATTATGAACCTTCGGAAAAACGACATGTAAACCCTATTCTCCATTTTCTCTTTTGTTTCTCTTCTTCTTCCTTTTCTTCTTCGTTCTCTCCTTATTCTTCTTCTTCTTCTTCTTTTTTTTTAAATCTTACTTCTATATTTCTTTTATTGTTATTTCTTGTGTTCCTTTTTTACCTTACCTTTGTGTTCTTGCCTCTTTCTCCTCTTTTTTATGTCCTTTCTTTTTCCTCCTTTTTTTTTTTTTGGTGCATGTCTTCTCTTGTTTTAGCATCGTCATCGTCTTAGAGCCTGATCGGTTAGTCACGGACGGACATTTGACAAATTTTGAAAGTTTGAAGGCCTGTAGAAAATAATTGCAGAGAGCTATTTTGTGTTTCATTGTGAAGGGCATCACTGATGGAGTTGAAATTTAATTTTAAAAAAAATTGGTTGCCATGGTCGAAAACTAAAATTATAATCCATAAAAATATTCAATGTCACGGACGGACAAAATGCCTACTCTTAACCGATCAGGCTCCTTAATTATCATTATACACTACACTTCAAAGAAATACGTGAAAGTAACGTAGATTTGAATGACGAAAATAATGATTTGTTGGAAATGCTAATAATTAAATTTTGTCGTGATTGTATATGAGTAGAAGCGTCATGGTGACGTTAAAGTGCACTTTTCTTGCACTCAACACTGGTCCGTGTCTATGTAGGTATATTGTACAAAGTGCATGCGAATGTTCACAGTGTCTATATGTGTGACCATATGTCATTGTTTTGACCTTAACATAAGTCCCTCCCTATCATTCCCTGATCTCATCACATCGTGATAACGAGACTTCAATGTTATGGAAGCACGACGCGAACTATGAGAGAGGGAGAGATTTAGAGAGAGAGGGAGATTGTGAGAGACAAAGAGAGATAGAGAGACAGCTAGAGTGGTAGGAAATAAAAAGTTAAGAGACTGAGACAGAGATAGATAGAGAGAGAGAGATGGAGACTCGTGAATATAACAAATATGGGTACATTGAAAGTAGGGTGGGGTATAGATAGAGAGAGAGAGAGAGAGAAGAGAGAAGAGAAGAGATAGAAGAGGCAGATAGAGAGAAGACCTGTGTGGGTCAGGGATAAATAAAAATGACTTGTGATAATAAAACGAGAAATCGCGAAAGAGGAAAAGCAAAAGCAAGAAAAGATTAATGAGAGACGGAGAAAGGAAAGGAAAAAAGAAAAGAGAGAGCGAGAGAAACAATAATGTGAAGGCTGAAAATTTTAAAAATAATAGCTGTAATTCTTGTTGACAATGACCCTGATGCCACTGAGAAACGCCTTCATCCGTCCTCTTACAGCATAAAACCATATTAATATTTAATCCCAAGGTTTGCTTTAATGGAAGCTATACGATAGCTTACGACTAAAACCTAAATTGTTGAATGATGGAATCGATGACGATGATGATGCATCGAAGCAACGTGTAAGATTTGACGTATAGGTACAGCGTACTTTCACTCCATCACTCCGTAACGAAAAGGGTAAAAGAAAAAACGCGCCAGAAATCATGTTAGATTTCATGCATGCTAACAACAAAGTCGTCTGCAGCGGCGCCACTTTTATAGAACTACATCATAATGCGTACCGTGGTGACGTCGCTAAAGCATATAGGATCACGGACTTGCGGGTGACATTTACAAGTGTCATTCTTTCTCATTTAGACTGTCAGGTGTATTATGTGAATATATTAAAGACCATTGTTTGAAATTTGTAGCAGTAAATAGAAGTTGACAGTATCTATTCACGTTTAGTATATCCGTGCTACTTGCATACGTGTTCATGTAGCATTAACGATGACATGAAATTCGCTTACACTAGACATTGAATTTATTGAAAAATAAAAAATAAAATAGTAATATAAAAGGACACAAAATATATAATTGGATTATGTTAAAAGATAAAAGATAAAGATATCTATCACGTACCTATGTCTCGATAGACTTTGGCGGAGAAGAAATATTACAAAAACAAATTTACACAATTCCACTTTTGACTGGAGCGTGTCGACAGGATGCAATGCATTTACAGGAAGATGGACCTAAAATGTACCATTTTCAAGAAGGGAGAGAGAGAAAAAAATCTGTTTTTGAACACTTTATTTGGTCCCTTTCTTTGCCCCATCTCTTCCAACCAGTTGAAGATGCGTCATTGTAATATCTTTTACATGTACATGTTTAATTGAAGAAATGTTAATTTGTTACACTAAAATAAAAACCTTGATTTCGTCATCATAGTCATGTGCAAAATAATGGTGCTCGCTGCTAGTGATGTATTTAGTTCAGATTCAGCGAGCTCAGTTTGCTATTTTCAATGCTATGTTTTTAACAAGAGGATTACATTTTGTCGCCCGTTTTGATGCACATGCTGTTTATACACCTTTCCCTGCCCCGAGTTTTTCTCTTTCTCTCTTTCTCTCTTTCTTTCTCTCTTTCTCCTCCGTTTGTATTAATTTGCCTTTCATAACATGCACTTATTACTACCTACTACCCTTCTCTACTCTCTAGGCCTATTTCTATCTCACTATCTAGGCCTATTTCTATCTCACTGTCTGTTTCTCTTTTATCTTTGCATAACTATGTATACATTTATACCCACCTAGTCCAATCTGTATGAATGATCGAATTACCTTTATCAATACATTAAAACACTTGTGTGCGGGTATGAAATCCGACGACCAGGGGTAATAATAAATAACATTGTATTATTCACGTAATGCGCTATATAAATGTAACATATCATTAATAATATCTTATAGTCGAAATCAATCTTGCTCAGATAATGCATATCATTTCAAGCTCCCTCTTGAAAAAAAAATCAAGAATCAATATATGTATATCAAATTCATAAGATAAGGGACATGTCGGAGGAAGGGGTTATCATAATTCCACAAACCAACACCAGATGCTGGTAGCAACCCATCTCCTTTACCTAGATGGAAGATGAAGACTCCCCACGGCTCTATCCTCCAAGACATTCCTCTCTCGATCAATCTCTAACAATCGATGAAATTCAAGGCGAGAGGAAAACAAATCTCTGGCTGCTGGGTTCTCGTATTTTGGGAAGCCTCGATTTAATCTTCTTGCCTTGGCTGTACTCGAGTTGCTCGTGCGGCTGATGTAATTTGCTATTTTTGGTTTGGGTGATGTCAGCTATTCTTACGTTTCATTTGCAAACGGGGTCTTGACGGGGTCTTGACGGGGTATTGACGGAATCCCAAAAAGTTCATCAAGACTGAGGGAGATATTACAGATTCCTAATTGACAATAGATCATCCGGTTTATATGTGTCAATAAGCATGCCGACTTTGACAAATTGAACCATTCATATTTGTGTCTAAGTACAATTTTGCAGTAATGTCACTTCCTCAAACGATTCGCACATTTCATTTTCCCCCCATTTCGTTATAAAATGTCTAGGGCGACAATGCACAATCGAACATTACAAAATACAAGCACAGTACCTAATAACAGAAAATGTTTATCGGAATCTCATAATTAATGAACAAACAGGAAATTTTTGTCGCTTAGTGCCTATCATATCGATGTAACTTATTCAATTTCATCACACGTTGGAAAGGTTGCGGTTTTATTAATTTGAAACCATAACACTGCCTGTGAATATTTTACTTTATAATGGTACAACATATTGGGCAGTTTTGCTCAAAGAGCTTTGGGTACCGCAACATAATACTCACGAGTCATTTGCCTTAATTCCTTTACTGCTGAGCGAGCAATGTATGGAGCCGTTGGCGTATTTCAAAATTGAATTATTCCCTTGGATCGAATCACATCCCACTCAATCAAAACTCATAGACTAAGGCTGAGATGCAGAAGGACTCTAATACATGAGATCATGTATAGCTTAATACCTTTATGATACTCAGTCGCAATTATCTTCTCTTTTTTTTTTACTAAGCCTTAGACTAAGGGCTGATCGTGCTATCATGAGGACACTTTACCTCTAAGAATAGAAATAGAAAATGTTTAGAATGTTTTCCAATCTGCTCTGTCGCTCCCACGATATAAAATCGAATTGATACGCCCGTACAGCTTATCATAATGTTTTATTGAAAAAGCTCTATTTCCATTTCTGGATACTATTTTTTATCATCTGAGCTACGAAGTATAAAGCTTTCATTGCCTTCCTATTAATGTATTGTCTTCCAAAGGTCACTGCGAAAGAATGGAGTAGAAGTAAGATGTAGCTCATCATGACATCTGCTTAAATGAGGGAGTGTAAAATTAAATTAAGGCATTTAAGATGGTTTTCATTTGTATCTATTATTAAAATATATTTAAAATTTAATTGAACTGAATGGAAACAGTTTGATCACCCCCTTAAAGCAAACAAACAAACAAAACTGAACAATATGACAAGAGAAGGGTACCAACACAACAAAATAACTAAGACGAACTTGTAGTAACGTGAAAGAAAATTTTCAGGAGAGGTGGCAATGGAAACGCAAATAACTTGACCAGATGACTCATGGCTTTACGTAATTCTCATGCTCATTCCTATGTTTTCTTTATTTCCTCACCATCTTCAAATACAAGAGGAAAATACCAGGGGCCAAAGATGAGCAAGTCCATCGCGTCATCTTCTAAATTCAACGAATGACTTCACGCCGCTTGAGGTAGCCCGTTGCTAGGCAACAGCACTTCTACGTTAGACGAAAACTCCCAGCGAATGTGTTTAACCCTTTCACGACAGGAGTTATTTAGGGGCTAAATTGATCGCATCTTGTTCTTCAAATTAAAAAACAATAGTTTGTTTCTTTTAGTCCTACATGGTGCTTATAAGGTGTAATGTCTTTGAAAATAATATACATGGCTAGGAATTTTGTTGAAAAGTTGAAAAAATGCCAATTTTGATAAAAAGAAACAATGATTTGAACCTCTTAATGCATTGAAAATCTAAGGATTTTAAAGCTTATATTCTCGTTTTTAAAATTCCTGGCATCAAACGCAATGTCATACAACAAAAATAGACAATAATGTGTGCATAAATTTTTGCTTTTTCTACTTATTCTCCTGGTATATCTTTTAGAGCTCTGAATAAAAAAATATTGAGCCAAACCACAAAATGTTGTCAATTGTCTCGAAAGGGTTCACTCACATGCTATGATCGGCATAATTGTTATTGTGATCGATTGCATTCACTGTGCGCGCGTCGGAATATTAAAATTGTGTGAGATGAGCATTCTTTAGTGTAAGCTGAATGTGTTGAGTTCAAAAATGTGACACTTCTCCTGACGAAGCCAGACATGTGGGAGGGAAAACGGTAACACTCAAAATTGCACCCGTGAGATGATTGTAATCTCCGGTTGTCTGTTTCGAAAGTACGGTACGAAACATTATTGCCGTTATGATTATTCTCCAGTAATTTGGTTTTGCTAGAGATCTGTTATAGCTGTCAGTTTCGGGAATCTGAAAATTCTCTTTCATATTAAACCCTGCCTATTACTATTGTTGTGCATGGACGAAATGAACAATAGCAAAGAGAATATTGCATTTTCGATTGATTATCACCCTCGGGCCTCTCTCTTCATTCTATTGGAAGGCCGATTAGTAATATAAGAAACGTAGATGGAACCTATTTCGAAAATAAATTCGCCAATGAAATAATAGTTTCGTAATATTTGATTGCATAGATTATTGAAATATGAATCAGTGTTGACAAATAACATGATTCAATTACAATTAGGTCTACATCAAATACTATCCCATTTTAAAATTAAAAATATACCTAGTTCTCTATTGACGCAGCGGCATGTCATGGCCAAAGTGAATAGTTTTAATTAGACGCATCATTAATTTTGATAAGATGTTATGGACTTTTCAATTATCAAAATCATTATTCATGCTCTGTTATTCAGTAACCTATCATCAATGTGATCCGCTTTCTCATTGGTTTTGCATATTCATGAAAGCAAGGCTGACTTTCTGGTTGAATTATTAGTCAAACAGTATTCCATTATTCCATTATCTTGATTACAAAACGAATGCGGTCGTTATTTGTTGGAGCTATAATCAACTGTGTGTATATAACATTGTGTATAATGCAAAGGGTTACACTCCATGGCTCTTTATGAAATCCATATTGGGATACTGACGGATAACATTCCATAATCAGGACTATTCTGATTAATTCTTTCAGCCTGCATATCACGATCCTCTGTCTTTAATGGTAATAATCTTTCAGCCTGTATAGTATCATTACCATTCAAAACAGAGGACCGTGATATACAGGCTGAAAGAATCAATCAGAATAATCCTGATTATGGAATATACCATATGGTAATCGCCTGTTACCATGGTTACAATTTTGAGATTACAATACGATATATCACTAGCTCTGACGCCGTAATCTGCTTCCAGGTGGAGTTTATTGAAATGAATCTTGGAATGGAATAGAGACATCTCCCCCCCCCCCCCCCCCACAGTCTATGGTTGTCATTCTGTGGATTAGTTTACGTAGTTTACAAGTAAAGACTCCATACCCTGTACAACTCGATACCGTGCCGCATTGGAGACGTGCTAGATCTTCATAGCTCGTGAGATATCGTAATGTAACATCGTGAAATTCGCATATGGCATTCGCTTTGATATAAGACTGACAGGGCCCGGGACAGGTGTCATACTGCATTATAGTTGAGAAATTAGACATTTGCGTTTTGAACACATATTGTTGTGTATTATGGGATCGGTTATTAAAGTGACAACCACTTTGTGTAACAAATCACAGCAGACTCAAGTTTATTGAAGTTCAAATAAGACATATTTATTCGCTGTACTTCATCAATATCTCAGGTTCCAAATCAGAGTAGTCCAAGCAATCAGCCAAGAAGATCTTTTCTCTTTGATGTTCAGAACTCTTCTCCCCCTCTAGCCTTTGGATGCCCGCTCATACATCTCTTTTAGCATTTACTTTATTCATGTAGGGGTCTTTGGAAAGGGTTTTATTACTTTGTTTGGAGATGGACAAAAGGGGGTTTGATGATTGGGAAGACAATTGCAGTCAGTCTTTGTTCTGGGATTTGGGGTTCTCTTAAGCTATAAATATTTAGAGTTTTATGGCTTGGGATTAAATCATTAAATAAAAGTTCTTAGAAGTGGGGTTCAAAGAAGTGGGGATCGGGCATCAAAGGAGGTTGTTCTTTAAATGGGGGTGGTATCTATGTATGTATGTAATTGGGTTTTTACAGACGTGTAACAATCAGATCTGATTAATTACGTCTGGGGACCGACCTTTAACGTCACCATCCGAAAGACGTGACTCAGTCTCGAACCTGGGTCCGCTGAATCAGTTTATAACCTCCATTGTTAGCTGGATTACAGGCGCACGCCACAACGCCCAGTTAAATGGGGGTGGTGTGTGTCATTTTATCTTTTATTAGCAGGTCTAGATTTATATCAATTTAACCACTACATAACAATATCTCGTGAACATATCACTCAAAATGAAGTGAGTCTTTGTGTGAAACATTTTTTTCTCTCTCACACAGTAGTAGATCGCTTTTTCAAGGCTTGAGCTAAAAGATTCCATTTACCTCCTCATAGAAATGTTTGTTTTGGCATTGTGGTGTCAATACAATTCGACCATGATTTCCAAATTGGGAGACCTGTGATAACAATTGCACGTTTCTCCTTCTTACACATGCAGACAATACAGTCTAGTCAAAACAAAACTATACTCTGTGTATCAAGGGTCCAAAAATGTCTTATTCAACTGTTCAAGGGGTTTGGTGGTGCGACGAAATGTAATCATTAAATTATACCACTTTGTATGTAAGTATATAACAGAATTTGCTTCTGTATGTATGTTACATTTGTAAATTTGTTATGAAAATACAATATTTTAATGGTTATTGTGAAACTACAAAACAGAGCAATGTTATCCGCTATCGAAGGTGGTTTTTTACATTTCTTGATTTATACCGTTTATATTGTTAATATAATTGTACGATGTTCAAGATGGTAAGACGCTGGTGATTTTTTAAACAGGTAGAATTTATGCATTTTCCTCATTTTGTATTTATGAAGAAATGTGATTTTAACGTGAAAGCTAAATACTATTACAGTCACAGTGCATTTATTCTGTCGCTTGAATAGTGCCGTCTTGGTTTGACTTCGGGTGAACGGGTGAGATTGTAGGTGTATAATGGAGAGTTTCCATCCCTGAGGACGGGAAGTCCCCGCCGGGAACCCCACCGCTGACTCACCTACCACAACACATTGAATGACTCCTGCTTGATGGGAGGGAGGGAGGGGAGGGAGGGGGAGGGAAGGAGGGAGGGAGGGAAGAGGGAGGGGGAGGGAGGGGGAGGGAGGGGGAGGGAAGGAGGGGGAGGGAGAGAGGGGGGCATGCGAGAGAGTTAGGGAGGGAGAGAGGGGGCATGAGAGAGTTAGGGAGAGAGAGAGGGGGAGAGAATGGGAGATAATAAGGAAGTGAGATATAGGGATGGATTGACCTAAAGGGATTGCGGGAGAGAGAGGGAGGGTGCAAAGAGAAAAAGAGAGTGAGAGAGAGAACAGAGACAGAGAGATAATGAAGAGGTTTTATAGGGAGTTAGAGAATAAAATAACAGCCTATAAAGGGGGTATTAAAGATATGGAGAGGAGGGGGAGACTTAGAGAGAATGAGAGAGAGAGAGAGGGGAAAGGTCAGAAACATACATTCATGTGCTTATTAAAACGGAGACCGACATAAAGAGTAGGAGTTAGGTAGTAATGGAAAACACAAGATAAACATGGAGAGATGGTGACAAAAAGGTATTTCAATAGGCGGAAGTAAGAGGATAATTTTTTTTTCTGATAGAAAGAAAACTAAGACCTAAAACAACGAAAAGAGAGCAATAGGAAGAGACAGATTTCAAGAGAAACAAATAGGGGGTGGGTGTAAGATGTAGTATGACCTCATCCAAATCCTGACGATTTTCTCTGCGTCAGGATAAAAAAAAGTCAGAGCGAGCTGCGTGCGCGTTCTCCCGATAATTGCCGAGTGTGAGTAATAAGGAGCAAAATCACGCAAGTTCATTTGCTTGATGAACTCAGGTACTGACTGTGTGTTCTTTTATGATGTACATCAGATGAGAGCGATGCGACACGTGTAAGTTATAGGTTTCGATCAACAGGATTATCAGTGAATTTAATCAGTTATTTATTCGGATTCATTGATTTTATTGCATTTCTGATAGCCATCTCGATTCATCTATATTATCATTTGTTACACACTTCGTATAGTAGTTGCCGCTTGACAGTGTTTTAACGGGATTCCATGTAATAATTATCAAATACAACTTACAAGTGGCCGATGGAATAATTTTACTTATCTCATAACAGAACGTTCTTTCAAACATCACTCGTTTTCACATATACATGAAAATGTCAGTTCATGATTTGATATTACTACACTACAAGTAACTGACTATGCGGTAAGTATAACTTCGTATAAATGCTTTGTACGATTTCTTACGAGTGTGTGTTGTTTTCTCTTTTTCAGGTTGCGGTAATGGAGGTTTGACAGCTAGCATCAGGGGGTGTGTCCACTTGAGTTTACCTCCATCCAGGCAAGGTTTTCATTACCAGGAAAAACCAGGACGATATACAGTTTAGCTTTCCGGATACAAGAAGGGTAAGCTTGAATCCTTGAACCAGGAAAATGTAACTAATAGTTACATTTCCCTGTTTGAACGTATTAATTTACATCGGATTCCTATAACGAAGATGTTGCTGACAATCGTGCCAAGTAATTCGTGTCAAGATTCAAAGTGAAAACCTGAGAATAAGAGCATATTCGTCAGCCTTATGCGAAAAGGACCTTAAGGCCATAGACTTTATACAGTGATAAGGCCCTTTTGGCATAAGGCCGACGAATACCCATTCGTTCATCAACTGACCGCACCTATCCAATACGGTATCAGGATTTGTTGTTAATATGATTGTTAAATTTGTTTCAGTGACCTTATATGAGAGAGTAGCACGTGTATATCAATGGATAGAGTTATGCGAGTAATTATCAGACTCGCTTTAGTGATCTGATTTGGTATTTACATAATTGTTCATCATCAGAGGCAAAGGACACAATTTTGGCGAGAAACATTTGGCATTGATCACTGAATTTTCAGGTACATGCAGTTAAGAGCATAGTATACTAATTTACCACATATGAATCGAATGGGAATTAAAACTGCCATATCAGTCGGATTTCATTTTGACGCAGACTCTGAAAGTAAAAAGGTTCAGATTGATATGTCAAATAAAAAAAGAGACAACATAATATTTACAAGACCCATGCGAAGGTCTTATAGAGATATCAAATCTTGTAATGAGAGATAGAAAAAGATAAAGAAACAACATCAAAGATACACGTTTACAAAATACAACAGAAAATGACTACAGGGATGGTGACAAGACAAAGAAAACCGGTTGAAAAAAGGAATAGATATATTTTGCTTCCCTTTGACTGAATTTTGAACAATTCGTGATCAGGGGAGTCTGATGAACACGTGATAACATAAATTATATTCTTGTCACGCTGTCGCGACACTCGGGGAGGGGGGGCAATTCCATTAACCAATAACCCCGTTTGCTTCTGCATGACAAACACTTGTTTTCTCTCCCACCCCCACCCCCTTTCTCCCTCTCTCATTAATATTGGGAGAGACGTAAGACAAATGTGTTATTAAGTTCTTTGTAAGCATAATCATGGGAGAAAAATGGCTGTATACTTGTGTATTGTCTTAACTGTGAAATGAAAACTACTAATATCTTTATTTCTCACACCACCTTGAGTCGTGACTATCTACGGTAGAACACCAAGCCGGATTGCGTTGATTAGTCTTATAACCTCTGCATGAAAGACGTTTGAAATACATTGCCATGACAACGGAGGTAAAACTCCCTAGCGAATAAACCCTAAATAAAGTCTGTCCAGAAAATGCATAAATTGCACAAGGTTAGAATGATGATAGAAGTGAAGTTGTACGTTTGATATTGGAAATACATTCGGGGAGGGGAGCGGGTGGCTTTACAAAAAATTGGATTCAAAAGCGCGAAACCCACTAATAATTATGTAAATACTGTTTTATTTCATGATATAGACAGCAGAATTCAGCAATTTCACTGAGATTTCACTGTTGGGCAAATTTTAACTGGTCAATTTTATGCTATAATTAATGATAATAATAATATTATATAGTATTTGTAATGCGCCAACTCCACATGGCCAATGTGCTCGAGGCGCAATGTAGAGAAAAACTTACAACTGATATTTTGTCCACTTATTGGCTAAAGAAATATCTTTATTTAGACTAAATATAAGCAGTTGGCCAGATATACTGCCAAAAGTTGGTCCGAGACAAAAATTGGCTCATGTTTGTTGCGCAATTTTACACGGCATTTCTAGCAACTTGAAAAGAACGCTTAACTCCAACCGTCAGGCATGCCATCAGGAGTATTGACAATTGTCATATCGATCAATATGACATCATGCAAACCACAGTTTAATCTGTCCGACATTGTGATATGTATTGATTTGGACTATTGTTATGTGCCACGTTGTGAACTGACCTTAACCTGCTCGAGGATGACTCAGGATCCACGTAGATTAATTTCATGATTGTAATGCACTCAAACCGTTTGTGAAGGTATGATTTATAATTCATTTTGCAGCATGGTTGTGTCATACCCTATCATAAATATTGACAATAAAAATACATTCAAGAGAGTAGGAACGCATCGTGGATGAACGTAATACACATGAATAAGGAAATGTACATTGATGGATGCAGACGAGATGTTATAATGACGACCTTCAGATTGATAATATACATGTAGATGGTCATTGGTGATAGATATCGAAAAGCTTATAGACGCATAGGGAGGGAGAAACGGAAATGGAAGGGAAAGGAAGAAAAGAGAATATTAGGAAATTATACTAACAAAATAATAAATGTTTGTATATCATAGAGTATCATGGGGCTCGAAAACCAAACCAAAAATGCTGATCCATGTAATTCAGTGAACGCCCTTCAAACTCAGCACACTCGAGAATAATACTGTCTGTATATTGGAAACGATCAAGTTCAATCCAATTAAACTTACCGTATGGTATCTCAATCAGCGGCAAACGGTTTAATACAGACGATCACATTATCGAAGCAAACCATTCCATTTATTTTAAGATTGTGCAAAGCAAAAGAACTTCCAATTTAATGCAGTCACAATTTGATTGAATGCATGTGTTTCTTGTACTATACTGGTGTAATGTTGTAAACTCTTCGTAAGGTGCATAATAATTCTCTCATTAATTTGTTTAACTTCTAAAGTAACACAAAACTGTGGTGTTAACCGGTGTACATAGAGGACCACACCAGTAAATCTGTGGTGTTAAATCAACACCTAGTGGTGGTATTACAACACCTTTGGTTGTTATTTAACACTCTTTGGTGTTATGTTGAAACTCTGGGGTGTAATTTTAACACCCTAGGGTGTGGTCCTCTATTAACACCAACTGGTGTCAGTTTTAACACCCCAGTTTTTGCAGTGAAGGAACATGGTGTAAATTCTGAACAAGTGAATAATTCTGTTCGATAATTTGATTACTCTTTGGCAGCAGACGGTCCGATCTTCACTGCATGATGTATGTATTGTAAATCCTGCCAAAACTTTGTACTTTGTATATACTTTGTATATATTCTATTCATGATATTCGAGAACAATTTGCGTCGCAAGACATGCTGCAGTTCAACATAATTGTGTCAAAATTGTCCTTAGTAACTAAACATCCACATGGACATGATGGAACATGAGACAAAAATATTAATTTACAGTGCTGGTTGCTGAATTTTCCCTGATTAGATTATATTTGATCTGGTTTTTTATTATTTTAACAGATTTGTCCTGTCAGTGAATTACAGGTCATTCTTGTCCTGCATTGAAATTAATGAACCCATCATTAGGTAATCCCACCTGATAATATTATTAACAACATTGGAGATTAAATCCATATTCATATTGAAAAGTTAATACAACATACTTTCACAAATTGCACTCAGATTCGCTATTAATTCTATTAATGAGACGTACATCTGGTATATCATAGTTTTCTAAAATATGTCTTTCATATATGAAGCAGTGATAAAATAATGAAGTGAATTGAATATGGTTTTGAACCTGCTGGAACCTGCTGTTACCTACACACGTTCACAGGAATGGTGTGGTGATTTATTGGGCGTAACGCGTTATCTGACAATTTTAATATGCATGGGATGCTTTCGCTCGACCTTGTAAGGTCTTTCGGCATGAATCTCTATACAATGCTGGTAGATATACATGTATCATATGCACAATCGCGACGTGGATTATATTAATGAGAGTGAATTGCGTTCATACATTTTATTCGTTTTATAGGAACAATATCCTCTGTCGCTTATGTATAATATACCCTGTTGTATTTAAAAGACGCCCTGTGGTTATACATCTGTTACTATCGTGGTATGTGATGTCTTAAGGTTATTGTCATTATTTTATTTACAGTTAAATATCTATTTAAAAAAAACAGCTACAAAAACTGCTACTCAATTTCAG
The DNA here is from genome assembly GCA_025617745.1 of Heliocidaris erythrogramma. NCBI lineage: Eukaryota > Metazoa > Echinodermata > Echinoidea > Camarodonta > Echinometridae > Heliocidaris > Heliocidaris erythrogramma. The sequence goes on along the minus strand of CM046865.1, from coordinate 39,422,080 downwards.
TCATTTCTTTTCATACAGCTTTTACCGTTGTCTACTAAGACAAAGTGGGTACTTTCAACCGCGCCCGATTCAACTTGATATTCTGAAACATTGAACGCTGCTTCATGGATGCCTCTGCTATCACAAGCCTGTCTTGAGTGCTCACATGTCTCTGACATGTCAGTCACCAGGCAACATGTGTGATCCCACAGTTGGTAGACATAGTCTAAAATCAGACCCTAGCATTTAGAGAAACTTTTTATCTCGTTAGACCTCAGATTTGCCATTTCATCAATATTGTCTTTGATCTAAAGAACCATATTCCTTGCTAGACTTCTTCTAATTCATTGCTTTTCATTCTAGAAGTCAGAAGTCACATATTCTCTTTGGGAAGGGGAATTTTATTTTTTATTTTGTTTTATTTTCTATTTTATTGTTTGTAGTATTTTTTTTCTTGGGGGGGGGGGGGGGGGGATAGGTTCATGGATCTCACGAGATGGTGGAAATGTATTTACCAAGGAGATCGGGGTGGACATTTCATCAAGTGTCTTGTAAGTGGTTTTTTTACTGACAAATTGCTCTCAGCCAATCAGATGCAAAGATTTCAGCAGCTTATAACAGTTATTGCAACTTGTCATTGATGACAAGTTTTATGAAACAGGGCCCAGAGTGTCCAAATTTATTATGTCCCTGGGACTATACTACAGAGATGGATTCATGAGTGTGAGAGTGGGTTGAGATGTTTGAAAACAATGGAAATCCAAGATTCATTGTTTATTCAAAATATGGGGCGGTCGGTCCCCACCCCCAAAGTGGGTCCGCCTGTGCTAGTTGTACGGAAATACTAGTACGATATGGGAGGGGGTGGGGGCAAGTCGACGTTGACTGTCTGAGCAGTGTCTGATCGTCAGCTGAAGATTAAATGATGAAGGTCATCGGCGAAGGTCAGTCATGTCCAATACACAGATGACGTGTATCACATCTGGTAGACTAATCAAAGGATTTACTACCATCAAAGCACATACGAGCAATGGGATTGATCATAACAGCAAAGAAAGATTATAATGGAAGGAGGTATAGATACCTTTATAAATATCACTGTAGAAGGCACAGCGCTTGCAAATCGACCTAGCCATTTTGTCCAAAATTAATCAAATTAGCATGAAAATTAATTCGTTCAAAACAAGATGAGACGAGTAGTTTTTTATGGTTCTTTACCAGTAGCTCACATCGTTTAGTGTAGAGACAAATTTAATGTTCCCCAGTGGCGTATCGAAGGGGATGGAAGCGGGCACGTGCCCCCCAGGCGGAAATTTAAGGGAGTAAAATTTCCCCAGTTTCACGGGGAAGGCAAAATGAACACCTCGCTACATTTTTTTTAAAATACAAATTACAAAGAGGAGTATTATTAAGTTGTTACAGGGGAAAGGGGATATTCAATTCAATTATAACAATACCGCTATATATACCTAACATTGAGATAAAGCTGACTCGAAAATGTACATTATTTTCTTCGTTGATGTCGTAGGCTTGCACAACGTTCTTCTAACCGGCATTACTTGTTACTATGTACTTAAAATAATATACGCCTCTTGCCTAGTTCATTATCATGTGTTATAAAACTAAATATTATTGAGCAAATTATTTTATAGGTCTTACTAAGTTACATCACTAGTGTTGCCCAAAGACCCCCCCCCCCCCCCCCCCCCCCGCCTCTCCTTCCTTCTCCAATACCTTGCCCTTGAACAAACCACTGTTCAGTAATATAGATTGAATTCGTTATATACAGCCATGTAAAAATATTAGACCAATAATGGTCACTGATAGTGTTATTATTGTGATTTGGTAAGATTTATTAACTCTAGGGACCCCCTTACGGGGTATGAGAGTACAAGCAATCAACACATATATACAAGTTATCCAATCAACATGGACAAGTTATAGAAAAAAGGAATAATATTAAACATATATACAAGTTATAAAAAACACAAAACAAAACAAAATAAACATAAAGAGCATGTAGTAACACACCAAACATATTTTACAAATTTACAAGTTAAGCCTATATGGGCATTTAATCCTTCTACCACTGCGGGTAGACCTACAAATACTTTGTTTTGAGTTTATATCTATGTAATCTTCATCGTTTGAATTCTTCAAGTTAGCAAAATATGACATGATAATACTTACAAATTTTGATAATTTTCTCAGCTGGCGAGCATTAGACAGATTAAAAAGCTTGTTCATGTTCAATGTACATAATCTGCCTTTTAACAAGTTCTTTGGTAAATAAGTATGTCTGAAGTCATGAAAAAAGGAACAAACAAAAATATAATGATATTCATCTCCAATATCTTTAGAAGTACATAAGGGACAATAAATACCATGATCAATAACACTAGCATCAAATCTACTTTTATTTACAGGCAGATTATGTGATCTGCATCTTAATCTACTTAATATCACAGTGTATTTATGATCCAGAAGCTCAAAATATTTTTCTTTCACTAAGTCATCTTTGAATATTCTGTAATTAGAGCAAATACGGTTTCCCAAGACTTCGCTCTCCAGTCCTGCAAATACATATCTGAAATCCTAGCTTTCATAAGTCTTAAAATTTGGTTAAGACTTAAGCACCTCCCCTGGGGGGCGTTTCATGAAAGGACTTGTCAGATATTTTATCCGACAAATTTGCTCTCAGCCAATCAGATGCAAGGATTTCAGTAGCTTATAACAGTTGTCGGATAAAATATCCGACAACTTCCTTTCATGAAACGCTCCCCTGATCTATCCAAATATTCCCATGACCAGCTTTTTCTAAAGGTAGCTTTAAGAAAATATATCCACTGGAATGGAAATTCAGTACCTAACTGATCGTTACTATTAATTTTCAACACCAACTGATACATTATAAATGAGTATTTAGTCTGCTTACCAGAAATTATCTTTGACCAAAAACCGATCATTCTTGACTTAATATTATTCAAAATGGGTCCTCGACCTGTCTCACCATAGACCACACAGTCAGGAGTGCTCTTATTCACATTCAGTATAAGCTATCCAAAGAAAATCACAAATATGGCAATTAATGTATCACTAGAAACTGGGAAGCTTACAGATGGCAATCGTATAAGTTTTATGTCAACTGCGTATCTGATGATTATAAAAACAACATAAATAAAAGCTCTTCTCAGCATCTGGAATATCCGAGGATTCGCCAGAAATATAGCGATTTTTTGATGTCGTCACACTAGGGACCAATCCTGCTTAAGCAGACGACGTCCTATAATGAATGAACGTAATTGCAATGCAATTATTTATCAAATTATAAAGAGTTTTGTATATTTAAACATGACCTTATTTCACACCATTCTAAAAGGGAAAGTGAAACTGATTCTGATAACTAAAACCGTTTTATTGTAAATACACAGGAGAAGGGTCAATGATCAGTGAAATAAACCCCACTTTCAAATTGAAAAGCCCTCCGAATAATAGCACGGATGGTATTCGTTCCCTCTTGAAACGCCGAACATGCCCCGGTGCAAGCAGCTGAAAATACAATGGCGTCTTATTTTGTTTACAAGTGACTGATTCCTTTATTTTTTTAACGCTGCATTTTTCATCAAAATAATACCATACACGAAGTTAAGAGTGAGGCAACAGACTAACATTAAGACTGACGCTAGTCAAGTAAGAGAAATAAGTGAAGAGGAGATGACAAAACAGGCACTGAAAAATGTGTACGATGTTATGGGACATCGTCTGCTTAGACAGGACTGGTCCCTGGTGTGTCGTCACACATCTCAGCAGCGTTCGAGGAGCTCTTCAGCTGCTATATCGGGGGCTGTATTTGACCGTTTTATAATTGATAATAATCATTACTTCAAATGTTTCCAAGCGTTGAATTTGGATAACCTTGTTTAATTTATGCCATCTATGTAATAAGTATTAAGCCAATATTTATTTTGATGGAATTTTCTTGTAATGTGATCTTTAAAAACTTTCTATAAAATACTTCAATTTGATTAATGTTTTCACTACCATAGAGTAGAACTGGTAATACAAGGTGGTCAAAATAATAAGTGACACTGCGTGTCTACCGTAAGCTGTAGTTTCTTAGCTTTAACTAACATACCATACATGGCTCTTCGGGCCTGGATTACCTGTTTAGATATTGACTTTTTAAAGGAGCCATTATAGTTGAAAGTAACACCAAGGTAAACAAAATCATCTACTATTTCTAATTTTTCATTTGCGTAGTAAAAACTTGGTTTCTTCTTGACCTTTCCTCGCGAGAAAATGAAAATTTTAGTTTGTGATAAGAAGGAAATAAAATATCATAAAAGCAAGGTATAATTGCCGGAATTTGGTATTCATTCAATGAAATACAAAGGCAAATCAGTTTTACAATTTTGTTTGCATATTATAGTAACCTTATTACAGAAGCTTGGTCTAATAATTTTTTCCAGGGCTGTATATATTTTAGGGGAATGTTGTCCTACAAAGTTTTCTGTAATTATACTGCAGTTTTTCCAAGATTTCCCACTGCACTGCATAAATGTTCTAATTTGATAATTTTTAGTTTCCATTCTGAATACAAAAGTATTGATACAGCTGTATATACAGGGGGTATTTAAACTAAGTGATGTCGCATGGTCTACTCGAATTTCCCTCTGCTGAGCAATTAATTTTGATTTAATCGGAAGTTTGACTTATTGAAAAAAATATTTCTTGTTGAAATGAATCAGGTTTTTTTTTTAATAACATCATTATCCAAAATCGTAAATAAGGGATGATAACCTTGGAACAAAAATACCTACATGCTTACCAATAATAATCATTCAACAGTAGTTCGAGTCGCGACATTTTAAGAAATATAGAAATAAATATATATGTGATCAATAATCTCGATATATACATCGCAGAGACCGTCGATATGCGATAAAACGTAGACGTCTTGTGGAGATTCTTTTCGCAAAGATTTATAGTGTTTTGGTTTTGACTTTTTGTCGAGGAAGCTGCGAATTACAATCAATTTCTTCTCCTACTCGTAGACGCCGAAACCTAGAAATAACAGGAAGAACACAAAAACAGAAGCCAACGTGAAAAACGCTGTGCATGTGTGCCTTACCATCTATTTCTTATATTTTCAGCCGTAAGCCTAAATTGTCTATAAAACGATCTGTAAATTTTCTTTCTACGAATCAAACAGGGCGAGAAAGAAACAAAGAAAATGGAAAGGGAGAGAGAGAAAAAAGAAAGGCCATGGATCGCTGTAATGAAATAATAGAAAACATACCTAAAGTGCTGGGTATTGTTGATATGATTAGTATATATTTTTAACTATTGGTATCATTGTGATCAGGGTTATTTCCCTTCATGAAGTGGCGGTGATAAGTAGCAGACACAATCATGTACCAATACAAACATATGCCTTTGTGGTGATGGTTATCAAAACTATTCAATAGACAGAACACACATTGCGGGCATATAATTATACATGTAGATCATACTTTGGTATTGATGGGGCATATATATTTCGCGGGGAGGGGGGAAATGGGCTGACTTCTCGTACCCGATCTTGCGAACGACCGAAGCGATCAGGGAAACTTTCTAAAAGAATTTCTGCACTTTCGGTGTGATGTGTAATTGTGTATCCATTCTATTGCCTTTCATTGTAGGTTTATCATTGAGATATATACTCGATAAGATATGTAAATCACAGAGAGTCCACGTATTGTTCGAATATGAGGTGACTTTGGCCCAAATATTGGTAGTTTAAAAACTCGGGGTGCCCCAATGCGTTCTCGTATGCTTATGCACTGAGGTAGCATTAGTTTTTAAAAAGCCTAACAGACTCGGACCTATGTTTAGTAAATTATAGGTACTGCAGAGAGTTAGTTGTAATTGAAAATTAAGCACTAAAGCGCTTGAGTGTGGACGCTGTATTGCACTTTGACAGACAGGTCCAAGCGAGGCAGCACGATAGTGATGAGTCTGCGATAGGCCGTGTTACCATGACAATCAATTAAGAGACGGAAACCGGGCATCATCGGGAATCCTTCGTCATCAGTGATGAATATTTCTTTACATATAGTGCATGGATTATCTCCATCATTCCAATAAATGATTAAATAGCAATAAAGTGGTTTTCTATACATGTTTATTGTTGTATCATCAACATGCAAATTAGTATTAATTAGATCATGATATTGAATTTTTATTGATACGAGAAATAAGAAAAGAAATATGATTCCATGAGTTTTTCCTTGCAATATTTGACCTATTACACGTCTTTCAAATTTCATTTAAATTCACTGCAAATCAACTACACTAGAATTATTATCTATAACATGTGAACGTATACCATGTATTATTATATTACCCGAACATAAAATGAAGTTGATATACCAAATCGATTTCGGAATGTTATTCAGTCCCAAGAGACTCTGTTTTAATTTCCATTCTTTAATGTATTTTACCGATATTTATTGTTTTACTTTAATATCTCTACTTAACCTCCCGCAACACTCTCGAATTGTGATTGATTACATAGTACTATTCCGTTTCTAATTTTTTGAAATAATTGAATAATGGCATGTCTTTGGAACTTTTTCTTTGTGGTATTATTATAAATATTTTTTTTTTATCCTACTACTTAAAGTAATTGGATTGGTGGGGTTCCGTTTGAGAACTTATATGTTTCAAATTAATGATAAAGTTGTTTACACTATTAAAACAATTCAATGTATTTTCTTTTTAATGCAGTTGAAATAGCTTGTATATAGGGAGTAAATGTAAATGTTTCTGAGAATGAACGTCACTATGCGTCATTGACACGAATGTCAACAAACGGTTAGCATGGTTCAGGAATATTTGATCGGAGAAATGTGATATGGTTGAACCTAACTCTGACCGAAGTACAGTTTACTTCAAACATTAACCCTCAATAGCCCGCGGGGGGGGGGGGGGGGGGGGGGGGGGGCTAAATTAGCCCCGCTCCCCTCGTGCTGAAATTTCATGACTTTTTTCTTTCACGTCTCGCGCTCATTTTAAGACCCTATTTGTGAAAATCAGGGGTACGGTTGCGAAGATATAGCACATATTCATGACCAATGTCACAAACAATGGCGGCTTCCAATCATTTTAAAATTAGCTTATTTGCATAATTAATCTAAATATGAATATGAAATTTCAATACACATAGTCAAATTCACTTAGCTATATTTTAGAGTATATGACAAGCTACAAAAATGCCAAATTTGAATGCATTTTCTTCATAAATGGGGGGGGGGGGGAACTGAAAAAAAAAATTCCTTGAAAAAATTTGCATATTTGCATAATTAAATAAGAAAAACAATGTATATCATAAATTTGACTATGCATTCTTGCACAATACATGATGAGACACAAACACGCAAAGTTTGGTTGCAATCGGTCTATAAATGGCCAAGATCTGAGGGGGGCCAAATTAGCCCCCCCCCCCCCCCCCCCTCCGGGCTATGAAGTTTCAAAATAGCCCGGGCTATATAGGGTTAAATTAGACTGATGTAAAAAAAAAGTCCTGCTAAATGTTCGAATCAATGAGAAGCGGAAATTGAAGTTTTGCTCTATTCATCAGTTAACACATAATGGAACGATTCTCTCATTGTAAAAATTATTTGCTTATTTCACTTCGTGGAATATTGATTATTTTCAGAAAGTATGGAGGAAATAGTAAACGAATATACATCGTTTGGAAACATGCACACGTACGTATCCCCCAGACACGAACCTTTCCTCATGTTCTCTTTGCTTTTGTTCGGGATATTTGTTTAATACCGAAGTTATTTTTTTTTTCATAAGTAAAATTACTTTGTCTGAATCGGGCTTCTACAGATATCTGCTGTAAATGATCGATGAAAGTATATCCAGTTCTAGCAAAAGACGTAAAAACAAGGAAAAATATCAATACATTTTCCACTCCATTAGTGTCCTTCGTCCGACGGTGAGAACTGGTGCAGGCTGTTAATATCGGTACCAAATTTCACACATGATGTCGTATACTCTCTTCGTGAATCCCTTTTATGTAATTCTATTTCTTCCATAGGAACATGATATGGGAAAGACCCTTTATTTGACAGCCATTTGCATATGTTTATGCCCCTTTGTGCCAGAATGTGTCAAGCTTTCTAGAGCGGAAACCATGCATTACATTGTCTCCATCCGTTTTACCACATTAACTCTGTCACTGTGAATCACTAAAATGATTTCTGTCTTCTGGCTGCTTAAATAATGAATAATGAGTATCATGGAAAACATTTGGGTTAAACTGTCAATTCTCTTCTCATTTCTTTTGTCACTTAGCAAATATTCTGTCCAAGGAGACGCGACTATAACGGGAACAAGCCGGACTTTCCGAGACACTTCGTCTTGTTCACGTTCTTATGGGCGTGGTCAAATTGGGCATGTGACTTTTCTCATTATTTATTTTATTTATTTATTTATTATTTGGCAACATACATCAAGAGGAAACAGTATTCGTACATAAAAAGAAAATAAATGATTGAAAATACTGGCTACGCCAGCTAGGCTGCCTGGGTATGGAAAGGGCTAACTTAATAACCATGACCCACAGGTCTTCCTCCCCGACCAAGGTAGCGCAACCAGGCAACAAATATTATAATATCACAAATATATAGATATATATGAAACAACATAATATTATGAATATTGTATCTCAACCTAAAACGGATTATTATGTGAAATCAAGGTTATTTAAAACAAGCTTGACGAAAGTACAGTTTTGTGAGTGTCGGATAATTTATAAGTTAAACATCTTTCTTCAGTATTGGTATGAGCAAAGTTAAGCATGAAAAGTGTGCATTGAATATACCAATTGATTATATACTGCATGATTTGATATTATCCGTTAAAAGGTAAGTCAATCTAAATACTGCAATGACAAATCGAGAAATAATTGCAAAGGATGGCATTCAGATCTGTAATTTGGAAAGATGCATTATGTAAGACCATAATGAATACAAGCAAAATACGAATATGATTAAATATAAGTATAGGGCCTAATTGAATTAATATAGTCCAAGAATAATATACTAACAAAATGCGAAATTTACCATGTTACGTTATGAAATGAATATTACGCAACAAGCCAGAACGTTATAGGCCTGAACAAATTTATCATTCATGAAAGTCAATTAATGGAATCGAGAGATGTGAGGTGGTCTCTGAGGATTAATTTCCAATTTACAAAATTATCAACAACTAAGCAGTTTCGGAGATTGATGGGTAAACAATCCCAGAGAATTGGGAAAAGAAACATGGCCGTGTTAGACAGCCGCTGTGTACGAGCCCTAAGGTGTCTGAAACGTAGGTCTTCCAGTCGCCGCCCAACCATGTGTATGTTAGTGAGGACATCTTCACAAGATATGAGTCGAAGAAGAGATTTTGCGATGAAAGTAATGATTAGGTATGTACGGCGACACTTCAGGGTTGACCAGTTTAACATTCATAACCTATTTTGGTATGACATTTGCTGTCTTTGTTGTTTGAGAATGAGACGGGTTGCGCGGCGCTGGATGCTTTCCAGTCTATCTGATAGACAACGATTGTAAGGGTTCCAAGAGGGCAGTCCATATTCCAATATGGGGAGAACCAATGACTTATACAATGTGAAAATTGCAGAGGGGGTGAGAGCAGAAGAGACAGAAATAAGTAAACCTAGCATTCTATTGGCACGGGAGATGACATAGCTGACATGGCTATCCCAAGAAAGCTTATGGTTTAAAATTATCCCTAGGTACTTCATTTCAGTCACAACCTATACTGAGTCTGCGTTCACATGATACGATAGAATACCAACATTTGTCTTCCTAACTCCTGATATTCGCATAACTTTCGTTTTCTTTGCATTCAGTTCCATTCGATTTCTAGCTAGCTAGAACACCATGTAGATACACTGTCAAGATCACACTGAAAGGCATGGACATCATCCCCACACCTAATTGGGCGATATAGCAGTGTGTCATCAGCGAACAATGCACACTTAGAAGAGACACAAGCTGGAATGTCATTAATGAATAAGTTGAAAAACAGGGGACCGACTATGCTCCCTTGAGGTACCCCTGATGATACTCTTCCCCATGCGGAAGATACACCTCTAAAAATTACTCTCTGTTGGCGCCCACTTAAAAACGACTTTGTCCAGTGCCAAAGGTTTCCGCATATATTGTACTGTAGTGAAAGCTTGTTGAGAAGGACATCATGTGGCATTTTGTCGAATGCTCGCGAAAAATCAAGTGAGATCACATCAACTGGACATGAAGAAGGACCTTCTAAATGATGCATCCACTCATTTGTTAGATGCAAGACTTGAGTTACACACGATTTTCCGGAAACCATGTTGCACATCGGTCATTGGACACGTGGTATCACAATGGTTCTGTATAGCTTTAGCAACAAAGGACTCCATGATCTTACTGGCAGCGACGTCAGAGCGACTGGTCGGTAATTAGATGGGCAGGATTTATCACCAGCTTTAAAAACTGGAGTGATGTTTGCAGATTTCCAGGAAGTTGGAACTTGAGTTCTGGCATTTTGAGTCGAATTGATCGAGCATTGATGGAAAGACCAGTGTGGTTGATGGAGAAGCATGGCTTTCAGAAAGACTTGAATTTGGACTGTCTGATGGATTAACGGGATGAATCGGTGACGGACCTGCATGGGTTAGGGTTAGTGTCACCAGAGTTGAGTAATAGTTGATAGGTGGAATAGAGTTAGCATAGTACGTAACCAGTTTGAGCAAAGCTCGCTCTTCAATGATCACTCTACAGAGTGATTCTATGACGTCATTCTGTCTATCTCTTGTTATTCTTTGTTTTCCTTCTATCTTCTTCTATTTCTTTCCTTATGTAATTCTTTGTTCTATCCTATTCTTTCTTCTTTCTTATGTTATTCTTTGTTTGTCCTTCTTTCTTGCTTTCCTTATGGTATTCTTTGTTTTTATCCTTCGTATGTTATTATGTTTGCATTCTTCGATCCTGTTCTCTTTCTATCTTTCCTTATGTTATTCTTTGTTTTTATATTTCTTATGTTTTTGTTTTTATCCCTGTCATTTTGTCTTTCTTTCTTCCTTACATTTATTTGTTTTTCCTTATATCTTTTTATCTTTCTGTCTTTCCTAATGTTATTCTTTGTTTTTCCTTCTATCTTCTCCTATTTGTATTTTCTTTCTTATGTTATTCTTTGTTTTATCCTTCTATCTTTTTTGTTTTTCTATCTTTTCTTGTGATTTTTTCGCAATTCGGGAGTTATGAAATAACGACTGCGTTGAGCCTAACAGTTACATCGACCTTGAGAGAAATCATTGTGGTTTCGCCTCCTCGACCACTACGTAGAGTGATCATTGAAGAGCGAGGCTTGCTCAAGCTGGTAACTGGTTGGCTGAATTTGGGCTTACTATTATGTAACTGCTGTAAGGGAGGTATATAGTGTCCAGTTCCACGGCTGTCCAGATTACTTACCCCTTTTGTGTAACGGTAACAGTCCCAATCAAGTACTTAAGTATATCCATTGTGAGTGGCCAGTGCTCCAAGGGAGAGTAAATTGATGTTATTCAAGCTGCAAGCATCACTGAACTTGAATGAGATGGCTAGTCATGATGGCTGACATAGGCCTATATGAGCACATATAGAGTACATTATGGAGCATATGCAAATTGTAACTCACTTGTTATGTCAGTAATACGGCACAAAACCAGATCGAATTAGCCCACTGGGTTCATTGAGTTTCAATAAACACACTGATATAAGCTAGAATAGATGAAGATATCAGTTCATAGACTAAAGAGAGCAAAATAGCTGTGTCTCCCTAGTCCAGAAAGCATTCCTGTGTTATCATCGACTTACGTAAATTAATGAGGAATAACGAATCTAATGGAAAACATGGATATATAATTAAGCTGTCATGGTTGTAATTAGCAAACGATCTGTCAATGTTGACTTGATTTTAATATGAACAAGTCGGACTTTCGAAGCTTATGCGTCTCGTGTGCTCCGAGAGGTAAATTGCCATTTGGTCCAAACTCTCCGAGAGAGTTGGGACATGGGCGTGGTCGAATTTGGCGCGTTTAGACGACGGCTTGTCTCGCCTCATTATTTGTCATCAGTTTGATTTTGTGCATCATGTAAATCACCGATACTCGCTGTGCTTGTTGACAATGCTCTCTTACGGAGGTCGTTCGGAATAGATTCGTAATCATTTATTTTGGAAGAGATATGAAGCCACAGGCAACATAATTTTGTGTTGACAAGAATGGGACCTTCTGGACTTTGAGAGGTTTAACCAGTTTGTAAAGGGTCGGCAGTGGTCGTAGCACCTGTTTTGATGAAGGCTGAGAACTCGATGAACATCCTTATGTGCTTTGGTCACTTCTTCAAAGCTCTTTATTTCTCGGATACAATTACTCTGATGATAAACATAGTAACTGAATAAACTATAACTCGTTTACTAATTGGTGCCGTAGATGTAGCTTTACTACATTAAAAAAAATGCAACTAGAAATTATGGTATTTTAGATAGAAGGGGAGAGCTGTATTATGGAACCGTTTCATTCTGGTGATGATAATGTTATAGCGTTGACCACTTAGGAATCTTGATACGATTTGGCGGTAAGTCAATATTCTTTCTTATAGACTTCTGTTCATTTTTTTATAATATACATGTATTCAAAAGTACAGTCAAACCGATCGCTATACATGGCTTTTTTTGATCGGTAGTATTACTGCATCATATGATTTATGGTAAACATAGTTTTGTGGATAGCAGTGTGCTGTTGCAATACTATTAGTTTATTCAAATTTTATATTATTCTTCTTAAGTATGAACTATGATATTCGGTGGAAGTAAATTCAATTGGTTTATATATGGGGTGCAACTCGTAAATTTTTAGGTTCTAATTCACAGTACATGTTATTTGGTGCTGCTGTGGCATATTGTACAGTTTGGGGTACCAAATTTGAATCTTGTGTTCTTTGAGTATAAGCTGACCACGTAATATAACCATTAGAAGTACATTTGGTGCATTTCATGGGTTTATCTGCACGTGTTACAAGTAGCTGATCACGTAATATCTGTTTGTTAATGCAAGCTTCTGAATTCAAAGCTAACGGGATGAAAGGCTCAAAAATTAGGAGGTGGGAAATTAGGAATTTTCGCTACGTTACCTTAGACTGTTGATTCATCGTTCCTCGGAGGGGTGAGCTAATTGATGTCGGAAACTCCCAAGATATCCTCTAGCGGATTTAAAAGTCATACCCATCGTGTGTCGTGTAAATATATACACTGGAGCTACGATATTATGTATTATATCTCTCTCTTTCTCTCTATGTTTTCTCCCTCTCCTTTTCCCTACTCTCTCTTTCTCTCTCTCTCTCCCCTTCCTCACATGCGCTCTCTCTCTCTCCTCTATATATTTCATATCTCTCTCTCTCCTTCATTTAAATGATTGGCCTGAAACTTCCGTGTACACATCAAGCCTATCACCACAGTCATGAACAAACGGACATACCTTTCCATGTTGATACAACTACAATTACTCTATGAATAATCCCAAGATAACAAAACAATTCCCTGTTTGTTCTGATATTGACTCATCCTTCAACGAATCTCCCGAGCTCAGAAAATGAAGTATTTTGTCTACATGATGTTGATATTTTGACAACATGACCCTATCAAATATGGCGTCATTTTGATAGGCGACATGAGTGTATGTTCAAATAATGCATGGACTTTGCATTCACTAGTGAAATAATGCGTCATTAAAAGAAAATGCCTAGTACACATCCTTGTTTGTTTGAGGTGAAACTCGGATTGCAATAAAGCAAATTCTTTCATTTCTATGTACAATTCAGTCATAATTTTATTTAATCAAAAGCTTATAATACAAAGTTATGCACATCTTAGATTTATAATTCGACATGATCATGATGACTTCTTTGTTGTTCCCCTATTGAGACACAATACATTTTATAAGTTCTCTTTGCTGATGTTTTGCATATTCTACAATGTGAGTCAACTATCAATTTCATAATCAAATCATTATGTAAATTTCATATTATAGTGCCTTAAAGATAAAATTATACAAATCCCCCAAATCATTAGTCTGAAGTAATGATCATATTCCATGGGTTTGCAATTCTGTACCGGAAATATTGGGTTTTAGTGTCAGGTCATCTTATCCTTTTATTTCGATCGTTTGCGATCAAATGGTAAATTATTGATGGAGCTGATATAGACACAGTTCACATCGGTACGGCATGTTGCCATGGTAACGCTCTTGAATGCCTCTTCATATAGTCTAGCTACAGGTGGTCGTGTCGTCTGCCCGTATGTTGACAGTCCATGTTTTAGACGTGCTTTTTACCTCCAAAACCCCTCTCATTTCAATGTCGGTACACGAAATGTATATTGCAACTGGCGCGCGAACGCATATGCATATCTTGATAATGTTATTAGTGTTTGTCTGTACTTTGCTCGAGGCATGCAGTTAAATCGTGGTAGTATCAAATGATGATGCTTCGTGGCTTGTTTCTTTTCGTTCATTTCACAATAACAACTCGTTCTAGCAGTTTGACGCCAAGTTCTATGCCAAGCTCGTGGATTAGGAGCAAAAGTGGTAATTTTCAGAAGATAATCATTGGGAACGAGCAATTGGAATCGCTGTAAACGCCGTTGTGAGAGATGTCGAGATGTCTCCTGTAACCGCGCCCTTCTGGAATACTGGAAGTGATTAATAGGGAACATGTACTTCGTTATAGCGACTAACGCTACGGATATATTTGAGCAACCTCGAGTAGAGTATCTTCATCGAATCTGTTTGTCGATTGTGAAACGACTTTTCTAGAAATTAGAAAGGGCATATCGGCTCTAAATTTGAGACTGACAAGAATATTATTTCAAAATTTGCATTCACATTTCGTCGTTGGCAGCCAGCTTCTTTTATAGAATTGAACATAAATTTGATTCCAGAAGGTGAAGACAAGAGAGTGAGACATAATTATGTAATTCTATATACCCACCAGAAAAGGAATATATTAGAAGGAATATATTAATTTTTCCACCCGATGAATTATGCGGGAGACAGGAATGTCATATATTTCACCAGAAGGAAATGAACCGGAGAGGAGAATCATTCTTTCCACTGCCAGCGATGTAAACAGTTAAGTTTTCCACACGAGAAGGAGTTAATGAGATAAAAGAATTTTTAATTCTTTATATCAGATGGAACATAGAAAGAAAAGGGAATAACTATATATAATTATATATGCTAGAAAGAATATACAATATAGGGGATTACTCTTCGCAATATACGGAGTATATACAAGAGACAGGAATATAATACCACAATATGGAGGATACAGAAGAAGACAGGATGGAAAGGGTAACGACACCAGTTTTCAAGATGGATTCTCCTGCCTACCTTGTTTCCAAGGCGTGGTATCAAGACGGTAGGTGATTGATAGCAGATAGGCCAGTGGTCAGAATTATCATTATATTTTGTTTCAGTATGAAAAACAAGCGTTATCTTTGCAAATAAATTACAAGTTAAGGTTTTGATAATAAGCTAAAACAATGGAAATCAATATTAATTTATTTATCTAGTCACATCAAAATTATAACGATGTATAAAAGGTGTGTATATCTTTGTTGCAAAGAGGGGGAAAACGATCACTGCTATCGCTTTTATAAATACGTAGCACTGAATTCGAACATATCAGCAGCATCGTGATCACAGACCTAAAGCTTTAGTGATATAACAACTTCAATTTTTATATTTGTTTGCACTTATATAGCACCTGATTCAAATACACAGTGAAAGAACTGAAAGCATCTTAAACGTTTCTTCTTTTCGCATGATATGGCATCGTTATATGCACTGAATTTCAGTGAAAATATGTATTACGGTTATCATTTTCGAAGTATATTATAATACATAAAAGAAAACAACTATCCTGTTCATTTTATACTTTTCGCGCTTCATCACTTATACTCATTATGAATTGGTGAAAACACCTTGTACTATTCTGTTGTTTTTTTTTTGCATTTCATAGCACTGAATTCGCCAGAGAGAGAGAGAGAGAGAGAGAGATCAGATAAAATATAATAATGATATAAAGCACATACAATTATGTGAAACCGCCTTTGCATCGTTGGTTACTAAGCGTCAGTGTCGTGACAAAAGAAAATATACGAAAGTGCTATCACCTTTTCAATCGTAAAATTTACATTTATATTGAAAGTTGATACATGCACGTTTTTTAATTGAATGGAATAGAAAAATAGAATAAGATAAAAGATCTTCTTTCAGCCTGAGGATGAAATATGAATAGGGTATCACAAATTGAGTTCCGTTATTACCTTACAATGACGGAGATGGAATTGCAAAATATGAGAGAGATAAATTTGCAATTCCAGCAATAAAGGAGCTATCAATCATCATAACGGATTTTTACTTTTTGTTTAATTTTGATTTGGTGAGTCTTCAATCTTTTTGAGCTCAAGAGTTAATAGAATATGTATCCATCAATAAATATTTTATCATCATTCAATCTCTCTCTCTCTTTCTCTCTCTTGCTCTCTCGCTCTCTCTCTCTCTACCCTCTCTCTCTCTCTCTCTCTCTCTCTCTCTACTCTCTCCCTATATGTCTAATTTTATTCTTCTTGCCTGGCCCTTCCTTTTTTCACCTTTCATTGATCGGGACCCGTTGCATAAAACTTAACCATTAATGATAACTCTGCTTTCAATGGTAACTACCATGGTAACATCACTCAACAGCCAATCAAAATCAAGGTTTCCATGAGAGTTACCATTGATGGTAAAGTTACCGTTAATGGTAAATTTTATGCAACAGGGCCCTGAAACTCTTTTGGAAAGTAACAACAATGCAACAAAGTTGGACCAGTCACTCTGGGCCCTGTTTCATATGACAAGTTGCAATAACTGTTATAAGCTACTGAAATCCTTGCATCTGATTGGCTGAGAGCACATTTGTCCGTAAAAATCACTGACAAGACACTTGATGAAACGCCCCCAGCATGAATGCTGTTTTTGTTTTTTCAAAGGCTCCTTGCTAGGTTGTTGCTGAGGTTTATTCTTCCTATTATATTTGCTATAATGAGGTACACTTTGTTATTTACTCAAATCTTGAAATAATACATGAGGATCATCGCACATTGTATTCCCATTTACTGACATTCATTTTCTACTTGTGCGCTTAACTTGGGGAAAGGAAGAAAATTTACTGAATGTAACCGAAAATTCAATGAAAGGAAACCTTTTTATGCATAAAAATAGTCCTCCGTAATAATATAAAGAAACGAAACATTGCCTTTCCTTTGTCTGGCAGCAAGGCGTTTGGCATTTTAAATGAATTAACCCCCCAAGAAACACTTCTATTGTGTAGTCACTGTTGACATTTGCGGAACTAACTTGAAAGGCACCGAATGCATTTTTCATAATAATGTGAATTATACCCCTATATTGTGTACATGTATTTGTTCAGTACATGATACTAAATAAATATCCCATTTAATTCAAAAGGTATTAAGTCCATAGTTCGAAAATATTCGTCTAGACTCTCCATATATGTCATCGATATTCTTATATGAGGAGTAACTGCGTTTTTGAAAAGCACAAACATTGCTTACTTAATTTCATCACAATATCAGCTTAATGTTTAAAATATTCCTTTTATGTTTTGCCCTGTGACCAGAAACTTGCTTTAAGTTTTCCTGATTTAGCAACATGTTTATACAAATGACAACAGGTTTACCCGAGGTTTATCCGACCTATCAATTATACATACATCATGTTGATTCATAAGCATATCTGATTGCTTTGAAGAGCTGAATGAACCCGTTTCCTCACCGTCAAATTTAAAATGCATTACAAAATGGTATGGCAACATACCATCATAAGGGCTATGCTGTCATGAAGATAATTTTCCTCCAGGCATTCATTCATTGAAGATTTAGTAATGAATTTGAAGAATACAATTGTTTCATTAAGACAGACAATGACATGGTAGTACAGTATCTCCATCGTTGTAATATTCGACATACTACCTTCTAGCTTTAAACCTTCTTCCATTGAAAGAAACATCGCTCGATGTAGCAGCTGCTGCTACAGCAAGCCCATATTCATTCCTCTTCTCTCGTTTCTCCCTGGTTTCTCCCTGTAATGTGTTAGTTTTTCACACCGTGTTTGAACTTGAAAATCAAACACAGCTGATGTGTGTAGAACAAGCAAACTGCTAACTGGCTGGCGGTCTATCGCTGAGTCCAACCGCGATTCAAAAGCGCATACAGTTTAATGTGAGAGAGAACAGGAAAAAAACTGGATATAAAAATGCTTATTATGTCTACATTTCTCTTTATACCACAATCCACATCTACTTTTTAAAAAGGAAGGGGCACAATTTTCCGAAAATTTTCTGACAAGAAAAAATATAATCATCAGATTTGGGGTGCCTTTTTACTTAAAACAATACATAAACAAATACGTTCTCTGTGTGGTCTCTCTCTCTCTCTCTCTCTCTCTCTCTATCTCTCATCTCTCTCTCTCTCATCTCTCTCTCTCTCATCTCTCTCTCTCTCATCTCTCTCTCTCTCTCTCTCTCTCTCATCTCTCATCTCTCATCTCTCACTCTGCTTTTTTCTCTCTCCATATATAGATATAATTATAAACTTTTGTTGGAACTAAGGATGATATTTGTCCGGATTGTTTTCTTTATGTACATGCATATGAAGAAGAAAAAAAATGTTGATATATTTGTGGAGTTATTTCGGGGGGTTTAAAACTTGCACGAGGATATGGCTGAATACAGGTAGTCTGCAGAGCAATTACGATGCTAGAGAGAACAATGATTGGCATTCGCTCGATTATTATGAACTCAATCAAGCTCGTTACTGCGCATGATTACCACAATCGTATTGACAGCCAAATTGATTCCTGACGCATAGCTGCATAGGAATTAGGATGACTCGAGGTGAAAAAAAATATTGTTTACCATTTGTGTTCGTTAATCACTGGATTACACTAATAAATTCCCTTTTCTGTGCATGGATGGGCTTGCGGTAAGTTTATTATGGACATATTGCATGTATAATACCCCGTGTAATTTATGACGTTTATGTCAGGAATGTCGAAATAGCGACTTTTTGTGCCGAATATTAATTTAATTGGGTCCATTATGAAAGTGAATAAGCTGGCGTAAACCCATGCACAGCTTAAGGAGTGCTTCATTTATCGTTTCGTTCATTCGTTTAGTTAATTTATTGGATTATACCACGCACATGAATTAGTTGGCGGTAATCGTGGTAAGATATGGGGGTTTTTTTATCAATGCATTTCACCAGAAAATTGTATTTTTACGCATCGTTCATGCATTCCGACTGCATTTAATAAGATATGGTCATCTTTCAATTTGACACTAATTATCGATAAACAAATAGGTGAAAATATGTATTTTGTGAGGATTTTATTATTGTTTTTCTTATCATAGTATTATTACTCTCAAGAACAGTTTCATAAAATCGACTCTGTTCGGTAATTGGTTCTTACTTATGACTGAGCATACACAATTCACTCGGCAATGTTCATCATTCGAAAAATTGCAAAATGCTCCATCGAAAACTGAGGCAACAGGCGTTGCTCACGAGGTCATCGATTTTAACAATGTTACTGAATGTTTACAAGATCACTGTGTAATATTTGGTTCCTCAATGAACCTCTCTCGGGAGGAAAATATTAGTATCTGGGTGACTCTGAAATGTGCACATTTTCAGGATAAAGGCGTCAGAAAATCGAACAGAAACCGCTTGGTCGATTGAAATATGAGTTTATTTTTTGTCTGAGTCATACCCAGTTTGACCGTGATCACGATTTGATGTTTTCGTATGTCGTACGTTAATCAACGGATAAATATGACCTAAATCTCTTAGTAAACACTGACGAAAATCATTAAATCAATTACAATTTTATACGGAATTTTATCGAGGTCGAATCCAAGTTGTAATCACAGTAGGTTCAGCATATTTTATCTATGGAGTGCGAAGTGTAACCCGGGAGTGTAATGCAGTCACGCTAATAACGAGTTGCAAAGGTCCTTATAATTATATCTGAACCCTAATCTAGCTGGGCATACATAAGTAATTCATCCGCTCGCAATGCATTCTTGTGAGGCGGAGCAAAGTTTTTAGGATAAAAATTGATTAAAGAAATTCATATAAAATCGAGTATCTGTCCTCTGTCAATTTTAAGAAGGCAAATGAGGTTTAGTAGTCATAATTTCGATTTTACCCCTCGGCAGAAGTGAGCTTGTCAGAGTTTTTATCTTAGTGTATTTCCACTATTTCAGCCTGCGATGTTTAGCCGCGTTTCAGCCTTCATAACTTTTGTTATCGCCGGGAAAATGGCCAAATAAGGCACCTCACTCAGAAGATTTATATATTTTGTCTCTACTTTGAACATTATAACGAATTACACCCGAACGTTTTTGAAATATGATTTTTTGATTACTGCCCAGCTTTGTCTCCTGATTTATGGAACGCCAAGTGTCAAACTTTGTGATCACTTTCAAAGTTTGACTCTACGGAGTTTTAAAAAAAGGGGCTTGCTAGGTACTTTTAATTTTATACCAGACATGTTGACAGTAAAACTGGGCAGCGTTTCATCAAGCATTTTGTCAGTGATTTTTACCGACAACTGTTATAAGCTACTGAAACCCTTGCATCTGATTGGCTGAGAGCAAATTAGTCGGTTAAAACACTGACAAAATGCTTGATGAAACGCTCCCCAGGTTTGATTGTGGTATTTTGGAAACCACGAGGTACTTTTGAACTGCCAAAAAAAGTTTGAGCTGAGTCAATTTTTCTGTAAACCTTGAACCGCAGATTCGTTCTGTCTCGTCTCTTGTCAACCTGTCAGTGAATCTGTCTAACGCATTTTATCTTCTGCTTTAGCAAACGTTTTGCCTTTCTCTTATAATGTCACTGCATGTTTATGGAAGTACTCTTCCATTTTTATGGCACAGAAAGAAAGATAACCCCCCCCCCCCCCCCCAATCTTACTTCGAGGTGATCCCCCAGCATACTGGCCAGAGTCGGTGAGTCAAACGGAAGAAGGCAATACATTAAGTCAGATTATAATGACATCATTAACCACCGTCACCACCTGTTCTATCCCCAGTCAAACCGCCCCCTGACCTGTCGGGTCTCTCGCCGTCACCCTGTCTGGTCATGGGCCTAACACTTCCACGGTCTGGCCCAACTGTCATGGGTTGTCCGATGGTGTGCAAGCATGTCCAGTCAAGAGTCAGAGCTGTTTGTAGCTCTACACCGTATCCATGCAGTCCGGTGCTCAACGTCTAACCAAAGGACGATGATGTTGTGAATGGGAGGGAAACTAGGATCAGTTTATTAAAATTGTGTTCGTTAAGAATATGATATGTTGTCTTTTAGCATGATATGTTGTCTTTTAGCATGATATGTTGTCTTTTAGCTGAGAAGAGTTATTGTTCTTCTTTTCGATATTACGATCATGTATATTTTTTAATGTAATTCTGTCGTTGAAAAGTAGATTGTAATAAAAGTAAAAAGTTGTCTTCCGCATATTGTTGTTACTGCAGATATTGTGCACCATCTCTTCGTGATGGCTAACTGTAACATGGAACATCTCGAGAGAGAGCTCATCTGCCCTCTCTGCAATGACTACTTCACAACGCCCCTTCTTCTCCCGTGCCATCACAACGTCTGCCACCGATGCGCCAAGGCCCAGCTCACGGGCAACTCAGGGCGTTGTAGCTTCCACGCCTCCAGTGAAAGTCTCCAGTCCACCGACACCAGTCATGAGACCACGCCCACATCTTCGAGACCAGCCAGCGCTGCAACCAATCGTAAGGTCCGGAAACCATCACTGACGTCACTGTCGAGCACGCCCACCTCCCCGCTGGACGCGCCCGGTGGCGGCTTCAACACAGCAAACCGGAGCTCAGTGAGGAGATCGTTTAGGGAGCGGAAGAGTGTGACGGGTTCGGGTCCGATTACGCCCAGAGATAAAGTGAGGACGAGGTCAAAGAAGCCTGGCACACCGGGCACGGAATCACCTAGGCCGGAGTCGCCTATTTCCGAATCGCCCCGCCAAGACTCACCCAGAGGGGATACAATGACGGGTCCACCGGAGACCCCACGGGGGCGGAAGGGATCTACAGGTAGTGTGACGAGTATCGGGAGCAGATCAGATTCTTTCAGCGGAACTCTAGGAATGAGGTAAAGACCGTGTCTGAAAGTACAAAATTCAATAAGAGTTTACAAAGTTTCTCTCCCGTGAATATTGATAAAAATACTGATAGTGTGTATAGGCCTATTATAGTAGCAAATCTGAGGTTTGAAATAAAACAAGATTAAGTATAGTTTAACTTAAGTCATGCACAGAAACAGGCACCCGCCCCCATATCGAGCCAAGTTTTAAAAATGAAACCTAATTATAAAGATACGGCATGAATTATACTGAGAATGTTTCATCTGTACACTGATGTAATTTATCGTGATAAATCATAACAGTATGCAATATTCATCATGTCACGGCCATAGCCATAATCAGTGAGGGAAACAGCCGTCATTGGAGGACAGTGGAATCCTCCGTTATCGAGACAAGTTCCAAAGCAGTGAAAACGGCTCAAAGGTCGGATGTGTTTACATCAGTAAACAGAACATCAGTAAACATAAATTTGTCCTCCAGTTACAACTGTCCCCCCCCCCCCCCCCCCCCCCCCCACCGACAGCACTCACTGCAGCGCCACTGTTTCAAGATTAAGGTGAGGTGAAAATTATTATATTAGGTTTTAGGGCCATTGCCCCTTGTTTGGTAGTGGCAGCCTCCAGTAGATGACATCTGACACAACTTGGTCTTTCCCCTTAATATGGCTGTATTCTATTTCGTAGCAATCACGTCTTATTTATTATTCCATGTGTTTTTTATAATCCACAGAGGTCGGACATCATCGACGGGTCGCTTGAATGGTACCACGGCGACGACGATGCACTGTCCGACATGCGATGAGGAGGTCAATCTCGGTGAGAAGGGTATCAATGGTCTCTTCAGGAACTTCGCTCTGGAGGTAGTTGTGGACCGGTAAGTATGGCAGGCTTATGCCCCAGTCACACTGATAAGATCGATACTATACCGCCAAAATAGACAGAAAAAAAAATACAAAAGTGATGGTCGCAATTGTCCGATATCGATACGATAACGAGATTTTTCATTATTTAAAATGTCAACCAAACCACAAAAGTAGATGTGTCGTAGCCGAGTGGTGAGAAACACTTGACTGGGAATGCAAGGATCGTGGGTTCGCTCCCCGATACGGCACTTATGCCCTTGAGCAAGGTATTTTATCTACATTGCTTTATTTATCTACATTAAATAAATAGTGTTTGGTATATTAATACGTGTGTGAGTGTGTTTCTTTAAAAAAAAAAAAAATATATATATATATATAACACATATCCTATTATTACCGGATAACTGGGCGTTGTGGCGTGCGCCTGTAATCCAGCTACCAGTGGAAGTTATAAACTGATTCAGCGGACCCAGGTTCGAGACTGAGTCACGTCTTTCGGATGGTGACGTTAAAGTAGAACGTTAATGATTTTAAATATTGGCTTAATACTTATTATTGCATAGATGGCATAAATTAAACAAGGTTATCCAAATTCAACGCTTGGAAACATTTGAAGTAATGATTATTATCAATTATAAAACGGTAAAATACAGCCCCCGATATAGCAGCTGAAGAGCTCCTCGAACGCTGCTGAGATATGTGACGACACACCCTGGACCAGTCCTGTCTAAGCAGACGATGTCCCATAACATCTTACACATTTTTCAGAGCCTATTTTGTCATCTCCTCTTCACTTATTTCTCTTCCTTCACTAGCGTCAGTCTTAATGTTAGTCTGTTGCCTCACTCTTAACTTCGTGTATGGTATTATTTTGATGAAAAATGCAGCGTTAAAAAAATAAAGGAATCAGTCACTTGTAAACAAAATAAGACGCCATTGTATTTTCAGCTGCTTGCACCGGGCCATGTTCGGCGTTTCAAGAGGGAACGAATACCATCCTGCTATTATTCGGAGGGCTTTTCAATTTGAAAGTGGGGTTTATTTCATTGATCATTGACCCTTCTCCTATGTATTTACAATCAAACGGTTTTAGCTATCAGAATCAGTTTCACTTTCCCTTTATAATGGTGTGAAATAAGGTCATGTTTAAATACACCAAACTCTTTATAATTTGATAAATAATTGCATTGCAATTACGTTCATTCATTATAGGACGTCGTCTGCTTAAGCAGGATCGATCCCGAGTGTGACGACATCAAAACATCGCTATATTTCTGGCGAATCCTCGGATATTCCAGATGCTGAGAAGAGCTTTTATTTGTGTTGTTTTTATAATCACCAGATACGCAGTTGACATAAAACTTATACGATTGCCATCTGTAAGCTTCCCAGTTTCTAGTGATACATTAATTGCCATATTTGTGATTTTCTTTGAATATCTACTTTAAAGGTCGGTCCCAGACGTAAATAATCATATCTGATTGATACACGTCTGTAAAAACCCAATTACACACACACACATTATTACCGTACACGAGCATCAGGGGCGTATCCAGGATTTCCCAATAGGGGGGGGGGGGGGGGGCGCCAGGAATTATTGATCATACCAAAAAGTGTGTTGCATTGCGCGAGTTTAACTTTCCGCGCGCGCGCATCACCCACCACAAATTTCCACCATAGAACCATGTACATTAATCATGAAAATCCATAAATCTCAACTTTAAATTTAAAACCATTTGTGACCCGCCGCCTGAAAACCTGCAATAAGTCGCACGGACCACAACGTAGCAAACAGCCCAAAATAGCAAATTTGCTTCGATCAGTCGATTTTCTGTTTTTGATAGAAATGGGTAGTTTCATTATCATTCTATCATGTCTCAAGTTTGTGAGTCGTAATTCGACTTAGAAATATGTTTTTGGGGTATTTTAAAATAACTCCTTTTTTTACCTGTCCAGCTAATGAATGTTTAAAGAGCTTTTGTAATACTTTCATTCAATGCCAAATTTGTACTTTACCTCTAAAGGTATTAAATTGATTTGTGGACAGGAGTGAGCGCTCCTGAAGCAGTTTGCCAAAATTCAGCCTAATCTGATAATCCCTTCATACTGGTTGCTATGGCCTTTGAATACCCAGTTTTACTTGGGCGCACACAGAGAGCGAAGGTTTAGCGCTCTTTTGTTCCGAACTTAAATGGCCATTTTCTCTCAAAGGAGTTATTGATTGCTGGTTACATACTGACTCTAAATCTGACATTTAATGGTGTTATCATTGAGTAAACTAGGCAAGTGATATACCTTTGGAAAGCTGAGAATCTCGACTTTCAGAAAATGTACAAAACAAAAAAAAATAATTTTGGCGACTTATTGTAGGTTTTGATGCGTCGGGTCACATTTTATCTTTTTTAGTTTACACTGGTTTAATTCAGTTAAAAAGGAATATATATATATAGAAAACCCAAAGGTTCTGCTGTACATGAAACTATGAGTATGACTGCTTGTTTTGTAGAATTCTGGCCCATTTTGTTTCAAAACGGCCTGTTTATTGATGTTAAACACAAGCCGAAACACCATATTTACACACGTTTCTATGGGAAAGTACGTCCATGCACGTTGACAAGGGTTTCTTTGGTGATTGGTTCGAAGTGTTTCTGATGGCGGAAATTAACCAGTTAAATGGTTTCTTAAAGGAGAATTAACCTCAAACAATAAAGACGATAGTGTTGAAAGGTGTTATTTATTCCTACTTGTTAGACTATATGGCTTCGCGTCAAAATATACGAGATCGATACGAATCAAGATTTTCTGAGCAAAATTTATCATCTGCTAGCAATATGTATCGTCTGCTAGCAATACATGGGGGCTGCCATTTTTTTATGTGTACAAGAAGATTTTCTTAATCCAAATGCCCAATTGCCTTTTTCAAAATTAAAAACCCATTTGAGATTAAAAATATAGAATAGATATGTCAATTTATTTTTAAACTGAAGATTTCCTTATATATTTCTGTTGAAAATCGATATTCGCTTAATATAAATCTATTTTCTAGATACTGTGACGCAATGGACGGAGCAAATTAATTCAAATTTTATGGATGCTTCTTCCCTGAGCATCTATAGCAGCAAACTATGCATTCACCTGCTTTCGGATAATGGGACTTGAAAAGTCAGAATGCATGCTGCATACTGCTCTGTTTGGCAAACCCAAGAAAATAGATTTTTGTTAAGCAAAACCAGACAATTTAAAAGTATCATTATAAAGATTTAATTTTTATAAATCATGTAAACACCCACTTTATATTTTTCGTCACATATGGGATTTTAGGTAATGAAGAAAAGCAATTTAGGTCTTGGATTCAAAATATCTTCCTGACCGGAACATTTCTCAATGGTTCATGTACAAATCCAAATCAGCAAGAAAATGGCAACCCCATGTAAATGAGTAGGAGACGATACCGGGTGTTGGAATATCTTTATTTATACCCTTTTCTGATATCTTATTAGAAAATGATTTAGGCCAATAAGTAGGAATATATTACACCTTTCAATATAAGTAAATTTGTACTCGGGGGTTAATTCTCCTTTAAAAAAAGAATACAGGTCCAGCTTTGACCTTTCTATTCTGGCTTTCGATTGGCTGCATGGAATTCTGGCCATCCAATCATGAATAAATTACCTTGCCTAATGAGCGGAAAAGCCCAGGAGCAGAATTACGTTTTGTTGCCAATTTGAATTTTACGCAAATGTTTCCAAATGATGAATAATTAATTGAAAAAGATATTTGTTTGTCTCCTTACATATATTACCTATGTGAAAATTTAATATACTATTACTAATAACTATTATTCAACTGAAAAATTGTGAAAGAAAATTATTTATCGATATTTGATTCCCTGAAAATTAGAAGATCTCTTGTGTTTGTAGACTGATCACTCAATAATCAGACCTGTGCGTATGCTCGTATAGTGCGTCGATGCTTGTCATTCAGGTGGCCTTCAAGTACGCGGATGTAACAAAGTAGGCGAAACTTATTGATATGGGCCGTCACGGGGGAGGGGTCTTTGGAAAATTTTTGCTTCTTTAGAAGGGCTGAGATTCAAAATAGTGCTATATGTGACCAATTTTGAAGCCTATTTTATAAATATTTTAATATAATAATACAATACAATATTTTAAATTGCTATGAGGATTTTTTTTTTTTGCTAGTTTTTTTTTTTTTTTTTTACGACGGCCAATAGGGGGGGGGGCGCGCGCCTGTTGCGCCCCCCCCCTGGATACGCCACTGCAGCATACACACACGTATACACACAACACTGTAGGGTGTACCTTTGATTGAAAATCTCGTTATTATTATCGTCGTCGGACCCCGAATAGCTTTTCGAACAGAATATATCTTCGGTTATTGGGGTTAGCCGTTAGATGTGGTTTGGGGATTTAGGGATACTCTTTGAAGATCACCGCACACCTTATGTCATGACTACAATCAGTCTTTAAAAGAAACTTCCATTGGATTAGGTAATTATGAACAAAGCAAGAAAAAACATGTCAAATTAGGACAATACATTATCATGTTTTCTAATCGTCTGCCCTGCATAGCTTTTAAAAAATAAATGATATTCAGTAGCCTTGCAGGAATGGACTACAAACAACTCTCTTCTGTTTTCTGTTCAATCCCTATATTTTTAGCGGATTGATAGTTGTGAAGTTAGAGTACATTGTAGGTGGATCCAGTGGGCCGAAATTCCCCTCCCCACCCTACCCCCACCCCACCCCAATATTCAAAACAAAACGAGGAAAGAAGAAACAGTAAAGAAAAAGCAATCTCGAAAAGTCGGGTTTTATTGCCGAAATCATATTCCCGGGGCCTCCCCTCCCCACTTTCTGAATGACTCTGGATGGCCGGTCGGTGGCCGAAATTATGTTTCCATGAAAAAAATTACCACCATCACCTCCACCCCTGTTCTGTAACAATCCTGACTCCGCCCCTTCTTTATGCGATATTCCCATTTCCCACTTCCCTAGTATCAAGTTTAAACACTGTCAGTGTGCTTGATGCTTTTGGTATTATCTCATATTAATCTACAGATTAACCTCTTATTTTGGATTACATTTCAATCTTTCTATCATAATAACAAGCACTAGACTGCTCCAAACACGTGAAATTTATAAATCAGAAGCATAATATATTGTTGCCAAACGCCCAAACCTTTGCATCAGTCATTAAAGGCAATATGCATTATAAAAACAAATAGTGGTAGCATTCGAAACGCATGTACAAAAACTGAAGTAGGAATTCAGTTAGTATCTGATCGCCGACAAGTTTATTCGCTGACAAAACACTCGGCAGTTACCTTGACGGTATGCCAGGGTCAGTATCATTAGCTTGTTATGTCAGCTATATATATATATATATATATATATATATATATTATTTCATCTCCCACGACATTCCCAAACTTGCACGGGGCATTACAGAGCGCCCACCCATGACAGTGTCAATGATAGTTCCAGATAGTTGTATACGCCTTCGCGTCAAGCTTGACAAATAGCCCGGAAATATCAAAACAAGCTGAAAGAGTTCATGAACTAATTAAAGAATTTCGCTGCGATGCCAATAAGGATTAATCAGTGATATCCTATTCTTTAGCAATTTATTTGATATACCTTGTTTAAAAGCCAAACAAGTAATGATATATGGCATGTATGTCAAAGTCTAGGGCATGCGTGGGATCAGTTTTTTTCTGGAACAATTTACCAACACCCCCAATTTACCCGTTGACATTCTGCAAAATGTGGAGCATGAAAGATTGATATAGCTCATGGATATTTTTAGGGACAGAAAAACAGAGAAAATGTATATTTATTTTCAAAATCATGTAAGTATACAGTTTAACAGTATTGAAAACAAATGAAGAGACAGTTCTACATTATATGCTACTGCTGAAATATGTATCTTTAAAGTTTTTAATTGTGTCTTATAGAAAATTACTGTTTTATATACCGTTAGTCATCATCATAATCAACGGTTTGTTCAGAAATATCTATTGAGTGAGCTGCAATCCAACTCGCTTTTCGTAGCATAAGTTGATTAAATATTATGATGAAACATCAGTAACATTTAAATGAGCTTATACAAATGATTTTTGTTTTCATGTGGAAGAAAGTACTGTCGTTCGAAGAAGGCGTCGTCGTTCCTTTTGCCCAATGATACAATAAAGGACTTTATTAAAATGATGTCTTGAAAACGATTATACCCATTTTTGCACGAAATGCTTACCAATAATTTATAGAAGTTGATCGTCATCACGGAAATTGTTAGGAGAATCACATATTACTGCTGATTTAGATTGCATTATCATGATTATCATAATTGCCATCTTTCAAAGGGAAAGACGTCGTGGACCCCTGCTGGAACAAAATTACACAATATGCGTTTTAAGTATATAACGCTATCAAGGTATCGTAGACTTCGTTGAAATATCGACAGCGGCCCCCTTTCCGAACAGTCCTAGATACGTCGTTGATTATTGGTATTACCAGTTTTAACTTACGGGCCTCGAAATTTGAGAATTATACTCTTTTTCTGTCGAACTTATAACTGAATAATGTAATATTGAAATAAAAGAGTATTGCAGCCAAAGCACATGGTAGTTTGGATGTCCATTTTATTTCACTGTTGACAATGTAGGGTTTGAAAAGTTTTGCGATACTACTCATTTTCAAAATAATGACATCATTGCACTGTTACTAGAAAATGTTTAAAGCCGTCAGGTACAAAGGCATTGACCGTGATTGAATAGAAGGTAATGAAAAGTAATAAGGTTTTGTGAACTTATGTGGGGGGGGGGGGGGGGGGGGGGTCGTCAGATTAGTCGATAGAAGCCATCTCCCCTCCCTCGCATTGCTCTTAATGAACATCATTGCAAAAACACTTGTTTTATTTGATTTCAACTCTATTCCGCTTCTCTTCCACACCAGGTATAAGTTAGCAGCCAAGAAAGCGGCCAGTATTCCATGTGGTTCCTGTAAGAAGAAACCTCCTGAGGATGCGGCCAAAAGCTGTCTTGACTGCAAGTCACCGTACTGTACCGAGTGCTTTGCTGTCTATCATCCATGGGGGACACCTCGGGCTCAGCATGTCTGTATCGGTCCCACCTATAACTATAGGCCAAAGGTTAGAAAAGACACCTCCTAGACTAAAGGTGATGCACAACCATTTTTAAAAATGTATTACATTAGCCTAATTAGTTGGCAGTAGATTTTTTGCAGATACCCCCCCCCCCCCCAACAAAAAAACAAACAAATCAAAAACAAAAACAAAATCATACAAAATAAATGAATAAATATATATATATTAAAAAATAAACAAAAATAATTAAGAAATTGTCCATATCTTAAACACACATTTGGGAGGATTTTTGCTATACTTTTCTGACCAATTGGGCAAGTGTAATTTGAAGTTGCTTGCTTGAGGAAATATATCTTTTTTCCAAAGGATGTGTAATCTGCACTTTAACTTCATTGTAGTCATGGTAGTAGTTGTGAAGGACAGTAGAAGTTGTGGTGTTGAGTTTGTCACGTGATGTTTCTCAGTGACTTGTGTAGATGGGATTTACGGACTGAAAGAGGAAGTGAGTATAGTATTAGAAGAAGAGGGCAAATTATGTTTTCATCTTTTTATATTACTCGCTTATCAAATTCACTGCCATCATACCTGGTTTATCATCAATTATATCTGTGTTTTCTGTTGACTTTTCTTTGTCTAGACATTGATGTGCAATGATCACCATGGTGAGAAGATCACTATGTACTGTGAAGGATGTCACAAGCCAATCTGCCATAGGTGTAAGTTCAGCGGGGCACACGCCGAGCACAAAGTATCTATCATTGAGAGAAAGTACGCAGCAATGAAGGTATGGGACCACCGACAACCGAATTAATATGTCAAATTGTTTTCCCCCCTCCCAATCCACCCTGGGATGGTTGAAGGCCATATTTCACTCGATTTGGACCAACGGTAAACAATTCCTGCCGAGAGCCCTGAAAACTATTGTAACATCATATCCCTGACCAGAACTTTCCAACTGTTTATTTAAGTTTATTTAAGGCAAGATAGCAAGTGCATATCTACTTCCAGTAGTAACATGAGAAGAAAATATATGTAAATAACTCCGATAACTAGTTGTTCGTCATAACCCTTCTTTTCTTATGATAATAATGGTATATTATTTCACTCCAAAACATTCTTTTAAATCCCGCAAAAAAGGGCATCTTTGGTAAAAACAAATTAAACAATCAAACAAGAAAAGTAATCTTCACCCATATGAAATTGCACGAATGTTTGCATTTGTGTATTTTGTTTTAACCCTAACTAGGCCGGGGGGGGGGGGGGTCTGGGAGGCCCCCCCCCCCTCCCGAATTTTGTACGTGGCCTCGCGACGGCTGAATCTTTCGCGCTCAAATTTCATGACTTTTTTCCCTGATGTTTCACGCACATTTTGATACCTCATTTATGTGGATCGGTCATACGGTTCTGGTGTCAGATTACAATTATTGATCACATGTCAAGCAAAATGATCAAATTCTCCATTCATGTGTGTATTAGCCTATGGCAAAAAAGTAACCACTCCTAGTACTCATTACAATTTCTTGTTTATTATCACAATATTCATTTAACAAATATGCTTTATGGTTGGCAAACAATAGAATACATTAAAATTCAAAAACAAAAAATACATAAGATTAAAAACAAAGAAATACATAAGAATAAAAACAAAGAAATACATTATTGGCTTGTAATACACATGACAGCTAATTTGCATATTAATGAAAATTAATGAATAAAACACCGTTTTACCCAATTTTCTTTCTTTTTATGTATTTGTGAGTCTTAGAGGTCCAGTTACAGCCAATATTCAATCCATTTTCATCTTCATATAGCAAAATTTACCATTTTGAGAAAAAAAATTTGCATATTATGTAATAAAATAATTAATTTAAAAAAAAACGAACAAGAATATTGAAAAAATTACACCAGGATTGTGTTCTACATAAGTTAATCTACATCTGTGCCAAATTTCATGCGCGCAGAGTCAACCGTTGCCGAGATCTTAGGGCCCCCCCCCCCCCCCGGCCATAAGAACTCCCAAAATACCCCGGTCTAGTTAGGGTTAAATTATCCAAGCGAGTTCCGTGCTCTTAACATTAAAGACGTCTATGAGACAAACGAGCAGAGACACTACATCCTTTGAAATAACAGTTTCATTGGAAAAACGGGCAAAAGGAGTTTGCCGTTGACGCAGAATGAATTAAACAGAAAGCACATCGGCAAAAGTTGGCTATCAAATTGGGTCCTTCCAAGTAAGATTTCTAACATTGTGATTTTCTTTTTCGTTCTCTTTATAGGAAAAGATGGAGCAGACGATAGCGGCCATTGCAAAAAGGCGCCAAAACATCTCTAGCCAGGTCGAGAAACTAGAGAAGCTCTCGTCCTCCATTGATGTAAGTGTTACTGACATCTAAGAGTTTACAGTGGTACAGTACTAGCCTTGTCAATGCCTGTGACAGGTAGGGTAGTGTTTGTGAAGTGCCACCTGTCTCTTCGGACGTACTTCCTAGTATTTCCTTGGTCTTACGCGGTGAAAGCATTCAAGGAATGCCTTCCTATCAAGCAGCCATTTCATTCACCTGTGTACTGTATAAAGAGGCATCTAGGTAAAATGCACTCAGGGTGTGTGGACAGGGACTTGAACCCGGAATCTCCTGATTGAAGTCAAGAATCCAAAACCGATTGCTTCCACTTCGCTCAGCTCTGTTCTTTGTCATAACTCGCTTTCAAACTTTTGACATGCATGTCCATTGCCTTTTTTAATTTTTGGAAAATGTAAAGTGATAAATGAGCCAGGAAATATCGATCAATGCTGATTATCGTTTCACTTATGTGCATGTGAGCAAAAATCTTGAAGTTAAGAAAGCAAATCACAATAACTCAACTTCAAAATATCTTCCTATGAGGCAAGTTATATGAGTTTAAATAGAAATATTTTGACAGGAAAAAGGATCCTGTGGCTAATTATTCTCATATAACATCAACTCATACAGATATATTCTGTAGGAAATATGAGATTAATAAATTTAGTTTCCTTACCAGTTGTGTTTGTTGCCAAGTACCAGTTGTCACCATAAGGAATAATAATCTAGGATATGTTAATGATTGGCAGACTTTTAGCAATATACCGTTACCTTAGCAATATCTGAAGTGTGTAACATCGCCTGTCCATGTTATTCATTAATTGAAGAGATTTATTACAAGCGACTAGGGATGCTCGCTCACTCACTCATATCCAATAGTAGAATTTGTTTTTCCTATATTATCTGGGTCAATTTTTATTCCTTCATGATCTATTTTGCTTTCTAAAACAGCTCCTTTCTAAGTTCTATGTCGCTATATAATAATGTGACTGGCTGGAATGCTCCCCAGTGCCAGTGGAGTGGAGAAGGTACATGCATTTTGTGCGGGCAAGCCTGAATCCGATGACCGGGGTAATAATATATCTGTAAAGCGTTTAGAAACATCGTAGATGTATTGGGCGCTATATAAATCCAGATTATTATCATTATTATTACTATTATGACCTTCATTCTTTCTTATTTCATCTCTGTAGGAGAGTTCAGAAGCGATGCAAAAGGCGTTGGCCGAGGCTTTGGAATTATTACAATCAACACTGAGTCAGAAGCACATTGGCTTGACGGAGAGGGCGTCAGATGAGGTGATCCGAAGGACACAGAACATCCGCCAAGTCTTGGACACCTACAAAAGTGTCCTCCAGGGTTGCAGCGTGGCCGACCTGGCATCTGAACTGCTCAAGGAAACGGACAAGGCTATGTTCGTGCAAGCGGCGAAACCACTTGTAGGAAGGTATGTGGGGCCGTTTTTTAGTTTTATTCTTAAACGATTTATAGTGTTTGGCCAAAGACAGAAAGGGGCCATCTATCAAATTATCTACTTTACATTCTGGCCGTCACTTTTCATCAGTTCGGCGATCAACATTTGGAAAGCAGCAGCGTATGCAGAGGCGGATTCAGGAAGGTACACCATTTCGAAAAATTCTGACAAGCGAATAGAAATTATTGCATTTTTAAAGATGCTTTTGGGGCAGAAAATTTAAAATCATGTGTACTCGAGGCATGTCATTTGGGTTTTAAGAGAGTGAAAAGGGCCGGTTGTTCGGCCATCTAAATGTGCCAGTTGCTTGCATGTGTATCAAAGTATTCTGACCTAACATAAATTTCTTGAATTTCACAGATTGGTGCAAACGGCAAGGTCCCTAAAGCAGACAGAGGAAATGTGTGAAAATTATGAGACTTTTGGTGACTTCATGCTTGACTCAAACGCGGCTCTCAAATCCCTCCAGGAACTTGATTTCATCAAAGGTATGTTAAGTGTATAAACGGCGACTGATGAGTAGACAAGTGAATGGACTCCGAGTCCAACTCTGTTCGGGCCTCGATATCACATCAGTTTTCCCAAGTGATCTTTATTATTCGACCATTTCAATGTCTCATAGAGTTTTAGTGGATGATTTGATGTCTCCTGTCAATATACATAATCATTATTGTATTTTTTTTAATGATTGGTCCCTTTTAAAGAAGGAAGAATATGTAGAAGTTAATCTTTGTCGATTGATTGATATATATATATCAATCAATCAATCAATGTCAGGAATGACTTCATCCATATTATAACATTTCCAGAGAACTTACGAAATTACTTGTTTCTCTCGCAGCTCCAGGCCAACCAGTATTACAGCCGAAATCTTCCAACCATCACTCATGTCTCGAATGGACTCCGTCGACCGATGGGGGCGCTGCTGACTCGTACTCGGTTGAGTACATGAAGCTCGACAGCAAACAAACAGACGATGGTTTAGAAAGACCGACCAGCCTCGCGCTCAACAACGCTGGCGGCGACCAAGATGACTCGGAGAGTGAGGAATGGACAACGATTTCAGACGTGACGGAGTGCCGGTATGAGCCAAACAATCTTCAGATGAACGCTTCGTACAAGTTTCGTGTGAAGGCTTGCAATCCGGCTGGGACGAAGTCAAGCGAGTGTATAATCTTGAAGACACCACCAGCTCCAGGTATAGATATTTTTAGCCGTAGCCGAAAGCATTCAATTATCAGAAAAATGTGTATTTAATTTAAATAATTCTAAACACCATTAAATTTAATGTATGTACCATTTTGAGGTAGTGGTTTCATGACTCGGTGTTGATTTCACAAGACATTAATCTGAATTTGCCACTTCATACCCAGGATAGCAAGTGGGACATGGAAATGTGCTGTAATATAGACTGTTTGTATTGATGCTATAGTGTTAGCAAGCCACCAGACATTCTGAAAACATTCAGCATCTTAAAATACCTGGCGGTTGGCAATAATTAGCAGTACCCCGTCCAATTTCTATCCCCAGAAATTAAACCTTAATATATTCCAACGGATTAAAACAATGAAGCACTTGTAGCCATGAGTTATATGACCTAGTAATGCTTTAATCTTAAAATCTTAAACAAATACCACTTTTGAACAGAAGTGATTGATCGAAAATATGAAAACACTTTTTTCTTTCGTTGCCAGTGCTACCTTTCAAGTGGGTCCAGTGCCAATCCAATGTGGCTCATACATCATCAAAGGTTCGAAAGGATGGCCAGGAGGTTTTAGTCTCGCCGACATCGACAATGTTCACATCAAATTCCAGTTCGTTCCCGACCTCGCCCATAGCTCTCGAACCTGTCCACTTCGTAGGAGATAAGAAGCTGACGACGGGGAAACACTACTGGGAAGTCCTGGTCGACACGTCCACGCTTGCCATCCACGTCGGCATCGCCAGCGAACGCATGGCGGAACGCTTCAGCCGTAGTAACGGCGGAGACGCCATTGCTGATCGAGACAGCGGACATGACAGCTGCGACGAACTCGACGACGAGGTCTCCCTGCAGGATCCCACCGTATTCGTAACACATTGCATGGGGAAGCTGACGCTTCCATCTCCGACATCGTCTCCCAGGAAGAACTCGAACAGAGCGCCATCGACGCCTTCGAATCCAAGGTTATGCAGTATTCAGTCAAACGTGATCGGTGTGCTGCTGGATGCTGAAGCTGGGAAGGTGTCCTTCTACGATGGTTCGACGAAGGATTGTCTCTTCTCCAGGAAGATCAAGGTATCTGGTGTCATCCAACCGGCTATAACCATCGTCGGATCGGGAACAGTCCGTTTGAATTAATGAGAACATGCCCGAAAACACTTCCCTAAACGTCGCCAATCATTGGATACGAAATCGACTCTATTACTTATTGATAATATGTGAACATTATTCACTAAACAGCGACCTCTCATCGGAACATTATTTCAGTGGAAAATAATTGCGAATCCCTGGAAATCGTTTGCCACTGAGTTTTAGACTCCTTCTTGATATCCGTGTCGCGAATGACATTGTTTGATAAAGTTGTCGAACCTGAAACAGGATTATCATTAGAAATACATTTTGACCTCGGCTAACGAGACAAAAACCGTTGGTGAGGTCCTAAGCTATATAGAGATTCAGGTCGGTTGTAATGTACGAGAAGGGTTGTTATAGTGTAATACATCATACATGAACAGCGTAATCAGTACACACTGTTTACATGCGGTATTTTTATGTCATTGTAATGAACAAATTTTTATCCCTTTTTATCCCTTTTATCCCTTTTTATCCCGTGCTTCTAGAAATAAAAAAGGGGGAAAATCCATATAATCGTGAATCAATCATTTATGTTCTGTTTGAAATTCGATGACGTCATAGATAACATCTTAGCAAGGCTAAGAAGTCAACCGCTTTCGAAATTTTAAACTGCGTTTCACTTTGGGTATTTGAACCTTAAATTTCGTAAACAAATATAAATGACAATGTTTTCCTGAAGAAAAACAGTTACAGTAATTTGATAGAATTCAATATAAAACGTTAAGCGAAAGTTGAAGCATTTTCTTTATGTTAACAGACAAACAAAGTTCATTCCATGTATGGACCAAGATGAATTGCTATTCCTTAATTGGCATGCCATGTCATGAGTATAATTTAATTATTCTAATGTAAATATTGATCTGTCGGCTTTTCAGCATTAATTGTCCTCCTTTATAGATTTTTTTTCCTGGAAAGACTACAAAAATGTAATCCACGCAAAATGCCAGAGAAAAATCAATTATTATTGGATAATATTGTATTGAGTCGATAAAATAACTGACATATTTCAACCTTCTAACACAGGTTCTCCATTTTTGTTGCACAAAGTATATACCAGTAGTTTATTTGGTTTTCGTTTTAAGTTATGTACGTTTTATAAGAGGTCGACTAGTTATATGCCAAGTTGCCATAATTTCTAGATCCCTTGTAATTTCACAAATCAAAACCTACTTTCATAGAGTAAACGCAGGTATATGTTCATGCTGATCATTGCTGATTGACTATCTAAAGATTTGCATTTTAATGCAGAAAGGCGATTACAAGTTTCAAAAAGTGCTACTTTAACAAGAGGGAACTCCTATCATGCTGCACGTGGCAGTTCATATAATTTTAAAACGTTCGTTTGTAAAATAAAAGTGGATTAGATACAATAAAACACATCGAACGTAACTGTTGAAATGTCATGTCTTATTTTTATGATGAAAATTTGAAGGAAAGAAAACACTGATATCTAACTCAGTAGGTCAAATAATTTATAAATTGATTGTATTTGTACATAATGCATTAATTTGTCATTACGACTTTCACTGGTGAGATTTGATAGTAATA
Source organism: Heliocidaris erythrogramma (assembly GCA_025617745.1). Lineage (NCBI taxonomy): Eukaryota > Metazoa > Echinodermata > Echinoidea > Camarodonta > Echinometridae > Heliocidaris > Heliocidaris erythrogramma. Next base: position 39,384,094 of record CM046865.1, on the reverse strand, counting down.
TTTTTTATGGAGTAAATATATACTGGCCTCGACTTTTTCATATGATAATGAATATGAAAATGGTGATTATGAGTGCTAATGATGCTAATGGTATCTAATGGCGGAGATGTGTTTCGCAATACTATTCATCGGGGGATGGCCTATTGTTACCCCCCCCCCCCCCCCCCCATGAAAAGAACTTCTTGCATATTTCCGCCCATGGTGGTATCTGTCGTTAGTGGTGTCATTCAGATGATTATTGCCAGTAATTATCATTTCCATTATTATATTTATCTTCGTTTGTATTGTCATTTGATAATAAAAATAATATTTTCATCATCGTAGTTAAATTATAATACTTTTTTGTTTAAGCTTCTAGGAATATTTCGATCACAACACTAACAATCTATTCGAGTTTATGAATAAACTGAGTCTTTCGCCTTTTAAATAGTTCTAAATCAGAGTGCCGGTATGAGCCGATCAATCTACAGATGAATGCTTCTCACAAGTTTCGTGTGAATCATAAATATTTTATTCTTTTCCTTTCTAGAGTGAATTAAATCATCTGCACAAAGATGGAGTGCGTTCATTATGATACAGAGATAATGGAAATGATTATTATGCTGCTCAGTTACGATTTTAATGGATTTTTTTAAATTTTAGCGTTTTACATTTCGCCTGCCCACAACACAGTAAACAGGGTATTTTTATTCTTGCGTGCAGTCGTTATATGCATAAAAACTGTTGTCGCCGCACACTGCTCGTACTATTTCTACACATACATGCAAAAGCTTTCTTATGAGTGATGGAAATAATATATTCTAACTGACCGCTCAAAGTTATTTTGTTTTTATACGATGTTACTCTCAAGATGGAGAACTATTTACGAAAATGTTTATTAAATAGACGCATTTCAGCAGAGAAAGGAAATACCTTGTGCGCTTTAGACGCTAGAAACCAAAACGGAATAGAAAATGCCTTTTGTTTATGTGTGAAATAATTTGTGTGCAATGTTGTATAATATGACAAATATTTCGTGATAAAGGGGGTGAGAATCAGTTTTGCTTATTTACATGTAGATTTAATACGTTGCTGATAAAGTAAAAGTGCCTCTTGACAAATTACGTGCAATGTTTATTAAAAAAAGGCTACGAATCCTATGTGCATTGTTAGATTTAGTATTCAGGTTTTTTATCAAGATGACTCGCTTGGTCTCAGTTAAATCATAATGTGTATTCAATGTACAGATAGTTTTTTTATTGAAATGCTTTATGATTATGATCATTATCGTTAGGAAACACATGGAATGAATATATTGAATGATTATGATAGTGAAATGCGTATTCAAATTCTGAAATTAAAGGGATGTTGCGCGAAGCTTGTCATGCGGCTGAAAAATTAACTTCTTTAATGTGATTGGATTTTAATAATATTATAGAGCTGTGAACAATGATGACTTGTAATATTGATGTTCTATCCTTTCCTGTTCTATTGTGAATAAATCTTTGTCACAGCAATACTATTCATATTATATATGTGTTGTTTAGTCATTATGATCTTTGATCGGATGTATAGCAATGGGGAAAAAAGGTTCTTACTTCAATTGATTTACTTCGATAAATGATAATAAACGATAATCAACAGCTTTCAAATGTAAATATTTTTATACACTTCACTCTTTCTTTGTATACTTTATCTTCTCGTTTCGCCTTTTCTGTATATATCAGACATACCGAACCCCACACTAATGTGTATGTGTGTCTGTGATTTGTAGGTATATCTATTATAAAACCCTCAAAAAAGTTTAATCAGTTATATCTCTTTTGTGAAAGCATTATCATCAATATGTTTAGTATCCTTATAGGGGTCCGCTCGCTATTCATAAGGACCGCTATTCATAGAAAACCGCTATTCATTTACCACACATTATGAATAGCGGTCCTTGTGAATGGTTATGAATAGTGGTCCTTATGAACGGAGGTCCTTATGAATAACGAGGTAATTTGCCTATGGTTTGCTCGCTGTTCATAAGGACCGCTATATTCGTACAAACCGCTACTCATTTAGTCACGCGTTATGGATAGCGGTCCTTATGAATAAGTGGTCCTTATGAATAGCGGCCCTTATGACTAGCGAGGTTACCCCTCAATATAAAGTGTGTTTATATTAACTGAAAAGTTGCCAAACGCACTGGTAAGCATGCACTAATGTTGTATTGCAGAGATTCGTCTTGCTTTGGCACAGAAGGTTCTGATTTTTTGAAAATGATTGTGGGGCTTTTGTTCCCAACTAGTCATTTATCAATGCAAAATTCTAAAATCCTGCAAATGAAATTCATGCACTATGGTGACATTTTAGGCAAGATTTACCGTTGTTTTGGTCATCCACTTTCCGAAGCATCATGCCTATATACAGGATGGCACAGAAAAATACTACACATATGATCGTATTTAAAGTGACATCATGAACACAATATTATTGCTTTTTATTTCACCTGCTAGAAAACTTATTTACGAGTAGAATGACACCAAGATTATCAATTTTGCGTCACGTGTTTTCATCTACCACTATTTTTTGTGAGGCAATGTTATTTTCAATAATTTTTGTTTGTTACTTTGTCATGCCTATAAGTCATGAAATTTGCGTAGGCGGCTTTTCATACAATAAGCTTTGTCTTCGTCTCAACATGTTGAAAGCGAGAGCGCAGTCAGGCGTTTGGTAACAAAGCTAACTGTATATGAAATGCCGGCCGTCGCCAATTTCCCGCTGCATGACTAGCGGCTCCAACATTCACTTTTGACCTTGCCTCTTATTTTAATATACAGCACACTCCATGCGTGGAAATCAGAACAATGGGATAACACTTTAAAGAGGAATAAACACACTTTCCCATGATACTAATCACAGCGATTATTATGCATGACAAGATATATACTAGTAATTGATCAAACTTGAGTATCCAAACTTTTTTGAGGGTTTTTGTAATTTGATCTGTTGACATATCACTCTACTTCCGTCATACACCTACTTATCCCTTTCATTATTTTTTGCTGTCTATTTCAGCAATGTGTCTTTCTGCCTGAATAAAATGATATATATATATATATATATCGATTCTTCATTTCTAAATTCAAAGAGCTAATCTGGCCGTTGCTCCTCCTCCCAAACTTTAGAGAGGTGTACGTGAAGAAGGTGACATATACCGTTTGATACTGGAACAGGTGAAATAGACTTTGGACTTTAGCCCGTTAATTGAACTGCATGAGAAGTCACGCGCATTGTCGGAAGGTTTGTTTTTAATATTATTATTATTCATTTGCGTAGACCCAAAAGCGCAAATGCAATGTTTGTTAGATTTTGAGGAAGGTAAAAATAGAAGGAATCACGAGACTGTTCTTATTCTTTTTTTTTTTTTTTTAGTAAGTCGCAATGATAGGAACCTCGTGACAAAATCGTCCTGTTCCATCAAAGCGGAAAAACTCGATATCATTATGAAGTTTAACATTCCCATAGTCTATATTCAGCATGAAGAGGAACTTTTTCGTTTAAACTCAAATCAAAATAGTATATGCCAAAACAAATACATGTAGTCCCATGTAGTATACACACAAAGAGCATCTTTGTGAAAGTCCTTGTTTAAGGCCACGTTTAATATTGTCATTCATGCCACTCATTACTACTGAATGACAATGTCGGTCACCCAAACTGTAACAAAAGGACTGATACAGCAGACTAGTCTCTCCCTCTAAAGCAAATAGCTAGGCCTACCATTCGTAAACATTCATGGGCTTTTATATGCATTTAATATCATCAAGTTTATAATTCATATACGTGCAAAATGACTGGGTGCAAAGTGACAGTGGTGTTTCAGCTTTTTGAATGTGCTACAAGAGTTGGCAGAACTGCATTTAATAGAGAAACTGATACTGCATAAGGTATATTGAAGTCCTTATCGGGTGCCTTGGTAATAAGGTAACCGTTGTCAGTATTTGATTATAGTATTCAATACAGCGTAATATCCAGTCAGTGTATACGGGATATTCTTTTTCAACATGTCGAGAAATCTATTGGTCTCCGCTCTTCTCGTGATGGTGTTCGTTGTCACCGTTCGTTCTTACGCTGTCCTGCCGGAGTGGATGGCGTGGATGAACTGGAAGACGCAGCACGGTATACGGTACCCGACCTTGGAGGAGGAGCTCGCTAGAAGGAACACATGGATTAAGAACAAACAAATCATCGACGAGCACAACCGAGCTTACCATGAGGGACGGCGATCGTTTAAGATTGGGATGAACCAATTTGCAGATCAGGTAATATGCTTCACAGTCCAGTGGCGGATCCATGGATTGATAAACGGGGGAGGGGTTGGGGATGGGGGCCCGGGGGGGGGGGGGGGGGGCCACTCAGATATATGGTGTACACATGCGCGTCCAAGAAAACGCGTAAAAAGGGTCTTTTTCTCAGGTGGAACGCGTAACGCGCGTTACTCGTTAAGGGGTCCAAAAACGCTGATTTTCAACAAAAAGGGGTGCTTTTGACTAATCTGGCCGAACGCGTTTAGGGGTATAGTTTTTAACTTTGGCACCAATATGTAAATGGGACATTTTCTGATATTTTCAGGGATTTTCACGGGGATTTACAGCCCGATTTCAGTTCAGGGAGTGGCGCGCGGCAGTGTATGCAGATGGATGCAAAAAAGAGGAGAATCGGGAGCGGAGAGTTCTACCGACGCAGCCATAGTGCACTGAAATGGTTTCCCCTCTGAAATGTATAGCGCGCGCTGTTTAGGGGGTAATATTTAAGTCAAACCTGTTTAGGGGGGGGGGGGTGGATGATGAAAAACCGCGCAAAAAATCCTCGTTTAGGGGTCTTTTTTCATCCAAGTATAAAACCTGTTTAGGGGGTATTTTGAAAACCCATGGACACGCATGTGTACACCCGTATATCTGAGTGCCCCCCCCCCCCCCGGGGGGGGGGGGGGGGTGGGGGCAGACAGGCCAGCGTTATACGCGTATACTTCTCTCAGAGGGTTGTGAAACATAGTAACTCTTTTGCAATCCGAGGGACCCATTGCCTCTAAACAAGTGTCTTTATAGTAATCAGGCGAAAGGAAGGGGACCTACATCGGGTCCTTGATATACGCCACTGCGGTCGGTATACGCCACTACGGTCGGTAGTCTGGTAACCTGTTTCTTAAAAAATATTCATGTCCTGTATAAGATTTCATAATTAACTTCTAATTTGTTTTCTCCTTGAATCTTTTCGGATCAATTTGTTGGAAAAATTTAAGTTATCTTTTCCGTTTTTCTTTTTTTTTCCCATCATATTTGCATTTAACTTAGATGTACTCAACATTTCTTAAAATTTTTTTTTTTTGAGAGGGCTTCCAAAGGTCAAGTTATCTATCTTTTTTTTTTAAATAATTTTTCATTTTTTTCACAGTGAATATTCTTTCTAACCCCTTAACAATTTGTTTTCACTGGCACAAATGTAGGACAACTTCATTATAATGAAGAAAACAAGAAAATGCAAATCATTATGTTTCATAGATTTTGTAAAATCTTAAAATTTGCTTAACTCGTTAACTGATCATTTCCAACAAATGATTAACAAGCCAATGGAAATTGCCTCATATACGTTAGAACTCGCACTCGAAATGCGAAGTGGTAATATATTTTGATACACCAATAACTGAGGTTTGATTTCGTTCGGTTTCATCGTTAGATGGGCTGAGGTAAACCCATAGGCCCGAATTGACAAAGTAGGTTTAAACCATGGGTAAGGTTTTTGTAAGCGTACTAAAATAAGCGTAAATAAGCGCAAATTGCCCATGCGCGCGCTCAAAGAAAATATATGATTGGATCGGATTCCGTGCGCACGTACGCTTAAAAAACCCAGGAGGGGTTTAAACCATGGTTAAGCCATAGGGTAAACCATACATGGTACATTCATTTCATTTTTTTATTGGGGTATGGTTATTCTTAACACATTCAGAGTAACAAAACAGGACAGAAAAAGAAAGGGGGGCCATCATTTTAGTGAAAGCAGGTTTCTGCATGGATGTATCTAAAAGGTCCCATGTGACTTGATCAAGATAGACGCGCATAATTAAATCGTCTGCTCTATCCCCTCTCGCTCTCTCTCTCTCTCTCTCTTTATTCCCCCTCTTTCTGTATCTACCCCCTTCTCTCTCTCCCTTCTCTCTCTCCCTCTCTCTCTCTCTCTCTCTCATTATTATAAATTCAACACAGGAACTTGGCAAATTTCGGAACCGGTTGGAACTCAAAACGAAATCCTCAGGGAGGTTATCATCGTCATCATCTAGTATACCGTCATCGTGGGATTGGAGAAAAGAGGGCAAGGTCGATGATGTCGAAAACCAAGGACAGAGGGGTTCGGCCCTGCCTTTTAATATAGCTGGTTAGTTAATTCATATCCTGTTATTGTTTGCCATTTACAAAACGGAGTTGAATGCATGTCTCGCGTTGTCAGGGGCGTCACTGGAGGGGTGGGGTGTCACCCACCCACCCACCCTCACCCCCACCCCCACTCAAAATTGCTGTTGGCAAATGCACCACCTCTGTCGGAAAAAAGAAACTGGAAAGGAAAAGTAAACAAAAACTTAAAGAAAAGAAAGAAAGGAAAAGAAGGAAAGGAAAAGGGAAAGAAAGAAGGAAGGAAAAACTGGCAAATTTAATATTCGGGAAAAATGCGTCCCCTTCGGAAATAAGCTGCATCCCCTTTCCCCCCCCCCCCCCCCCCCCCCCCCAAGGATTTTCAAAGTTCCGATATTCTGGCAACCACCACTTCATCTTCTGAAATGGGCTGCGATTAAATATATACATAGTTCAAATATCGAATACATATATCATAATCAATAACAATTTCAGTGTAATCAAAAGTGAAAATTACATTATAGAAAAGACAGTATCATGGTGAACCTAAGGAAAAGCACAGCTTGTTAAAACTAGGTTTTGGAAATATCACATTTTAACTCGAAGTTGTAAATTGGCATGTAGCAAATTGGCGTCAGCAAATTTGTTTTGGTCATTTCTGTTTTCTGCATCAAAAAAATAAAAAAATGAGAGTTTTTGAAGTGTTTTACTTTGCCCTTTGGACAACCTCTAGGCATACTTGGACAGACGCCCCCTTCCCGCCCCCACTCACTTAAAATTTCCGGCGCTGCCCCTGCTTACCATACCATTTTATTGATAACTTGTCATTTAGATGCCGTGGATAGTTACTCTGCCATCTACGATCAGACTGAAATGAGCAAACTAGCCGTCCAGGAGGTTGTTGACTGCTGTCTTCCTTCTCCGCTAGTAGACCCTTATGTGTTCGACTGTATCCATGACCATGGCGGACTCTGTCTCAATGGGTCCTATCATACTGGCTCTCCTCCGAATATCTGTAATAACGCGTCGTGTAAGGCTGTCGCATCGGTACGTATATGTATTCCTGTCGAGGTATTTTATCAGTTTGTGGAAATGTAGTTGAGATGCAGAAGCGTCGCTAGAGGGGTTGATACCCATTCCCCTTTTCAAACTGTTCTCTCAGCAAATAGCATATACAGTATTTAAAAAAATCTTGCTTGTTTTCTTGCTTGCTTGCTTATTGGAAAAGTTGTGGCTAACTTATCGGAAAATTTTGCCCGACACGCCCCAACGCCTCACTCAAAATGGTTTAGCGCATATTTAACTTAAACATTCGGAGGGCATACTGGTATGATCGAATTTCTTTGTAAACATTAAAGGGATGCGCCACCAGGCGGCAGTGGGGAAAGTCAGGTTGCGTAAGACCCATTCACACAGTTTGTGCGTCGAACGCGTCTGTCGGACTGCACGAAGCCCACCGAATCACGCACGAGAGCTCGAGCTCAGACGGAGCGTGCATGTTGCGCAGCGACCAGTCTGTCCGAAGTTTGCCGCTGGGCAACGGCATGATGAGGTAAAGATCACGGTGCCCTCTCGCGGCATAAAAACGTCCACAATCTGCGGTTAGAGTATCCCTTTAACCAAATAATTCATTCATTTGTGATCATAATAATTTATGTCCAGCTCTTACGCGAAGTGCAAGAGAGGGTTAGATGACGGTCGTACCTATTTCCTGCCTCTCACGTACTTTTCTTCTTTTTTTTCACTGTCTCTCTCACCCTTTCCCGCCCCTTGCTCTATCTCTCCCACGTCCCTTTTTTTTTTCTTCTCCATTTTTGTGAGGGAAGTAAGTGTCCCTCTCCTGGTGAACTACTACAGCAGTGACATTGCAAACGTAAACCCCCAAAAGGGTTTCACACCCCCTTTTTTTTGTTGGGGGGGGGGGGGTCTACGAATGTATGCAGTAATATAAATACATAAATATCTTCAGAACTATCCCCCCCCCCTCTCTCTCTCTCTCTCTCTCTCTCTCTCTTCAAATCTCTTTTTCATTTTCATCAGTGTAACGTTGGGAAGGCCGTAACTGCTGGAAACGAATCGCTCCTCGCTGGAGCAGTCTATTCTACACCCGTCGTTGTAGCCGTAGACGCAAGCCAGCCGTCTTTCCAATTATACGTCAGCGGTGTGTACAGTGATCCCAACTGCTCATCGACGCTATTGGACCACTCCCTGTTGTTGGTAGGCTATGGTGTGACTTCAGCAGGAACCCAGTACTGGATATGTAGGAACACCTGGGGTAAGTAAATTTTACTCACTGCTGAAATATGTACAATTTGAACCGCATTGTAAAGTTAGGACGCCTACCCCATGGATTATCACCCCCTGACAACCGTACCTCAAGGACAACTACCTCCAGGACAATTACCTCAAGAACTTCCTCAAGGACAACTGCCCCCAGACAACTATCGCATCCAACACCTACTACCTAGTGATCCAACCCCTTAAAAATTACCCTCAGGCAACTACCTACATTGACCGTCTAGGAAATTTCAGTATTAAATTCATGGGCTATATTATCCTGTGGGTACTCTTAGATGTCCGGGGTAATTTTCCTATGGGGGGAATTTGTCTAGGGAGTAGGAGATTGACGTTTCCCGGGAAGGTAGTTGTCTGTAGGTTTAGTAGGTGATAGTCCTTGGGGTATTTGTCCTGGAATCCAAAATTAAACTCAGGCAGAGAGTGTAAAGCCTGGCTCAATTTCTATTGCGTCATTATTTGTTACCTACTCCAGTAAAACCTGTGAAGGCAATTAACTCAGGCGTCAGTCAGTGCGGCTGGTTAACAAAAGTATTTTTTGCACTTTTCAATTTGCAATCACTTTTAAAGATATCACTTATTTTCATATTAATATAACGCGCGAAAGAAAATACCAGTCACAAACGCGGCAAATAACACCTCGTGCATGTGAGCCGGGCTTTAGAGGTTGCGCCTGGAACTATTCTGTGCTTGATTTTTTTTGTTAATATCGCAATGGAAATAACGCCGGATTTACAACAAGGTTTGATATGAAACCAAATGGTTAAATTGGTGAGAGACCAAATTTACAAAATCTACTCATTTTCTCTCTCTCTCTTTTCTTTGTTAAAAGGAGAGGAGTGGGGAGAGAAGGGTTACATCAACATCGCCAGGAACCATAACAACATGTGCGGGATCGCATCATACGCCATCTACCCGTCCAAATGAATCATCGATTGTAGCTATATACAGATCATGTCCGTATAATATCCTTTTTTTGTGTGAATAATTAATTCAATGCAAATTGATTCTTCGATTTATGATTAGTGATGCATTCTACGATAAGTTCTACTACTCTTACTACTACTACTACTACTACTACTACTACTACTACTACTATTACTTCTACTTCTTCTCCTCATTCTTCGTCTACTATACTAATTCTTCTAAGTTCTTCTTCTTCTTCTTCTTCTTCTTCTCCTCCTCCTCCTCCTCTTCCTCCTTTTCCACCTTCTCAAGCATGCTGCTTCTCTACAGTAAAAGAATATACTCAATATTTGCAAAGTGTAAAAGGGAACTTAATTCAATTAAGTAGCTTATAAGTAACATCAGAGTATGAAATTTTGTAAGTTTTCCTAATTTGTATTGTACACTCATACTACTTACCGTATTATGGACAAAATTTTGTCCAATGGCAAAATTTGATAAAATTGATTCGAAGTTGGCGTCTTTTGGGGGCTCTTAGGTCCAGACAACCCCCCCCCCCCCCCCCCCCCCTCCTGTCTAGAATATCTGGCAGGATTTTTTTTTCATATTCAAATTCCGAGGGAATATCGAGAAAATAAAGTCTGCCTCCTTTTTCTGACAATGCTGCTCGTCAGTAAATCATCTTGTTTTATTTTTTAACACCGATTTTCATGATCGATTGATGGTGACTGACTTAATGTACACTTTACCCTGTATGAAGCACAAATGAATTGAATTATGTATTGAATATTGATTTTATTTCAATATCGAATAGCCATTCGTGTTTCTTTTCATTCAAGCTCAAATACGTTTGTGTGTTGGGTGTGTGTGCGTGTGTGTCTGTGCGTGGGGTAACGCGGATAGGTTAGTGAGTGAGGGATTGTTTGTGTGTATGTGCGTGCATGTGTGTCAGTGCGTGGGGGTAACGCGGATAAGATAGTGAGTGAAGGATTGTCTAAATATGCGTGCGCGTGTGTCTCTACCTATGGTCTGTACGTGGGATAACGCGTATAGGATAGTGAATAGGGGGTTGCTTGTGTGTGCGTGCGTGTGTGTCTGTGCGTGAGGTAACGCATAGAGGATAGTGAGGGATTGTTTGTGTAAATGTGCTTGTGTGTGTGTCTGTGCGTGGGATAACTCAGATAGGATAGTGAATAAGGGGTTGTTTGTTTAAATGTGCGTGCGTGTGTGTCTGTGCGTGGCATAACGCAGATAGGATAGTGAGGGATTGTTTGTGTAAATGTGAGTGCGTGTGTGTCTGTGCGTGGGATAACGCGGATAGGATAGTGAGTAAGGGGTTGCTTGTGTAAATGTGCGTGCGTGTGTGTCTGTGCGTGAGGTAACGCAGAGAGGATAGTGATTGAGGGATTGTTTGTGTAAATGTGCGTGCGTGTGTGTTTGTGCGTGGAAATATCGTGGATAGGATAGTGAGTGAGGTAGTGTTTCTGTAAGTGTGGGTGTTTGTGAGAGGAAAAGAATGCACAGGTCGGTACACCCCACTTTTAACATCCTCGCCCCCTTTATATACACCCCTCCCCAGTGAAACATCCGCATTGTAAAGACATGTTAAATTCAAATTAATCATTTGATTGATTTCTCGTGATGAAGTAGCCAAAATACTTAATGGTGCGATGTCCGTTAGCAAAAAATCTTATACAGATAATCTGGGTTATTATATGTAGAAAACTATACAACCATTAGAAAATAAGGAGAGAAGAGGGGAGACAGAGAGACATAGACATATACACAGAAAGAGAGACAAATAGGCAGCCATGCAGTGAGCTAGTGATAACAAATAAATATGAAATTCCCATACTTTTTACAGTGGCGGATCCAGGCAGGGGCGGCAAGGGTGCCCCCTCCTTACTTTTTCTGTCTTGTGATTTTTTTTTTAATTCTTCGGATCACCTTAAATATATTATATAGCGCGGGCTTTTCATAAATTTTCTTTGGTTTCATTACCCAGTATAAACGCCCTCCCCTTCAAGATTTTAATCATGATAAAGCGCGAATTTAGATTGGTACCGAGGCTAAAAGGTTTAGGAAAGTATAATTCGGATACTGTTTATTTTACGATCCAACTATTCTCCCTCCGCTTTCCTGTCCAATGAGTAGTGCTGTGCCTCCTTAGTCTACTCCGGAGACATCGAGCTAAGGTATGGCAATCAAATTTGGCGTTTTCCCATATTTTTAATTTTCATGAACTTTATAAGTAGCACAGTGCTACGTCTTGTCAATCGTGAATAAAGAATAAAACTTTTTTTTTGTTAATTAAAAAATACAAATGTTTCTCATTGTCTTTGCATGATTACATTTAATTTAACTAAATGGAAAGTCTCAAAAGGAGGCATTTTGGCCTGGTAGTTAAAATATTTGCCCAGCCATCCACATCACACTAATTTTTCAGTCGATCTTAATTGTCATTTAAGTGTTTGTGAAATAGGCCTCGGATATATCAACTATCATCATTCAATATCAATTATTATTATTATTATTAATATCAATAAATGTGCTTAAAATAAAAACAAAGCATTTTAAGGATTGGTACATGTTTCGGAGTCATGCAAACTCCATGGTCAGCCTGCAATTTTACAACAGAATCAATTTTATATATATATACTCTCTGATTACACAGAATATCATGGAGGAGGTTTACGGTTCACCATGTGTTAGTCTTGATAAGGACTGTTGGGATATTGAAATGAGGGTAGAGAATGATGAGAGAAGGGAGAAAATGAGAAATTAAACCAGATGAGAAAAGGTGGCTGGAAGAAGAACAGTAGATGAGGTGACGAGGTGACTCATGATGACGGGCAGTCAACCTGCCCGGAATGTCGAGACGCCTCATCTCTCCTGCTCTTCATCGCCGAGACTCGTCACCTCATCTACTCTTCTTCTTCCAGCCACCTTTTCTCATCTGGTTTACAGTCCTTCTAAGGACTTCACCCTCTCTCACGAAAGATAACTTCTTATACCTTGTTACTTTCCGGACTATCAATTTCTCATTTTCTCCCTTCTCTCATCATTCTCTACCCTCATTTCAATATCCCAACAGTCCTTATCAGGACTAACACATGGTGAACCGTAAACCTCCTCCACGTTATCTACACCACCAATCAAACCTTCATAGATCATCTACACAGAATATCTAAGCCATCATGAATGAATAACTACAGGGTATGTCATGAATTCAGGTAATAGGGTGAAGGACCTAAATGGACAGTACATTAATTAAATATACAACATTATTTGATAATTGTACACCTGTGGGTTGAGTTGTGGTTTGGTCCAGTTGATGTATAGACCTTTTATTTTGAGTTGGAAATCTCTGTGGGCAGTATCTAGAATTTTGAAACATTGTGTATTACATTCTGTTAGACATTGCTTTGAAGACTGTATACGTGTTTCCAGATATGGGAGATTTTGTCCTTCCCCAAGTACTCCTATACTCGTGTTATGTAATGTCGTTAGGTCTTGCCTATATTACAGCTTTACATCTCGCACAGGTGAATTTAATTTAATTGTATATAACACGAACACAGAGCTCCTGAGGAATGGCATCTTTAACATATTATAGGAGAGATCAATCAAATCAATCATATCAATCAAATTTATGTGCTTAAATTTGACCGACTGCATCGTTCAAGGTGAATAATGACACCGACCGTATTTTTAATATTAAGATTAATATTGATAAACTTTAAAGGTATTTAATTTTCCCTACAAACAGCCCATTTCCGGTATGTCATTCATTTACAGACAATGGTTGAGTTATATAGCTTTTCCTCTAAAAGTACTCTTAAAATGCGACTTTAATTCGTGGTGCGTCCCGTTGATTGGACCTCCGCCAGATGATGTTGTTGATCTAGATATATTCACCCGTATCACCCCAATTTTGAGAAATCTGCATTCATTTGGCTACCTGTTCGCCAAAGAATAACTTTCAAAATCTTGCTTATTGTATATAAGGCGCTTCATGGTCAAGCTCCTTTGTACATCAGAGAATTGCTGAATTTCAGAGTCAATCAACAAAGTCGAAACCTGCACAGTTCCCAAGATACTCTGCTTCTCCAAATTCCATTCGTAAAAACAAAAGTAACACTGGGTGATCGCTCATTCGCTTGTGCAGCCCCCTAAACTCTGGAATAACCTGCCATTGGAAGTCAGGAAATCCCCATCTGTGAATATGTTTAAATCAAAACTCAAAGCATATCTATTCAATTAATAACAATTAGCATATCAGCTAGAGCTCATGCAGCGCAGTAGAATATATACAAACTGTTGGATAGTTACTGCGCTTTATAAATGTATTATTATTATTTTTATTATTATTATTATTTCCAATTAAGCTCGAAAAGAGGATCAAAGTAGAGGATATTTTTTCAAATTTCTTTTTTCCGAATGTACTACAGATACACTACTACATTTTCATGTTCATTTTTACTGTAATTTATTTACATATTCTGTTACTCAATATGGCTCTAAAAGGAAAAAGAATGTTAATGATTGTTACGCAGATTATATCTCAGGGGCCAAATGAGTTCTTTAGCATACCAGGTACCCATTTACAACTGGGCGGAGAGTGACAAATGTGGATTAATATCTTGCCATAAGACGTTAGTGGCCTGCAGGGATTCGAACCCTTAACCTTTCGATTGAAGTCAAGTAAATGAACCACTATGCCAAGATACTTCCAGTTTAGCAATGATGTTTATCGCGACACCTTTGTACTGAATAGATGACCCTGAATGTGGTGCAAGCATGAATTTCCAGAAGATGGTTTGTGGAAAGTGACAGTATGACAGTTTCGAAGACATTTGACATGCTGTTTGCCAATTAATCATTCAGAAACAAACTTGAAAACAAAATAGAGATGACATCCACAACTCTGACTTATGTGATGGATGTATTATTTGAACAGGTTGTTAAAAGTCTTCTCATAATTATTATGGTACACTTTTTGTCGGAGCGACGGTTAGCCCATACGTACGTGATCGTGAAAGCCAAGAGAGTCGGAACTATGAGGTGTTTAATAATTCATTATTAAATCTAACATCACTAAATGGATGTATATATTTGATCAGGCTGGCAAATGTCCACATATATAGTGCTCTTGTTTCATGTAATTGGACAGAGAAGCGGGATACGTGACTGTTAAGGCCAAAAGAGTATGACTTTGACATTCTTAATCAATACATATTTCCCAAAATTAAAGGCGATCAGTGCCGAGGGTCCAGTTACATTTCTGGTTTCGGCGAAGTGGAAGAGTTTGCTCGAATTCTACTGACAGCAAAACTAGGAAAGCGCCTATATCGAGTTAAAATCGAAGCATCGAGAACCGATTTATTCAAACTGATAGTGAAACCAACCTTGTAGATACATCTTCACAGAGGTTTTACGCTGTTTGATTTGATGAAATTTCTAAACCTAAAGCAGTAGCAGGAAGGTGACTATAGTATTCTGCAAAAAACTCTTTAAAGATGAATTCCTCGACCTTTTCGACAGCCGTGGCAACATTAGATACAGATCGCATCCTCTTCATCGTTTTGTGTTCAATATATGCTTTTCTCGGCGTGGTAGGAAACATCCTAAACCTGATCGTTCTCCCTCGGTTGCCAGTTGGTGGCATGGGTGAAGCTACCAAGATTCTCTCCATTTCTATCTCATTGATTTGTCTTTTACAAGCTGTTACTGTAATCACACGAGCAATTATTGTCATGTCAAGCTTTGAATGGACACCAACGTACGCTGTCCTTTCTCTCTGTAAAGTCAATGGCACCATCGAAGCTTGGCTCATCGGATCAAGCATCAATTTATTACTACTCATAAATCTTGATCGGTATATTTTCGTGGTGTGGCCATATGCGTACAATGATATCGTCACAAAGAAAAGAACTATCATTATTGTGATCTTGTTAAATTTACTCATAATTTTCACTACTCTCTTCTCCATTGGCATATCCGAAGGGTCGTTTGATAAATTTCATTATCTACCTGATTATGGTGGCTGCTCAGTTCCCATCGATAACTCCGCGTTTCGACCATATATATTGTCATGCTTTGTCCATATATGGCTTGTTTTGTTTTTTCTTATTTTCATGTACACGCAAATCTTGTGCATTGCTAGACGACATGCCAGAAAAATATGGGCACAGCAGAACGCCGCCGTTCGCCTCGCTACACTCGGCGACGCGGTCGCTACCGCAGGTCCAACAAATACATGGGGTCAACCTTCTCGAGATGTAATAAAGGTGGATCCAGTTGGTTTTTCTCAGCAGAACATCTCGGTTCAAATCGCTTCACTTGATAAAGTGTTCTCTACCGCAGGTCCATCAAATTCATTTGGCCAACATTATGAAAATAAAATAAAGGGGAAGAGAGCTCCTCCGAGAAAATGGAAGCCCAAAAATAATTGGAATCTCCTACGTCACAATCTTCAGACTCTGCGCACACCTATTGTAATCACTGGGTCTTATCTTATAACATGGTTACCTGGTACTATAGTACACACAGTCGATGTCGTATCTGCCATTCAGCCTAATGAACGTGTTTTGTCAATCTTATCAGCGCTGGCCATGGGAAACTGTTGTATGCCTTGTTTCGTGTACATGTTCTCGAGGTCCGACTTCAAGAAAACTGTCCGACGTTTGCTTTTCCACAGGTGATTAAATCTGAATCTAACCAAATCCTTTGCCTGAAATATTACAGTGCATAAGTCATACTTGATACATGAGACATGTAATGGCTTAAAGACAATAATCATTACTGATGATTTTAACTAGATTTGCATTCATTCGTTGACTCAACAACTACAATCAAAACCTTACACATACCAACACACTGTCCATAGAGCCCAAGGACTCCCTTCCAGGAGGAGCCAAAACACCAAGGACAGATTCCTTCAATGCTTTAGCGCCTATCATGGCAGCTCGGCTAAAGCCGGGGTAATAGTGTGATACTTTGTATTAAGCGCAGTAGAGTATATTCATATAGTAGCTGCGCTATATAAATGGAACATATTATTATTATTATTATCATTAGGCTCCGCCTCAATCGTCTTAGAACAGGGGTTGGACGATACATACATACAACCTTGATGGATCCACCAAATGTGACTGCGGGAAGGCACCCCAAACAACGGCGCGGCGCACCTGCTTATTAAACTTCCTCCTGCTGCCAGAGGAGGATGGATATCGCCAACAAACTAACAACAACAACAACCAGAGCCCTTCAAATCACAAGATTTCTTGGACTACAACTGGTGCGCTATCATGGATATGAAATTTGCTTGAAAAAAATGAAGCGGCATGACAAGAAGTTTCACTCGAATATAGTGCAATGTGGGTCTGAACAAAAAACATCCTCTTGCTTTAACTCTTTGCTCGCTTTGTAGACTAACTGAACTGCCACAGTCGACTTTAGTCACATGTACTCCAAACAATATGGCACTCTAAGTTTTCGATCCATAGCAAAGAAAGAGTTAATAGATTCCGTAATTGTACATATTCTCTTGAATATTTATTACATTTCGTAAACAAAAAATAATCAAACTAGGAGGCTAGAGTCATTCAAAATAGAAAGAAAACATATTTCAATTATTAATGAAACATCTAACAATCAAGATAAGCATAACGTCATAGCAATGAGCTACACAACCGGCAGCCTTTCAATTTTCGACACAAAAGGCACCTGAACTTTAGGCTTGTCAAAGATTGTCACTGATGGTTTGAGTAAATTAACATTTTTTAAAAAATGATAATTTTCTTCCTTTTTTTTAGAACTTTCGGAATTGTGCTTCATCCCCCCCCCCCCCCCCCCCCCCTCTTTAGAGGATACTGGACTAGCCCTTGCAAAAGAGTTTTAGATAGGTGAAATCCCAACTAATAATAATCAATGCTAACATCTGGTATAAGTTTAAGGATGTAAGGAGCTTCCAAAGTAAACGGAAGAGATTAGGAAAACCTGTAGGATTTGGAATTAAAAGATGTGTAGTTGATATGATAAATCAATTACCGACACTGAAAGTAAACGTGCAGTTGGAAATGGTCCTTTAGGAAGTCATTATGTGATATGATGATTACATGTACTTCATATTCTGATATACTCCAGCCATTAGATCCATGCATATGAGTACGGGCTCATTTCGGAGAAGTTTACCTTGAATATGGTAAAAATGTTCTTTCATCATAGAAGTACACTAGATATGCATTTCCTTAGAAGAGCAAGACTAATATCTATTTGCATATAGGAGGAATGGTATTTCCAGGTTGAATGACCACAGGTGTGTTACAAGGGTGAGAAGAAGTGAATCGTCATTGACCTGGTTCGATTCTTCACCGGCGGAGGTCGTTAATGGAGGCATCACACTGTCCCGAAATTGAGCAAAGATGGACACACGATAATGGAAATGTTCAAATTCGGCTCTGATCGTATAAACATCGGGACATTCGTGAGGGCAGCGTAAGCCATCGTATGACCGTCGGTGGAGTTTCTCAAGCTCTGCAGGAACAAAATCTGTGGCATGCGAAAAAATTGCCCGAAGACCTTGCAAAGATTAATTTTCGTGTTGAATTCGTGTGTCCATTTTTGCCCTCCGTAAGACCGTCGTGAGGGCATCTTGTCAAATCGTGTCATCTTCGTATTTACTTCGTGTGATCATCGGTGCCATCGGGCATTTTCAACTCACGAAGGCAATACGAAGGAAACAAGAAGCTGCCCGATTGTCTTAGGAAGGCAACACGACTATGTGAAGCCCTCGCAATGCTGGCGTGTATCCATCGTATTATAGTATGATGACATCGAGATGGGACCACGGTGTCACGAAGACAGCTGAACTTGAGTAGTACAAGCGTTTCCCATGTGCACGGAAGCTTATAAGTGCCAACCAGATGATGAGATAAGAAGACGAGAAGACAGGTTAAATGACGAGACGACGAGATAAGAAGACGTGAAGACAAGTTAAGTGACGATAAGACGAGTTGTTGGAACTCGGCAAGTGGACTTGTTTGGGACAAGAAGACGAGATGACGAGTTGTTGGAACTCGGCAGGTCGACTTGTTTGGGACAAGAAGACAAGATGAAGAGTTGTTTTAACTCGGCAAGTCGACTTTTTTAGTCTTCTTGTCCCAAACAAGTCGACATCTTGTCTTCTCGTCTCAAGCCAGTAGACTTGCCGAGTTCCAACAATTTTTCAGTTCTTGTCTTCTTGTCCAGAATAAGTCGACTCTACGGAAGCTTATAAGTGCCAACCAGATAACGAGATAAGAAGACAAGAAGACAAGATTAATGACGAGAAGACGAGTTATTGGAACTCGGCAAGTCGACTTATTATGGACAAGAAGACAAGAAGACGAGTTGTTGGAAGTCGGCAAGTCGACTGGTATAAGACGAAAAGACAAGGTGACGAGTTGTTGAAACTCGGCAAGTCGACTTGTTTAGGACAAGAAGACGAGATGACA
Source organism: Heliocidaris erythrogramma (assembly GCA_025617745.1). NCBI lineage: Eukaryota > Metazoa > Echinodermata > Echinoidea > Camarodonta > Echinometridae > Heliocidaris > Heliocidaris erythrogramma. The sequence goes on along the minus strand of CM046865.1, from coordinate 39,365,022 downwards.
AGCTAATGCAATTTGGCAAGTCGTTATCTCGTCTTCTTGTCCCATAAAAGTCGACTTGCCAAGTTGCATTAACGCGTCATCTCGTCTTCTTGTCCCAAACAAGTCGACTTGCCGAGTTTCAACAACTCGTCATCTTGTCTTTTCGTCTTACCAGTCGACTTGCCGAGTTCCAACAACTCGTCTTCTTGTCTTCTTGTCCATAATAAGTCGACTTGCCGAGTTCCAATAACTCGTCTTCTCGTCATTAATCTTGTCTTCTCGTCTTCTTATCTCGTCATCTGGTTGGCACTTATAAGCTTCCGTACGACTCCCATACTATAATACGAGTCCCAACAATTCGTCTTCTCGTCATTTTAACTTGTCTTCTCGTCATCTGGTTGGCGCTTATAAGCTTCTGTAAGTATCCGATCACGAATTGAATTTCCAACGCGTACGGTCGGTCGAAGGTTTTATACCATCTGGAGGTCATGTGACGCCTTCATGACCTATTTCGAACGTATCGTACTACCAATACGACGTCGTATAGCCATCGTACTTGCTTCGGCTGTTGATTGGCTGTTGACCAAGTTCGCGCCCAACTTTACGCGAAATTGAAATACAATGGAACTATAAGTAAGTTTTGATGGATCCGGTTATAGGATCACAATGCAGAAGAAAATCCTTGATGAGATAGTAGGAACTTAGGATCTGTTTACCACCCAATCGGCTGTAGGGGCATAAAGCTCAATTATTGTACATCTATATTCGTATTGATAATCAGTCGGTTTATAATTGTAAGTGGTTATATTTTAGTGTTTTATAGGCAGTTTTGTGTAACGAGACACTAGTTGCCATTTTCATGAGATTAATAATCAACATTGTTCGATTTCTATTTCACTTTATATTTTCCATTCTTCTAACAAATGAAAATAGGCCTATTACCTAATTAAAGATCATAATAAATGATGCTATGTATAAAAGTTACAGCTGAAAATTCTATAACCAAGATTTTCATTAAAGTAAAAATAATACCAGTCACTGTCTGAAAGAGCGGAAGGCTCACGTCTTTTACATTTGGTATAAGGACAATAAGCCGTTTTCGGATTGGTCTTTTGTTAAATTGAGCCATTTATTATTATATTTTCAATAAAAATTGAGCTTAGTTAAGCTCTAATTTTCCAGTTATAGGTTATGACATACTGTATATTTTATGACTTTTGACATTTCTTATATACACATTCTATTTTCTAACGAAACATGCCAAAAGATAAGTTTACTACTACTAAAAATACTAATAAAAATATTAACTTTAAAAAATGGAAGTGTAACATTTTAGAGCTGAATGCCAACGTTTACTCCACTAGGAATAAATGTTATTTATAAATCAAATGGAATTAAACTTGGTTGATGTTTCATATGATTGTGAAAATACTTAGTGATATGAACTATCCCACTTGGGATGTGTTTGCCGGCCACTGGACTGGGCTGGAGAAGCAGAAAGCTCAAGTTTTGTATATGAACTATCCCACTGGGGATGTGTTTGCCAGCCACTGGACTGGGCTGGAAAAGCAGAAGGCTCAAGTTTTGATATGAACTATTCCACTGGGGATGTGTTTGCCAACCACTGGGCTGGAGAAGCAGAAGGCTCAAGTTTTGATATGAACTATCCCACAGGGAATGTGTTCGCTGGCAACTGGGCTGGAGGAACAGAAGGCTCAAGTCTTGTACGTATGGTACAAAATAGTCTTTAGTAGGTAGCTAACAATGAATTATGATTCTTGACTTTAATACTTATTTTTCCCTATATTTCTAACCAAATGCGTAGCATGTCACTGTAAAGTCATAATGAATGATGCATTACAACAATTAACAGTCGAATGCTTGGCAAAGTTTAATTCAGAATAAATCAGTTCAAAATAGCTGAGTAATTATGAAAATATTTTGTTCGATTATAACTATTAAACTCGTGATATGTTTGCTAGCTACTGGGCACGATAGGAACATAGTATCTTTGGTAACAATTACAAAAATGTCAATTTTAATAAAAAGAAATGTCGAAAATTTCTTTATGTACCATTAAAGCTATGGTTAAGTTATTTGTTTCTGTGTATATAGAAGAAGAGATTGTAGCTCGTGAAATCGCTTCGCTACACATGTAGCAAATAATGGAAGTGATAGAGTAAGGGAGTGACAGACAGATCATTGCCACTACACTGGAGTGTGTTAACACAATTTTTTTGCCAAACTGAAGTAATAAGCTAAATATAATGAAGAGGTGTCGTGCTCGAAATAATTGTATGAATAACATTATAACAGATATGACCTGAACTTAGCATTTTATATAACAGTTTAAAGGAACCAATTACAGAATATAATTTATTACTCTAATAATTGTCCATATCTTGATTCCTATAATCTCTAATATTATAGGAATCAAGAAATGGACAATTTGATATTCTGTGAAGTAGACCTAACTTTTGTTAACCAAACAAATATCCACATTTCTGATTATTTTTGTGCGATGTCAATATCCTCTTTCTGGTAAGGATGCAGGGTCGTTAGCAATAAGGTAATCTTGAGAACGAAATCGGAATGAGAGCTACGCTAATATATAATTAACTGGATATAAATTTTATCGACATATAGTAGAAGTTTGCGACTATCTCTGTAAATTCGTTATCCGTGATTTCTGTAGTTTCACTTTTCGGCGGAAAGAATAACCCTTTTAATTGAGACGAAATGAACAAAATGACTGAAATAAATTGGAATTTGTCGGTGATTAAAGCCAAAATGTTTTCATCTTGATATGTATATGGAATAAGATTTTCATAATCGCTAAATACAGCTTTCAGGCCCGTTCTTTAATGATTGACCTGAGGATGGCGTTGCCATCGAAGCTAGGTCCAAACGTCCTATATATAAAGTTAATGTTAAGGTCTTCACAATGGTTGCGTTTTAGAAAAATATTTTTTTTCGTTTGAGGGACGAATTGGGGAATAAATATAAAAATAACATTTTCGAGTATCTCGCTGCCCGAGTGTGAGGTGATGGTTTCCTATTATCACCAATCCAACCTTTGTAATAATTGGATTTGTTTGCATGCAGAGAAATTAGAGAATCTGACTGATGAAAGTTTGAACAAAATCGGACAAACAATAAGAAAGTTGTGATTTTCTTTTTTAAAGTTGTAATCAATATACATATGGGAATTTCCAATGGCCAAATCGGTGCGGTCACTGTGTAACGGCGGTCATCTTTCCCATTTGCTCCAACACAAAAAATAACTAAAATGACTTTGCCCAATTTCTTTCAAACTTCCTGTTTCACTTATTTTTCTGCTTTCACACGAATCAGCTTTTTACAAAGGTTGGATTGCCCTTCAAAAGATTCTCAGAGGGCTGCAGCCCTCTCCCCCCCCCCCCCCCCGCCTCATACGCCTATGAATGCATATCGTGAAAGATTGTTTTATCCAATGAAAACAAGCAGATAAAACTGATGCTATGTATACGCAACCGTGAACGGGACATGGTAAAAAAAATATTATGTTGTTGAAACATTATTTATTATCCCGTACATTTCATCGATATAGTACACTCTCAAAAATGTTGGTTAAAAATCATTAGGTTGATTAAAATATGAACCTACCAACTGTTGGTTACAAAAAAAATCCCCAAATGTTTTGCATACATTTTTTTTTTAACCAACAGTTGGTATGTTCATATTTTAATCAACCTAAAAACTGTTTTGTGAGTCTAACTCGTTTTAACGGCATAATAACTCATTAAAACGAAACTATTTTCAACATGTCCCTACCAGTACTCCATAAATTTGACATGCAGTTTGCCAATCAATTTATTCTAATACAAATACGTTAAGATCACAATAAAGATGACGTCCATATTTCTGACAGAACCGATCAATTAAACGTAATTTTATTTAATCAATTCTATGTGATTATTGTTAAAGTATGGGCCAACTAGTTGGTGTATTACGATCAGGCTGATATAATATGGAGTGCAATCATTGGTTGGTTTTGTCAGAGCAGAAGGCTACGTGCCCGTGAAAGTCAAGAGAGTCAGGGCTATCATAACTTATTCAAAATCGATGTGCCTTGATTAGGGAACGGGTTGGCAGAATCAGCGGGGAAAGAAGACCATTTTGAGCTTGGCATGTTGACTCAACTCAATTTTGCAACCCACGTAATACATTAAAGTGTTACAAGCTCAAAACATATACTCAATAAACGGTCGTAATAATCTATACATTTATATTTCAACGCACTCTGGTTCTAGAGCAAACGATGCCACTCGCAGTGAATTTTAGACTTTTTCTTGAAAAAGAAAACGGTTGAAAGAGCTCTCAGCGGCCAGTTGTAAGTTATTTACATGCATGCATGACTTACTCCATGTCTTTTGACATAGGGGTAGATCCGTGATTCTGTGAAGGGGGGGGGGGGGAACTAAATCAGACCGATATTTGACAACCCCCGCCCCCCCCCCCCCCCTACAAAAAAAGGGAATGCGTACTTGCGTCATGTCCGTAGTGACAGATGGGTTTAAAAGGGAGAGATTAGACCGGTTGTGTACGGTGCCCTTCCTTTATAGTCCGGGAGCCTGTCCCGAAATAGTCCCCCCCATTTTTATGAGATTTGACACTTTAAGATTAATTAGACCAACTATGTTATTCACAAAAAGCTTGTCAGCTCGAAGCCGCTGTAATAAGCTATTTTGTCAGAAGGAAGAGGTATGGATTTACATTACAAAATATAAAAACTGACAAAAATTTCTATCGGGAAGGGGGTAAAACACGCCCCTGAAAAACACCATAGTGCCCCTAAACCACCAAGCTTTGCTGCCCAAAATGCTCTGGATGTAGAGAAAAGCCCTTTTTTGTATTATAACCTTAAAGGAGAATTACGCTCAAAAATAAAGACGATAGTGTTCAAAGGTGTTATTTATTCCTACTTGTTAGACTATATGGCTTCGCGTCAAAATATACGAGATCGATACGAATCAAATTTTTCTAAGCAAAATTTACCATCTGCTAGCAATATGTATCGTCTGCTAGCAGCACATGGGGGCTGCCATTTTGTTTATGTGTACAAGAAGATTTTCTTAATCCAAATGCTCAATTGCCTTTTTCAAAATTAGAAACCCATTTGAGATTAAAAATATAGAATAGATATGTCAATTTATTTTTAAACTGAAGATTTCCTTATATATTTCTGTTGAAAATCGATATTCGCTTAATAGAAATCTATTTTCTCGATACTGGACGTATGGGACGGAGCAAATTAATTCAAATTTTATGGATGCTTCTTCCCTGAGCATCTATAGCGGCAAACTATGCATTCACCTGCTTTCGGATAATGGACTTGAAAAGTCAGAATGCATGCTGCATATATTATGTTCTGCTCTGTTTGGCAAACCCAAGAAAATCGATTTTTGTTAAGCAAAACCAGACAATTTAAAAGTATCATTATAAAGATTTAATTTTTATAATACATGTAAACACCCACTTTATATTTTCCGTCACATATGGGATTTTAGGTAATGAAGAAAATCAATTTAGGATTTGGATTCAAAATATCTTCCTGACTGGAACATTTCTCAATGGTTCATGTACAACTCAAAATCAGCAAGAAAATGGCAGCCCCCCATGTAAATGAGTAGGAGACGATACCGGGTGTTGGAATATCTTTATTTATACCCTTTTCTGATATCTTATTAGAAAATGATTTAGGCCAATAAGTAGGAATATATTACACCTTCCAATATAAGTAAATTTGTAATCAGGGCTTAATTCTCCTTTAATAACTCCAATGTGTGTAATTCACTTCAGGTCAAATTTACTTATAGTACTTATTTGAGTATTGTAACTTTCATGGTGTGCAATTTGGTATCAAATGATTATGAAGGGGGGGGGGGGGTAGATGTCCATGGGTAATTGTCCAGGGGGTAGCTGTCCGGGGGTAGTTGTCCTGGGGGTAATTGTCCTGGGGGTAATTGTCCTAGTGGGTAGTTGTCCGGGGGTAATAGACCGCTTTGGTAATGTATGCAAATTTTATACATACCTTTCAAACAAAGGTTGTTCTTGACAACCTGAAAGCTTGCCGGAAGCTTGCCGGACATAGCAACGAATAATGTATGCAAACTGGATTCCAAGCATTGCGGCTCATTGGTAAATGGAATAGCTCGTCACTAGGTGCTCAGCGAATATATGTGCATAAATTTGTCAGGGGCGGATACAGGATTTTCAGAAAGGGGGGCGCATTTCAGGAAAGGGGGCGCAAACTGAGGAACCCTCCGTTTGACGAAGCCAAACGGCCATCTAGGGGGTCCGGGGCATACTTTGTCAGACTAAACGGGGGGGGCGCACGCCCTTGCGCCCACCCCCTCTGGATCCGCGCCTGTTTGTATACATTACAGAAGCGGTCTATTATTGCAGTTAAGCATGAGATTTAGATCTATCTGGTTAAGTATAATGATTATTAATAAAAACATAAATTAAAAAGAAAAGTATAATGATACAAATGAACAACCCGAAGCAAGACTAAGCCGGATCCATAGCAATTATGACGTCAGAGAAACGCGAAAAGTGCACCAGTTTACTGTACTATACAGTGTACGTGGATCTGATGAGCGCTACGACACCTGACTCGATGCACCTGCACGTATTTGTACCGCTTTCCTCTACGACAACAGGTGCATGCATGTTGCAGGTATTACTATTAGCAGATGCAAAACAGTTTCCTTTACTAGCTTCAGGGAAATCGGCGGAATGCTGAAAATGTGACTGCTAGTGCTACAAATGCTCAAATTGCTGTTGAGACTAGAACCTACCTAAATGTTCATGGTCGACATGATTACCGAGTAAGTAATTGACCCGGCGTACACTACCATACATATAATGGCAATATTACCAATAGTCAATACATAGAAAATTAGACCGTCTAGTCTCTAGACGACTAACGTAATTTAACAATAACAGTCTACACAGTATATGTTTTTTCTATTCTAGTTCTACTATAACAACAATAATTACCGTTAAAATCTAAATTAATTGATAAGATGATAAAATTAGAAGTCAAAGATTTGTTGTTATTCAAACGTGAATGTTGCCATTGTTGGCCTAAGTAAGTTTTTAACAAATTTAATGGCTATAAATAAGTATAATTTATAAAAAATAATGCTGCATCGCAGTGTTTTCATTCTAAATTATAAAATGGGCAGTTAATAAAAATAATATATATGAAAAAGAGGGGCTTTTTATTTTATTTTTTTTATTTTTTAAGATGGCCCCCACCTGAGATTTTTGTCAATTCCATATATTTTCCCAATCACACGAAACATCAAAAATACAAAATAATGGAGACACTGTAAAAAGTATGTCACACAAGACCTGAACATAATATACAATGCTTTTAATAGTGTTAGCACCATATCAAATTCAGTTTATATAGTCCAAAATGAAAAGATGTTTGGTACTACAAAAAGTCTTGCACTCATGAGAGTAAATAGACTCCAGAATGAACAAAAAACCGAAATCGAACAATATAAACTAAATGCGCTTGTGTACAATGCAATGTACGTCCACATGTTCCTGATAAAGGCAACAATTCCTATGCACATTTGAACTTTTAAATTCAGTCAATTATCCAATACTACTCTAGCATCACGTAAAAGTGTAATTGTGATTTGTGACATGTTTGGTTTTCCTGTTATTGAAACCCAATTTGAAATGAAACCACAAATTATTATTTAGGCTATTGACATCGCCAGCTGTAGCTATAGCAACCTCTGTACATGTATATATACACGACTGCTGCAGGCACTGCATGTGCGCGGTGTACATGTACATGTATAGCTATACTGTTGCACGTCGATAGATAGGTCGTACGTACGCGCGCTGAGCGAGTAGAATGAATGTTTCCCGACGGATTTTCTGGATTTTTCGATGATTTTAAATTATTTTTTTTCTCTTTTTTTTAATAAAAAACAAAAAATAAATTGAGGCGGCCTCAAAAATTGAAGCAGGCGGGGGCGAGAAACGTACATTATTTTACTTCGCCTAAATCCAGAAATTTCAGAATCTACAGAGAAAGGAGTACTTTTTTCTGGCCTCTCTGTGTTTCATGTTTTGCTGACTGCGATTGAGTATTTTCATATGGTATATTTTTGGAACATTTAACGATCAGGTCTGCAATTTAGCATTCTGTAGATTTTGACATAAACAGGAGAGAGTTGATCAATGTCCTCTGTCTTGAGCAGTGTTCTTAGGGTGCCCTCTCTCATCCTAGCCATAATTTGAAATCCTTGAAGTTCAGGAACCGTTGGGTGTTGCACCTACCGCAATCATGCAGTTTTTATTACATTTATTATGTACATTTACCGTTAACCTAATTTTATTTGATTTCATCCACCATCACATAAGCAATGCGAGTGTGGTAAGCTTGATTGCACAATAATTTATCTTCCATTCGCTGCTAACTATTCACGGCGCTGTCACTTTGCTAATTCTCTGCATGCATGGTTGCTTGCCACACACAGTATATCTCCAGTATTGTGTTCAAACCACTCTGTTGTGATCGACACCTCTACAATGTTGTTAATGATGCAGAAATATTGTCTTCTCGTACATTGCACTCATAAATCAGGTATTAAGCTTTAGGGAGGAAACAGTTTCCATGCTCATAATACATGTAAGGAAATCCTACCACCCTTATAAAAAAAAATACCATGGTAATACTACGTATTTCATGGTATTACCGCCATAATACCACGAAAACATGGTAAATCCGTGGTACACATCGTATTGCCACAGTATTACTACGAAAAACATTGTATATTCATAGTATTTGCATCGTGTACCATGAAAAGCATGGTACATTCATAGTATTTTCATCTTGACAATGGGTAACGCGGTAAATTCATGGTACTTTCACAGTAATACCGTCCCAATTTACCGCGGTATTACCATGGTACTTTTTTGTAAGGGCAGGTAGGCTACATCATGTAAGCACTGTGTTGAGATTGGCAAACGTTAGAGGTGAATGCTTGTTTCTGACCTTGTTTGTTTTCTTTGATGTCCCATGTGCAGACCCCCAGCCTATCCAGGCAACAACAAGCAAACTGACAGCAACTGGAACACAGTCCCTGTCATCACAGTCAGCTTTCCTAAAGATGCCGACCAGTCCAGGGATAAATTAGTCAAACTACCCAAGGTAATGATGCTAAGACACTCTACGCTGAAATTCAAATAGCATTGGATTTCTAACTTCAACCCTATCCCTTACCCTACGAATCAACCCAAACTTACCTACATGTAGTCGCAACCTAAGACTTTATACTATATCTTTGATAAATCACTGTCTTTAGCTTCAGCTTACTGTATAATAATAAATAGTAATTTTAACATTCAGAACTTTTGTAAAATACATGTTGAAAATCTATCTGAAAGTGATTGGGAAGTCAGCTATATTGGTTGCATTAATTACTGTGAAATTACTACATTAGATGTGATTTGTATGATTTTCAGGGTTACTAGATATTACAGTATTAACAGAATTTCTTTTATTTTGAGAAGAAAAAAATGAATAGAACTTTTTCCTTCACTAAAATTATTCTTCAAAATTCTAGGACATTGTTGCTCACATTCTCAGTCTTATTAATAAATGAGATCTACTTTCAAGATCATGTCAAACCGTTAACCCTTTCAGGACAGAAGTTATTTGAGGGCTACTGGTAAATCACATTTTGTTTTTCATATTGGCAACAATTATATTTATATTTTCATGCTACATCTTCTTCCAGTCTGGTACAGACCGCCGCTGGCGTATTATCGTACCTTGTGCTTGTCGAGTGCCGAGTGTACAGTGCAAGTAAAAATTGCTCTACAATCAAACTATGTGCAGCTAAAAAACAGTCCTGAAGCTCAACGGAGCTTCACATGTTGCACCTTCTGCTTGAAGAGCTCCAAGGAGGTGCAGTTGACAACAGCATGGTTTTAATAAAATGTAATGCCTTTGAAAACAACAGACAAGGTTAGGAACTTTGTCGAAAAGTAGAAAAACTTACCAATTTGGATAAAAAACAATGATTTTGAACCTCTCAATTGCCAATTTAAGGATTTTGATTTTATGCGCCTTTTAAAATTTCCTGGCATTCTGGCACTATGGTCATGCAACAAAAATGGACAGTGTGTGCAGAAAGTTTTGCTCTTTCTACTCATGCATCTGGTATATTTTAGAGCTCTTACATGTAAGTCAAAAGTTATTGAGCCAAAAAAACCACAAAATGTCAATTGTCTCGAAAGGGTTAACCCATAGACTACAGGAACCGGATGGCTCCCACTATGAAAGCGATGACAAAGAGAGCGGACAAAATATACAGCTCCTCATTGTACCCTCCATAATTGCTCTGGTAGACAAAAGAAAATCCCTTGATTGCTATTATGTAAAAGTATTTAGAACAGGTGTGGCATGCATATTCACCTGTTCTACTTATTTAACATAATAGCAATGAAGGGATGTTCTTTTGTCTACCAGAGCAATTGTGGAAGGTACAATGAGGAGCTGTATATTTTGTCCGCTTCTTTGTTCGCCATGTTCATAGTGTCCTGTCTTAAGCCTATGAGAGTTAAAGAATTCAGTAGTGAACGGGTTAAATTGTAACAGCATTGTAGATGTCTTTCAGTTGTTGACATCTCGATCATCAGAGAAGTTGTGCATCATCTATTCTTTGTGTATTATCTGCGTATTAATATTATCCAGCTCCCATCAGAGAGATTCAGGTACACTCTGTGGCACGAGCTGCATACCAGTGACCTGAAGGGAAGCGAGCTGCACAACCCTAGGGTGCGGAAGGCACCAGAGATCAAGGAGAAGATCTTTAAGAGGGTTCAGGATGATCAGGGTAGGAAGATACATCATGGGAAAGTAGGACAGGAGAGAAAGGCACATCAGAAACAGGCAGAGGACTGGGAAAACACAAAGGTAAAGAGTGAAGAATAACAAACACCATAGGGCTGAATTCACAGAGGAGGTTTGAATTTCAATTATGGTTTAAATCGGGGTTTAAAACTGAAATAAGCCTAAGTACGCATTTCTAAGTGTAATATGTAAGTGGACATAGGGGTATGTCTTTGGTCCAACTTCGTGAAATATACATGTATTCCTACATGATCCCAGAGGATGATTTTGAAGGATCGTAGCAATTATTCAGGTAGAAAGTATATGCATTGACATATTTTTATGCCTCCGCCCACCGAAGGTGGGTGCCGGAGGCATTATGTTTTCGGGTTGTCCGTCCGTCCGTCCGTGCGTCCGTCCGTGCGTCCGTCCGTCCGTCCGTCCGTGTGTCCGTCCGTCCCACTTCTCGTTACCGCGATATCTGAAGAATCATTTGAGGTAGGAACCTCAAACTTGGTACTAGTATGTATACCCATACGAAGATGAACTGATTAGATTTTGGGGTAAGTAGGTCAAAGGTCAGAGGTCACAGAGGTCAATTTACATGAAATTACATAAGAATTCTTGGTTTTTAGCACCGTTACCACGATATCTCAAGAACTATCTGAGGTGAGAACTTCAAACTTGGTACCAGTATGTATCCCCATAGAAAGATGAACTGATTAGATTTTGGGGTAAGTAGGTCAAAGGTCAGAGGTCACAGAGGTCAATTTACATGAAATTACATGGAATTACTGGTTTTTAGCACCGTTACCGCGATATCTCAAGAACTATCTGAGGTGAGAACTTCAAACTTGGTACCAGTATGTATCCCCATACAAAGATGAACTGATTAGATTTTGGGGTAAGTAGGTCAAAGGTCAGAGGTCACAGAGGTCAATTTACATGAAATTACATAAGAATTCTTGGTTTTTAGCACCGTTACCACGATATCTCAAGAACTATCTGAGGTGAGAACTTCAAACTTGGTACCAGTATGTATCCCCATAGAAAGATGAACTGATTAGATTTTGGGGTAAGTAGGTCAAAGGTCAGAGGTCACAGAGGTCAATTTACATGAAATTACATGGAATTAGTGGTTTTTACCACCGTTACCGCGATATCTCAAGAACTATCTGAGGTGAGAACTTCAAACTTGGTACCAGTATGTATCCCCATACAAAGATGAACTGATTAGATTTTGGGGTAAGTAGGTCAAAGGTCAGAGGTCACAGAGGTCAATTTACCTGAAATTACATAAAAATTCTTGGTTTTTAGCACTGTTACCGCGATATCTCAAGAACTATCTGAGGTGAGAACTTCAAACTTGGTACCAGTATGCATACCCATAGAAAGATGAACTGATTAGATTTTTGGGTAAGTAGGTCAAAGGTCAGAGGTCACAGAGGTCAATTTACATAAAATTACATGAAATTACTGGTTTTTAGCCTTGTTATCAAATATTTCTAGTTTTATATGAAAATGAAATGAAATAAATTTTTCTGTCTCCTGTGCATTTTAAGTGAAAAGATTTGTCATTTTGTTGGACCAGTCCTTTTTAGAGTGTACATGTATGCCATACTTTTCCAATCTGGTGATGGCGGAGGCATAAATTCCGACCGCGCGCGGTCGAATATTCATCTAGTTTACACTTGTTGTTACCCTTGTTTGGGGAGAGTTTGCCCTTGGAATTTTTAACTGGTGAGAATTCTCCAGTCATGAGCTAAATTATGAAAAAGAACTAATCCATTTTTCACATCTTCTATTAGGTCATGTGTCATGAGCTGGGCCCCATGAAAAGGGTGGTGCTGTTACAATTTCGGCTTTCAAACTGAAGTAATTCTTGATTTTATTTAGAACCATATGGGCTACCACAACAAATTTGGTATCATTATAAAGCTGTATTAATCTGCTTTTGCCTGCCAAGTTTGGTGTGGGTCATATATATGTATAATTGGATATTTTGAAGTTGGAGCATTTTGAAGTTGGAAGGCCGGGGGTGGTGCCGGAAGCAGCGCGACGTGCACAAGGCCAATATTTAGATTCCTTGTGTACTTTCTGTATACTTAAGTAGATAGAAGTTTTCAAAACTACGGAAAGTGGAATCACTATGAAGGGGGCCAACTTATGACACATGACCATTTATTTTCCACAGCATGCAAACCTGTCATTTCAAGATCTCCAACATGACTACCAGAAAGAGAACCTCCATCGCATCCTGAAGAGGCTAATCAGAGCAGAGACCATTCAGATCAGAGACAATAATATCATTGACCTCTCCGATGTGTCCTTCAACTGGTAAGAACGGACTCCAGTAACCTATCCTGAAAGATGTACCTTTATAGAAAATATAAGAAGCCAAGGTACCGGTACTACAAATGAAGGTAACCTTGCAGGAGTTCTTATGAAAGAAATCACTCCTGCTGATTTTCCCCAAAAGCATCAGTCCCGCTGTTTGGAATTACGACTTCTGTACTACTACGTAAAGGATCCGCCCTTTCTTGAAATATATTCTTCTCCCAAACCAAACTGAACAATCTCTCTGATATCTAGGTAAGAGGCCATGATCTGAGCAATCCTAAATGGAATAGTGTCCTGCATGGCAGCTCTTGATTTATTGTTGTTAAAAGGGGAATTCACTGAATCAGATGTTGGTAAACTGTGACACAGAAACTCCAGCAAGATTAACTGTAACTCACCCCCCCCCCCCACCCCGCCAACCATGTATTAATATGATAACAAATTAAAATCACATTTGTCAATTAAGTTGCAAAAGCTAATAAATTCAAGTTTTATGTATGTTAAGCGAAAGGGGCTATTGAAATTGGTTATGTAGCTAGTGATTGTAATATTTTTTAAAATGTATATGGTAGCACCCTGTGACATAAAAGTATTTGAACAGAAATTGAAATTGTTCTGTCAGAGAATCATCTTATAGAACTTACTCTTAAATACATGGTGGTCACTTACTCAGAGTGGTTTATTATCTTATTTTTTTATTATGTAAATTCTATTTTAATGCAGAATTGAACAGTTTCATATGAAATATTGAGTACGAAACTGTATGGGCCACTTTATACAATACCTGTTCAGTTGCATCTGTAAACTATGTTCTACAGAGATAGGGAAGATATTTATTAAAAATTGATATTCTCCCATGCTTGTATTCTCCACAGCTGTAAAGAACTGAATGCAAGCAAGAACTATATCACTTCATTTAAGGTGAGAACACTGCTAATAGTTTGCACTTTAAGTGCTTTACGTTTTTCAGTCTGTATTAGATGTCCATTGAAATAGAAGTGCTAGTAATTGATTGAGCCGACTTTTTTTAGTTCACATAAAGTTATCTAGGTTAAACATATCAGATTTATAATTAAATATCATAATTGATAAGATTGAAGTAAATTTAATATATCATAAAGAAAGTAAATGTGAGAAAATTACAATGCCCCGACCAGGATTCGAACCCGGGACCCTGGATTACATGACCAGTGCTCTACCACCTGAGCTATCCAGGCTCCTGTCGAACGTTTCTTTTCTCACATTTAATTTCTTTATGGATATATCAGATTTAGATAGATTTTGGTATTATTTACACAAATTATGCATAAGAATTTTTCTGCAAGATGTAGCTTGCATCATAAGACTATAAAGTATGAGCTTTCAATCTGTTTTGGCTCCCCCTCCCCCTGACACATACCAAACATACACTATTCTGAATAAATTGAAAGAGTAACAACAAGTACAACTTAACCACATTATTTTTGCTTTGTATGAGAGTTAGGTATATGTTTGTTGTTAATGTGATATTTATATTTTTGCCCTGTCTTCATAGAAATTACCTAGATGTCCTCTTTTGGAAGTGCTTAACCTCAGTGACAACTCAGTCAACTCATTTGATAACATCAGTGCCTTGAGGAAGTCTAGGCTTGAGAGCTTGGACCTGAGACGGAATCCTATCTGCTTCATGGAGAACTACAGACAAAGGTACAAATAGCAGAGTCTAAATTACCTTTTTGTTCATAGAATGTTTCTTCGGATTCAACCATGTGTCACAAGTGTCATTCCCATTTTCTTTAAAAGAGCTGTCCATAGTAGTCATTCGTCACTCTAGTATAGAGGGTTCTCATGGCAGCCATGCTGGAGGACATAACAATAAATACCTGTGCATCAGAATATGAAAAGCCTTTGTTGTCATGGTCTAGTCACTATGAACACGGTGACAAAGAGACACCTGTTCTACATATTTTTACAGGATAGCAATGAATGGATGTTCTTTTGTTAACCAGTGCAATCGTGAAGGGTACAATGAGGAGTAGCATAAATTGTCCGCTTCTTTGTTCGTCATGTTCATAGTGAGTGCATAGGTTTTTATTATGTTCTCCAGCATGGCTGCTTCTGGGAACCCTCTATATTGGGGGAGGGGAGGCGGGACTGGTGTGGCAATGGCTCTTAGGTTATTGCCACTTTGGATGTGTCAGTAGACCAAAGTTGGAAGTCCATCTTTCTAACCCCTCCCCGGCCCACCCCTCCTTGGCCCACCCCTCCTTGGCCCACCCCTCCTTGTGTTTCATGGCATACGTTGTTTGCTGTGACAAGCACTGACAAACTCTTTGGTCGTCGAGTACAAATTTTGTTCAGAGTTTGGGTGCATGCCAAGTAAGTTTAAGTTTTTGCATCTTCTTTTACCCTCCCTCTCTCTATTAGACAGTTGAGCTTGTACATGTCAAAGGCATAATATTACTTTTATTCATAATGCTCTGCATATTAACCAATATTTTCTTTTCTTTTTTTATAAATTCAGGATATTTCAGGCTCTACCCACCTTGGGGGTGCTAGACGGTGTCTCCAGATTACCCTCTGATTCTGCAGAGGGTCTCTCCTCGACAGGTAGCTGCATTATCATGTGATCTAAGTCAGCGGTAGACAGGCAATCTCCTGGAATCCAAAACTCATGGATGGATCTATGAGGGATCAAAATGGCCGCTCCTCTCACCATCCTCTCCTCCATTGTGAAAAAAATATTTATTCCGGGAGAAAAGCGTCCCTCTTCACCCCCTCCAGTCGGATTATTTCTGCAATCATATTCCTCAGAAAAATTAATGTCAGGAAATATTTCAGCCCCCCATTTTTTATAAAATGCGTTCTCCAATCCTAATAAGACCTTGTTCATGTTCAATGTGCTAGAGAGCAAATCCTATCTTAACATAGTGTCAGCATTCTTTGTAGATTATCATCCAAGGTTTTAACTCTATATTATTTGGATCTTATTCTACAAGAGTTGATCTTGACTACATAGATATTCCTCATGCAGCATGGGTAACAGGAACAAGCATATTCAGAAGGAAATTCAAGGAAGCACATTTTTTTATGTGATCCCATGTACCCATCACCTGTATATAAAGACCTCTCAAGGGAAACAAGAAAGCAATCTTGGCAGGTGGCCTCTATGTACAGGGTCCTTTAACCTTTTAGTCACTAAACCGCCCCGGGACCGCCTGTGAACTATGGCCTGTGTAACACTACAGCTTATGTATTGTAAGGGAAATTGAGTGCAGAAACTTATCTTTACACGAAAGCCATTTAGAATCCGCATTGAAGCGATGCGTTACTGTTGAAAGATTTTGCATACAGCAGAGAGTCTGTGCCGCAAGATGGTTTACTGAGACTGAGTTCAGTGAGTAAATGACTACGATACGCGTAATCCTCAATGACTAAAAGGTTAATACATGTTTCGATGAGAATCACTGGGTACAAAATATGTGGTCCTTTTAGACAGGTGTTCTTTATATACTACATGTATAGCTTTCCTGCTAAAGCACCTTCGACCACATTATGTAATGGAAGAAGAGTTACTGGGTTATCACGGATCATTTTAGGATATATTTTCAGGAAATTGTACAAGAAGTACATGCTTTTGATCCTAGGTTCTCAACCAATTATATATGGAAATATTGTTAATATATGTTGTAAGTGTGATTTAAAAGATCAATTATCCGTCCCAACATTTGTAATTGTACACTTCAGTCTTTCATCTAGTGGGTGCATAATTAGAAAATGAATTGCTTGCATTTATTTAAAAAGCATGAGATTCAATATGTGTGTGCTGTAATAAATGTGGAAATTTTGTTCATTATATGATTATTCAATTCAACCAATGTTTTATCACTGTGGATCTAATGGAAAGCTTTCATCATGGAAATTTTTTTTTGTGGTCATTACATCCCTGCCCATTTTCCGGCTAACAGAAATATATTTTTTCCCTATTTTTCTCCTATTTAAAAAAAAATAGCTCTATTTTTTCATATTTTCGCTGAAAAATAGAAAAAAAATAGTCCATGTCCATACTATTTTTTGAAAACTAGAAAATAAATAGACTATTTGTTCACTATTTCCCGGCCAGCTTCTTATTAATAACTATTTTAAAGCTATTTTTACAGAACTATTTTGGGACTATTTTTTAACCTTCAACAACTTTTAACTATTTAACCTATTTTTTTTCTTCTGCACACATGATAGGCTATTTTAAAACTATTTTTAAAACATTGTATACTATAGATTTTTAGACTGCAAATTAACTATTTTCATGCTATTTTTTGTACTTCTAATATTGCAAATTACATCTTTTCTTTTTGATAGAAAGAAAAAATAGTAAAAAAATAGTTCAAAAATATATTTTATGCTTTATATATTTTTCTATTTTTTCAGTAGAAATGAAAAAATAGTAAAAAAATATACTTTTTAACTAGAGATTTCGGTTCCAATAATATATGAAAAAAATATATTTTACTATTTTTCCACACTATTTTACAAGCTATTTTTCCTCTATTTTTCCATTGAAAAAATAGTCGAAAAATATATTTTCCCTTTCTATTTTTCCACTATTTTCCCCATATTTTTAGGCTATTTTATTTCGGGCAGGGAGAGTTAAAAAACAGTCATTCAGAGTTATTTTTTAATGAAATTGACAGGGAAAAGCAGCATATAATTTGAGGCACAATGTCTGTAATAGGGAATTTTCCTATATTATGTAGACAAACCTCAGTCATTTAAATGTGTCGCGATTAAGTGCTAAAACTTGCAACCATCGAATATCGTTTACACCCAGTAGCCCTAAGGTTTATGCACAATTATGATATAAACTTAATATCAAAACTACTTTCGAAAAATAATCTGAAGGCAATTTCACTAGAACTGTCTGTCTATCACCTTTAGAAATGTGTGAATATTACAATGGCAGTCATCCAAAAAAGATTTCAATGGGCAATACAGCTGGGCTTTGAAATTACCCTTGAGTTGATTTTTCGAAAGTTATCATGTTTTGTATATTCCAGTAATTCAATTGAACAAATTCTTGTAAAAAGTTAATTTATATTTATAACTACAGTATATGCAGAAATCTTTAATAATTTTTTTTTTCTCAATAAAGTCTTCAGACTTCAAATAAAGAGGTGAATATCTGTTCAATGAGGACTGTTATGAAGTGACCGAAGGAATTAGTGAAGTTAAAGAGAAGCTTGAGTTCTGGGAAAGGTCCAAAATAATTTGTGAGCTTTCTCATTTTCTTTGTCAGTTTGGAAGATCATCACAGTAGAAATGTCCCCTGAGAAGGATTGCTTTTCAAATGCCCTCACACTCAAAATATGACAAGAAACAGCTGAAATGTTTGGGCCGAACGTGTGTGTAGTCCCATATACACATTTGTGTGCAGTGCATGCAACTCTCACCAGGATTGAGTCTTTTCATGTAGGCGATTCAAAAACCTTACAGCATACACCCTATTCTTATGTACTACATAATCAACCTTTCCCAATTGTTGTGAGACAGTTTCTTGCAGTGTATCTGCATGACCAGGGAGGCGTTTCATAAAGCGTTTTGTAAAGTTACGCACGACTTTACAAACGACTTATATATGACAAGCCAAATGGGATGCTCAATCGTTTAATTGCATCAACTAAAGCTGAACTGTGCAGATGTAGATTAACATTCAATGCAAGGTACATTTTGCCATAATTTAATTAAGGTTATCGGAATTAAAAACATCAGGAAAAACTTTGGCCATCTATCTGGCATTTCATGTTCAATTCGTTCGTAAAGTCATGCGTAACTTTACGAACAGCTTTATGAAACACCCCCCAGAACTCAACTTCATCTTTAATAAAGCGATGGCCCTCGGGGAGAACAATATATAATAGTGATGAGGCTAACCTGCGTAAAAAAACATTATTATACTATTATATTGTGAGGGAGGAGAGTCAGGGAGAAACAGACCAGAGAAAGAATAATAATGAGGAATATATAGTAATAATTCATGGTATGCACTGTAAAAGAAGCTGTTAATGACAGGCACAATGCAATCCAAATTCAAACCAGAACCTTTCAAAAATATTGATATTTTTGGGATAGTGGTTCTCATTGTTAAAGTTTCATGCTGCCAAATAATTGAATCACAACTCAATTTTTGCAACTCTCGAAAAGTTTCTTGCATAGAAACCAGCCATTGTTTATCAACTTGTGAAAGATACTGGTTTTACAGTACATGATCAAAAATTCAGGAAAGAGAGCATGTCATATTTTCAGTGCATTATAAATGTTCTAACATTATAATCAATAAAAAGAGATTGTTGTCATGTATTCTCTAAAATGATTCCATATTTTAAAACTCAGAAAAACAAGACTTGGAGACAATTCCATTTGTAGATTTAGTCATTTATTCATAATTGGATATAAAACAATCATGAAACAAAATATACTCAATAGATAACTGATTATAATCATATAGAATTAGACAGGAAATGATTTCTAAATACCAAGAAAGGGCAATGCATATTAGCATTCAGTTAGTTTGGGGGATAGAGTTTACAAAAACATCAAACGAGGCAGGTGTATAGCTTCATTTTTTCCCCCAAAAGGACCCATCGAATCAAACCACATCTTCATGCAAAATTATGCTAATTTATGTGAATTACATGCACCTAGACAAGGTAAAAATCAAAGTGCTTGAAAGTTGTACCAAACTTTCCATATTTGTTGTGCCTACAGATTTATTCTTTCCCACAGGACCCATCAAAATAACTAACATCTTCATGCAAAATTTCCCAAATGTACGCAGATTATGGAAGTATATATGTATCCAAAGTGTTAATGCCATTCATATTGCACGTAACAGCTTCAGCTTTTCAATACATACAATATTTGCAATAAAATCAAGAAATATACTTTGAAAAATGCAGTTTAAAGTTGTATAATCATTTACCTGACCTTGTTTACCTGCGAGTATCAAATTGGAAGTGCTGGTATAGTTGGTTATTGATATACCATTGAAATTATGTTTTATGCATTAATATACATAAATTATAATAAAATAATTTTAAAAGTTAAGGAATATACTCAGAACATCACATCTAACATAGGTAGTCATTTTATTAACCTGACCTTATTCATCAATAATAATAATACCTGGCATTTATAATGCGCTTTTCCCATAGTGGCCCAAAGCGCTCACAATTACAGATATACATGTATATTATTACCCCGGTCATCGGATTCTGGCATATGTTACAAATTTGACGCGTTTGTATAGTCATTTCTTGATATATCATTGGAAATGTGCATTTGGCATAAATATCAATTATAATAAATCATTAAAATCAATGAACATTACAATATTATTGCAACTGTTAAATGTTATTTTAATCTAACTGATCGATCTAACCTATGTGGGAGAATATGAAGCCGTTCCACATTTATTTTTGTGAGATATATCACAGAATTGTAAAATCAGCACTGATTTTCTTATTTACTATATAAATCTATATACCTACCTATTATGCCTGTAGTCTTGACTACGGGACCCCTTCGAGAATTTAACACACATGAGTCACAATATTGTGCGCACCCCGTAATCCTATTGTCCCCTTCGCCACTCACGCGCGTCAACACGCTACGGCCATCTTCCTCTTTTGCGAGCAATCCCAAGTAGAAACATGTTGCTTGCAAGGTGAGGGGAAGGAGGGAGGGTCATAGGTAGGTACATAGATTTATATAGCAAATAAGAAAATCAGTGCTGATTTTACAAATTTACTGCAATAAATCATATATACCTACCTATTATGCCAGACCAGCGCCAACTCAAAGACCAGGAGGCATGTTTCGAGCAGAAGGGAATAGGATTACACCAAAGACTACAAAGAAGACACAGCGGCCTTCAAGGTGGCTGACGCAAACAAAGCTTCACCTGCGGGAACATCCCTAAGGTAGCAAGAAATGAAGGAATTGGGCGAACGCCAATAAGCAGCCTTCAAAATATCAACAAGCGCCACACCTTGAAACAGAGCCCAAGAAGTGCTGACACTACGAGTATCATGAGCACGAGGCTTACTGTCGGATAAAAGAGCCTCTGTGCCAGCGGCCCTGATAGCTTCAACGATCCATCTAGAGATGGAATCAAGAGAGGCAGGAGAAAAAGGCTCTCTAGTGATCAGGAACAACTGATCATCCTTACGATAAGACTTAGTCTTATCAATATACCATTTGAGAGCCCTTACAGGACACCAAACTTTGTCCTCACGCACCGAAGAAAAGTTAGAAAGCGGACAAAGAAAAATCTCAACAGGGCCAGAGGCAGCTGTCTGATTCTTGGCAACAAAAGAAGCCCTAGGAAACAATCTAACGCCTTTTCTCTCCCAGCGAACATGACCAGGAGTAAGACGGAGAGCATGAAGAGTACTGCGCCTCTGCCCAGAGGCAATAGCTACCAAAAAGAGCGTCTTAACCGTAAGATGATGAAGCGAAGCTTCACCTAACGGTTCGAAAGGAGGTTTCGCCAAGGCCTCCAGGACCTTAGGCAGACTCCAAAACGGCACTAACTTAGAAAAAGAAGGTCGTTTCAGAAAGAACGAACGAATCAAACCACTTAGTAGCGGGGAATTGGAAATCCCCGAACCATCCGAGAAACCCGAATGAATGGCCCCGATCGCCGAACGGTAACCTCGGATAGTAGAGATAGATCTCCCTTTGTCAAATAACGAGATTAAGAAATCCGCAATTGAACCAATAGGAGCCTTAGAAGGGGTTTGATTTCTCTCTTTGCACCAAAGGAAAAAGACCGAGAGACGGGAATTGTAAATTTCCCTAGTAGAAACCCTACGACTGGACATTAAAAAGTCCGCGGCTCTATCAGAGAGACCCGACTGTCTTGCAGATTCCCTGACAGGGGCCAAGCAGTCAAATGAAGAGACTCCGGACTGTGGTGAAGAATCCCCGATAGGGGCTGTAACACCAGATCCGCTCTTAACGGGAGAACGAACGGTTGAGCCCTTAGGAGGCTCATAAGTTCTGGAAACCAATTCCTCCTGGGCCAAAATGGAGCTATTACGAGCACCCGCGCCCGATCTTCCCTGATTTTCCGCAAGACACGCGGAATCAGTTGGAAGGGAGGAAAGGCGAATCCCTGAAGGTTCTCCCAGCTGAGGGAGAAAGCATCGAGAGCCCATGCTCCCTGATCGCGAACACGGGAGCAATACTTCGGCAGCTGGTGATTTAGCACCGACGCAAATAGATCCACTTCCAGTGGACCTAGGCAACTGCGAATGCGGCA
Organism: Heliocidaris erythrogramma; assembly: GCA_025617745.1. Taxonomy (NCBI): domain Eukaryota; kingdom Metazoa; phylum Echinodermata; class Echinoidea; order Camarodonta; family Echinometridae; genus Heliocidaris; species Heliocidaris erythrogramma. The sequence goes on along the minus strand of CM046865.1, from coordinate 39,342,496 downwards.
AAATACCTCCGGATGGAACGTCCATTCCGATGGAAGATACCTGCCCCGAGACAGAAAATCCGCAATGAGGTTTTCCCGACCGGGGATGAAAGAGGCCACGGGTGTGATTGCCATGCGACGACACCACCTCCACAGCTGAGCTGCTAGGGCATTCAGGGCAACCGAACGAGTGCCTCCCTGCCGATTGATATATGCCGCCACAGTAACATTGTCCGTGAGAATCAGAACCGAACGACTGAGAAGTCGACTTCTGAAATGGAGCAAGGTCAACAGAACTGCCATAAACTCCAGGACATTGATATGAGGAAGAGTCCCAAGATGAGACCAATCCCCCGCAACCGTGCTGCCGTTGCAGTGTCCTCCCCACCCCAACCGAGAGGCGTCCGTCGAAACCGATATCGACGGAAGAGGGGCAGAGAAGGACCTGCCTCGCGCGAGAAACACCTCGCTCGTCCAACAAGAGAGAAGAGACTTGATCCTTACTGGTACTGGAATCCAGACCAAAAGAGTCTTTTCCCGGCTTGAAGAACCTGAGGAGATGTCTCTGAAAGGGTCTCATGAGGAGCCGGCAGTCCTCTAAAACATCGACTAGACTGGCTAGATAACCTAGAAACTGAAGCCACTGTCTGGCCGAGACTCTTCTGGCCAGCAAGAGCTTGCGAGCCGCAGAGACAATGGTGAGAATCCTGTCTCGACTGGGCCGAGCCAACTGATTCCTTATGTCTAACACCGCCCCCAGAAAAACTGGGCTGCGAGTGGGAACTAACTGACTTTTCCCAATTTATTAGGAAACCTAAGTCTTGAGTAAGATTGACGAGCAAACTAGTCTCGTCCAACAAACAATCGCGCAACTCCGCTAGGAGAAGCCAATCGTCCAGGTAGCAAAAATAGCCGAAGGCCGCATCGCCTCAGAGAGGCTGCCAGCACGGCTACAACCTGAGTAAGAACCCGAGGGACTGGGCACAGCCCGAAGGGAAGAGTGCGAAAACGATAAGTCTCTGAGAGGAAGAAAAACCCCAGAAGATCGCGCAAAGCGCGATGAACGGGAAAGTGGAAATACGCATCTTCGAAAACTATCAAGACCGCGTAGTCCTTCCTCTTGATCAACGGGAGAATGGAGGCGAGAGTCTCCATCCGAAAATGTACTGAAGTTTTCCCGAGCGCTTGGGAATAACAAAAGTCGGAGAAAGGGAAAAAGACAGCCTGTGAGGTGACCGAGTTCCTATAGCACCTCCGGGGAGCGGGGCGGACAGATCTATGAAGAATCCGTCTCGTCCGTCAAAGAGAACAAAAGCGTCCCCGGAGATGGCCTCCCAAGCGGGGAGAAAGGAACGAAGACAGCCACCAACCAATACTCTGCGACGGTACATGACCGAGGCAGCTGCAGTGGAAAACTATGACCACTGCAAACCAAACATGACGCTCAAAAGAAGCACCGCTTCAATGCGTCCAAAATCCAGCTAGAAATCCTCCGCAAGAGAAAAACGCTCGGAGGAATCCCGCTGCCTGAACCCAAGCAAAGTCGAACCCTGCGCGCGGGTTGACTAAAAGTCAGGGAAAGTTTAGAACAAAGCAATCGCTTCTACCCCACAAAGGGAGAGCAACTAAGGCTCTGCCTGCCCCAGCGATTCGGAAACCGAAGCTTGAGAGGCCGCTTCCAAAACTGGATCCGCCTGAAATGATCGTGACAAAGAATCACGAACAAAGGCCGAAACGGTCGGATTCACGCATGAACCGCCATAAGCCTCCTCACCCGACGGAGCCCCGAGGCTGCGAGACTAGGAGGCGCATGTGATCCCAACACAGACAAAGAAGAATAAACCATAAAAGGCTAATTAGTCTCGATGTCCGACCCAAAAAAGGGACAAGAGCAGGGGATGTGAATCCTGGTACAAGGGACCAACCCTGAGTCTGGGCAAAGCCCATCTCACACTGAACATCTCAGCTTGAGAGACCGGAGGGTTAGCTAAACCCGATGGGCAAGAGGCAGGCAAAGCCTTGCCTCTTTTAGCCCCTTCCCTAGGCTTCTGATTGGCCCAAAAAGAGCCTAAGTCGAAACCCGCTTTTCAGAGCGTTTATTCGGTTTCGTTCGGATCCCCGAAGCCCTTCGGGAACACGAACCGAACCCTCCGCTGAGGGACGCTCACCTCCCTTTATGGGAGAAGTGCGCTGAGGGTATTGAACCCAAAGACGCGCACCAATTACCCATATCGGCCGAGCAAGGAGATGCAACAGCCATGGGCCGGACGCCAAGGCGCCCAGAGCAAGGGCGGACCGGGATGACCCGGCAAAGGAACGCCAGCAAAGGACTCAGCAGGAATCCCGCTGCTTAAACCAACGCGAAGTCGAACCCTGCGCGCGGGTTGACTAAAATTCAGAGAGATATCTGGATAACAAAGCAATCGCTTCCGCCCCACAGAGGGCGAGCGATTGAGACTCCGCCTGCCCAAGCGATTCAAAAACGAAGCTTGAGAGGCCACCTCCAAATCTGGTTCCACCCGAGTGGAAAGAGACAAAGGAACGCTAACAAAGGCCTCAGCAGGCAGAGCCCCGCATGGTTCAACGAAAGTCTCCTCGCCCAGCAGCGCCCCAAGGGCCGCGGGAATAGGAGGCACATGCGAAACCGACTCAGACAAAGACGAATCCAACACAAAAGGCTGATTAGTCTCAAAGTCAGACCCCTGAATAGGGACAGAAGTCAGGGTTGAAGTAGCCGGTACAAAGGACCAACCCTGATTCTGAGCAAAAGCCGCATCATGCTGAACATGTCAGCTTGAGAGGAGCTAGCTGGGTTAGCCAGGCCAGACGGGCAAGAGGCCGGCAAAGCCTTGCCACTTTTTGCCTTCTTCTTGGCCTTTTTCTTGGCTGGCTCGACAAGAGTCGTAGCCGAAACCCTTTTGTTAGAACGCTTAATCGGATTCGTTCGGATCTCCGAAGCCACCTCGGAAACACGAACCGATCCCTCCGCGGAGGGACGTTCACTTCCCAAAAAGGGATTGGAGCGCTCATGGCGTAAGCCTAGAGAATCGCCCAAATCACCCATATTGGCTAAGCAAGAAGATGCAGTAGCCATGGGTTGGGAGCTAAAAGCTCCCAGTGCGTGGGCAGACCGAGATGACTCGGTATGTGCCCGATGACTACTAAAGGCGTGTGAACCCGCTATTGGACCGCTCGAAAGCAGCAATAGGGGAGCACTAGTAGTCACGCACTCAGGTGAAAACACCTGTTGCTCCGAAGAGCGTCCATAATTGTTAGCTCGAGCATTCCCATCAGCTGGCACCTGAGACAGCCCAGAAAGTACCCGTTCCCCATATGGCGTTAGCACGGGGCTAGGGTTTGAGAACCCAGACCAACATGGACTAAGCCCGTGGGTTGCCCTGCAGTAGTGGGGCGCGTCTCCCCTAACGGATCAGAGCGAGTGAACGCTACCGTACGGGAAACAACCGCCCCCCCCCCCTCTGGTCTCAGCGACCGGGGGATTGGATTCGCTAGATATCCAAACCACTAGAATCTGACGCCACCCGTCCCGAAGCCGCAAGCTCCGAGACTGGCAAACTCTGCAAGGAAACACCACTAGGCAACTTACCCTTAGCCCTCCTCCCTCCCCCATGTACCGAAGTACTCGGGAGAGTTCTGGAAGGCCGAGTCGTCTTGCTAGACGACTCTTCGGAAGAAGCAGGTCTCCGTGACCTAGCTGCTTCTTCTTCCGAATTCATACCACTGCAATAAAACAGACAATAAAGTATACTTTTCAAAATAAGAAATACTTCAACTGAATGCAGTAAAATAAAAGTAAAATTTATTTGGGAGATACGCACAAAAGATTTTCACAGCCAAAAAACCGTAAGAACAAACACCGAACCCAAAGGCTCGGTGACAAACGGAACACCCGCCAACACACGGAAATATCTACGTGGGGCTGACCGTGAAAGGGAAAAATAAATGCCAAGAAAAGGATATCAAAAATCCCTTGCAATCGGCAAAAGTGACTACTAAAACACACAGTACTATAATCTAAGCGAATATAGGTACCTAAAAGTGCTTTAAATGTGCGAAAAAGCGCACCTAAAGGATACTATACGACCTGATTTCAGGAGCGCTGTGACTAAACGTCCTATCTCGTCGGGGCGAGCAAGAAAGAGGAAGATGGCCGTAGCGTGTTGACGCGCGTGAGTGGCGAAGGGGACAATAGGATTACGGGGGGTGCGCACAATATTGTGACTCATGTGTGTTAAATTCTCGAAGGGGTCCCGTAGTCAAGACTACAGGCATAATAGGTAGGTATATATGATTTATTGCAGTAAATTATGTGTTTTATGCATAAATTAGCATACATCAATATGAAGATATAGCAAAATGAATTTGATAATTTCAGATTCACCTAGATATGAAATATGAAGAAACTGGTTTACATGTATATATTTCAACACACACAATTGAATGTGTTTTTTGCATAAATTAGCATTTTTAAATAGGGTGCCATTCACCAATTTCGTGGCACCCCATTTAAAATTAACGCTTTTAATACTGTTACGCTTTAACGCACAGAGTTAGGCATTTCTGCCCTCCTATATACTTAGGCATACAAGTGATTTATTGACGGCTCTAGCTTTATATAAGACAGCCGAACAAGCAGCTGGTTAGTTTTAGTACAGAGTGGGTCAGTATAGTGACATATGAACTTGGGTATGAACTATGGCTCAAGCCTAATGGGTTATCATAATGGAGTGTACTGTATATACAGAGACCAGCATAAGCTGTCATTATAAATAAAAAATATATACATCATTTAGAAGTAGTGATTCTATATATAAGGACCTCCGTTTTAGGATGGGTGGCGAGTTAGTTATACGAGTTGGCTTGAGTAGTATTTCAGTTGTGAACCTCTGAATGTTCCAGTATCAATTTAAGTTAGCTACACCCTTATAAAAAATACCATGGTAATACTACGTATTTCATAGTATTACCGCCATAAAACCACAAAAACATGGTAAATCCGTGGTACACATCGTATTGCCACAGTATTACTACGAAAAACATTGTATATTCATAGTAGTTGCATCGTGTACCATGAAAAGCATGGTACATTCATAGTATTTTCATCTTGACAATGGGTAACACGGTAAATTCATGGTACTTTCACAGTACTACCGACCCAATTTACCGAGGTATTACCATGGTATTACCATGGTACTTTTTTGTAAGGGCAATAAAGTCTAAGAAGTAATATGAGATGATTTCGGAGTCATCATTCCCTTTGTCTTTAAACCGGCTATATACAAAGCCGTGACAATTGGTGGCAAACGGTGGGATTCGAACTTTAACACGCCCGAGAATTAGCCTTATTATCCAAGATGCCATCTACCAGGAGACTTAAGCACCAGGAGGACCCATAGGAGAGCATCAGTGAGATTGAGGAACTGAAAGCAGAGGTTCAGCTCTTGAAAAATTTAAGTTGCCGCAGCTGCTCCTATGTCCCTATGCCTCGACAGTCGCATTTCGACAGGTCGGTCTCCTTTGAAGCCTTAAAGAATCGATTTAAAGGGTTAGCTAGCTCCAGTGGATGGCAGGAGGGAGAGAAGAGGCTACGACTTCTTTCTGCACTTAAAGGGGAGGCTGCCGAGTATATTTTTCGGCAGCCAAACTTTGAAAATCTTTCCTTCAGCCAGCATTTGGAGAATTTAGAGAGAAGATTTAGTGACAGAAAAGAGAGCCAGCTCATACCTCGCTCAGCTTGACTTAGGGAGACTAAAGCCTGGTGAGGTGCCCCCATGGATCGTATAGCAGTCGATATATTGGGACCATTTCCCAAATCTGACCAAGGAAATAAATATGTTCTTGTAGTGGGCGATACATTACTAAATGGATAGAGGCTTATGCCATCCCTGACCAGTGCTCCCCAACACCAAATCGTTCATGAATTCATTTCTATATTTGGAACCCCCTTTAAATTACATTCTGATCAGGGCCGCTCATATGAAGCTTCATTGTTTCAGGAAATGTGCATAGAATTTTAAAGTTGCAAGATATTTATAACTTTCAACTGGGTGCTCTCATGTATGGCTTCAATTCTGGTGTCCTACCACTGGCTCTGGCCTTGTAAAAAAGTACCATAGTACCCATGGTAATATGACAGTAATTCAACCAAATTACCATCAAATCATGGTAATTTGGTCAAATTACCGTCATATTACCATGGGTACTATAATGGTACTTTTTACAAGGGTGGCCAGCATTTTTAAGAAAAATAGTCAAGTACATCACCATGATACACAAAATGCTTCTGCGTTTCAATTACCAAGTAAGGACAAAGTTGTTTTTTTAATACATTGGTTTGTACTGGACCTAGGTTCTGGAACTCTTGATTCTAGCGTTAAGCAATCTGTTAGCCTCTCTGCATTTCAGCGTACACTTAAGGTTTTTCTTCTTGATAATTATTGCGACTCTTAATACTATTGTAGTTAGTAAATTCACAATAGGCACCAAACTATGATGTGTAGTTTCCTTTCATTGATATCCTGTGTCTAACTGAATATTTTCAGATTGTCAGCTTATTATTCCTTTGCCCCCTGTTTTTTTGGTACTCGTCGTGTGATGTACCTATTGTTACTGTGTGTTGTACTCTTCCTTTTATCATTTCTCATATTTTCTTTCTTCTCTCCCGTCTTATGTATAACTTTATTCTTCGTTTTGTCTTTTGTTTTGGGGTTATGTTTTGTTTGTTTTGTTTTTTTACATACCCAATTCCTTTCATAATGTATGTATTCTTAGGTAGTTATTAATGTATATACTCCCTTTAAATACATTTATTTTGTTGCTCATATGTATGTACCAGCCATTTATTTTGGCGCAGAGAGGACCCTACATCTTACAAGCGTTGCTTTTACCAGCCTGGGTCTCCTTGTCTTTCTTTCAATTCACTTCATTATATTATGGTCATGTTTTTTGTTTGCATTGTAAATGCATAATAATTGAGTGTAATGTTCTATATGACTTGTAAAAAGGAAGAAAGATGAATAAATATATCATAATGTGCCGCCTCTTTGAAATTCACAATACCTATCATCCACCATTAAACGGATTGATCGAAAGATTTAACCAAACGCTGGTTAATATGATTTCTGCCTTTGTTATTAAACATCAAAGGGATTGGGATGTCAATCAACCTCTTAACATCTGCTTATCGCAGCACAATTCATGAATCCACTGGACTCTCCCCAAACTACCTAGCCTTTTGACAAGGCCTCGCGTCTTAGATTATATTCCACGCCGCGCACGACTTAGACGAGACTAACTGTTGATACGGTGACTTGGCCAGATTCCGAGGAACGCACGAGCGAGCGGCAAAGCCGCGAGGCCTTTTCGATATTGGTTTTTTTTTTCCCCTCTCGGCTTCCTCGCTAGCTCATGAATCATGCATAGCTGTATGCAAATATACCAGCTGGGGCTCAATAGACCAATCAAAAACTACGGCTTCGTTGGCGATTCGTTCATTCTTGACACAGGTGAGTACTGGTGAAAGAATTGTTTTTGTTTGTTTTAGTAACGGTGTTAATAATTAAATAATGGACGTAAAATGAATAAAAGCATTTTTGAATGTAAAGTACGCTTAATAACTTGACTTATCGGCTTAGGAATTACAAAAAATATAGAGGGATAATTTATTAAACACCCATGTCAAAAGTAGACTAATCCAAGACTTCGGCGAAACATTACCTTAGGCTTCATTTTAGTGCTCTTTTGAAGCAACTCGCATTACGTCCACCGAAATCCGTGTCGTCCCTCATTGGCGCGATAGTTTGATTTTCTTGAATAACTTTTTGCAGCTTGGAGAAGAGACAATTTATTTAGTTCATGTACTTGTAAACGAAGTCAGTTTTGTTATTTTTTATACTTAAATTGTCATACAGTGTACTAGCAGAATCAGACCCTTCCCCCTTCATTTTGGGCTGGCTTATGTTTGTGTGTGGCAATTGTGTTTCTTGTGTTGTTTTATGATTTTATCCCGTCCTCTGTCCTTTCTTTTTTTTTCATGTCGAACTGATGTGCCACATTGTCTTGTGTCTTTTCCATCTTCACCTCTTTCACTTACTTGTATCCTGGCTTATACCAGTAAGTGATCTTGTTTTCCCCGTAATACCTTTTGTAAATACATCTCACTGTCAGATGCACTTATTGCATCTATTTTTGTCCGTGTTAATTGGAAATAGTTACTAACATGCCATGAGGGGCCTTAATTTTACAAGCATTGCTTTCACCAAGGTCTCCTCGTCTTTCTTTTCAACTATTTACAGTATAAGAATTTTGCATTGTTCATTTGTCGTGCCTACACTATATAAACTTCATGTTTTGTTTTTTCACAATTGTACATGTACAATGATTTGAAAGACAAATAAACTTGAATTAGCACGTGCAAAGAACTTTCGAAGTTTATTTACATTTTGCCTGCAAAACAAATGGTTATTTTTGCTCTGCACCATGCACCATTTTATTGCAACTTCCGAGAGATGCCTTTATTCCCGTCTGCCCAAAACATAATATACTCTGAATGCAATATGCCACATCATGGAACAAACCCCGACAAAGTATGTAGAAAGTTCAAAATCAAAGGCTTCTTCATCGGCATCGACACCGCTCGTCGTCAGCCTCAGGCTCAACAACTGCCAACAATGCTGGACATGATGATGTGACTGTGAGTTCAACTTCAAGTGGTACTACAAGTACAACTACAAGAGTCAAGCCATTTTGAGTGTGTTGTGTTTGTGGGAGAGAACTCGAAACATTCAAAAAATATACGAAAGTAACATTAGGGATCGCAAGAAAACTAATAATATTAGGTAGTCAAGAGAAAAGTATTGACTTATCAATATCATCCTTAAAGATATGTATCCAGTGTAAAGTTAAGGCTGAAAAAGCATCAGAAACTGCAGTAGTTGTAAAAAAAAGCCTTGCATGATTTGCAGCAAAATAAAATTAGTCAGGCAGTGTCAAAGGCACTGCCAGCACCAGTGGCAGGGCCAGGACTAGTGGCGGTGGTACAGCCACAGGATGTCGCAAACTCAAACTCCCAGACATCACCCGTCCCATCAGTGCGTATAAAACGGATGAGCAAGTTGGCTGAAAGCCCAGTCGGGTTGCAACAACGAACAGCAAAGACCCAGAAAGTCAGTGCAGCTGGCACCAGAAGCTGAGCTTCAGCTTTGCCTTATCAACAGTAAGTTCTAATTCAGTTTAATTAATTCAATACTATAAGTAAAATTAATAACCAGTACAACAAAAGAACAATTACATTTTGATCGTGATAATGAGTGTATTTTTAATTTCTTTGAACTATCTTGTGTTCATAGAAGTACTTTATTGTAAAAGCCCAAATGTTCAAAACATTTACTAGTAGTAGCTTGATTCACTTCAAGCTTCAGCATGGCAGACAGATTTCCCAGATTACAGGTAGACTACTTTGAAGTAGTGGTAAATTAAGGGTATAAGGTAAAAATACTACTAGAGAATTTGCATCTGTTTGTTTTCCACCTGAATATAAGGATAGTTATATACAAAAAATATTCACCTGAAATGTGATAAGTATTTCTAGAATTTGAAGTTGAAACATGATCGTAATTTGTGTGTTCACAACTCGCAGATATTGCAGTTAATATTGTCCCACATGCCTTTTTGTGTCTGATTTGTCAGCATGTTAATTCCATGCAACATCTTAGTTTTGTTGAATTAGATCATTTGTTTTCAATAAGTTTAATAACTACTTCTTTTGTCTGATCTCAAAATTATTCATTTTGGAATGACAGTGTTGACACGGATGGTTCACTATTTTCTTCATATATTACATTCTTGCATTATTATTATATAAACATTTTTTTTTAACTTGAATCGTGTATAACATTTGGTTATTCCTAAAATTGTTCTTTCCCAGCAGTCTAGAGATGCTACAACAAAGACGACAACTGAACATGAAGGGAGATCCCAGCAGAAGGGAGATCCCAGCAGTCTGGAGAAGCTACCATAAGGGAGACAACTGAACCTGAACGAAGATCCATCGAAGACTATGTTGTGGCAGAGATCTCTAAAGAGTGTTCAAGACTATGTAGTTCTTCAACTCCATCTTCCTTCCGAAATTCAAGCAAAGAAGCCCTACAGGTTTAAGACTGAACAGAAATGATTGTTTGTTTCCATGTGGCTTTTGCAAGATTTATAGGTTTCCATTTTCAATTTTTGAGGAGCTTTGCTATCTGGATGAACATTTAGGCCAGGCCATGTGTAAAGGTCTGGTGAAAAGCTATAAATCATTAAGTACAAACATGTAGGCCTTCATGTATAAGTATGCAAAAAATTCCAGACTTTCTGGGAACTAAATGGAGAGTACTAAAAAATTTCTTTGGAAATAATCTGCTCAAAGTCCTATCAGCCGAGGTCCAGGGTCCCCGTCCAGGGTCCCCTTCAAGGGACTTGGAAGTTCAGGGGTTCCTAATTATGCTTTCTGGTGCAAAAGGAGCCTTAAATAAATGCACTGAATGTAGAGATCACTAGACAGCAGTATATAATGCTGACCACACAAATGTATGGTGATATATTTTTTTTTTTTTTTTTTTTTAGCCGTCAAATTTCATGTGCAACCTCAAATTTTCTGGAGTAGCTACTCTTACATGAAATAATAATAATTAGGTAGTTTTTATATAGCGCAATTAACCCACGATTGGACCACAGAAAGAAGAAGAATTATGAAACCATTCAACCTGGAGTGATGACAGCTGCAGGAACTCTATTGTACCTGGACTTGCAGTAAAACAAGGTGGTGGGAGCACAAAATTAGTGAAAAGATTGCATTCACAAGGACTAAGCATTGCATATGATTCACTGCTGCAGAAACGGGTGTCGTATGGGAAAGAGTATGACAAAATTGTTCTGGATGGAAAGAGTAGAACAAGAGTACAAGAAGGAGAAAGAGCTCAGTATAAAAATTGAGAGTGGTGATCTTGATGCCCATCATGAGCAAGAAGAACTAAATAAGAACAGGCACCCTGGCTACATGATGGATGGGGATAATGTTGACCTGTGCATACGACCAAGGCAGTCAACTATGACCGACAGAAATAAAGACCTTCACTACTAACCACTTGCTTGCTGTAGAAAATCGGATCGTGGACTGTGAACTCTCAAATGAGACACCATCTGCAGAAAACATCAAGAAGGTGCCATTAACAACATTCTTGCCCTCATTCGAAGATAATGAGCAACAAATGGGCCACTTTGATTGGTCATTGCATCACCAGGAATCTCCCTTCTTTGAGCTGGATGGGATCATTTGTCCCTATTCACATTCCACACCAGTACATGGACAAGACAAAGAAAAAGAGTTGTGTGGTAAGTGTTGTGTTTTACTACGAAATCACAAAGAATTTCTTATTTCTATGGCATCATTTTCTTCTGACTTTCAAACAGGTTTTAAATTTCCTTAACTCACCGCAGTTGATTTTAAATATAAATTTCCTTGGTACTTGTTAATCGTTACACAGATCTCACTTTTCAGAAAATGTTGATTGAGCTAGATTGCCACATGTTGTTTTCTTGGATTGAATCAAGATATTATGCTGTAGAAGTCAGTGTCCAGTATCCACTGTGAATTCATTTTAAACGATTAATATTGATATTGTTGTGTGGTGTCTTTTAATGTTTTGTTTGTTTTGCTTTTCCTTTTCCTAGGTAAATCTTGGAGTCATTACTGAGAATAAAAACACAAATGAAGGAATGGTGGCCATCATGGATGAGATGAACAAGTACATTCCTGTTCTGCCCGATGACAAGCAACTACCAATCATCTCTGGTGGTGATCTCAACAGCAATCATTTGATTTCTCACAAAAGGCCTTGCAACGGAAAGTTCTTTTAGGAGTTATGTTCTCTCCTATCAGGCATGCAGCAATGTTGTGAATAAACATAAGGAGAGCTTTGACCATATATACCAATACACATTTTTATTTTTGGTGTTATTTTTTATCATCCATCCAGGTGTGCCTCGGAGATGGAGTTTCCCTTGAGCAGACTATTTGGTCTAAACTAAGTGCAACGAAAAAAAATTCCATCTTCGTCAAGGACTTGTCCGTGGCCCTGTTTGGGAACGAGGTCCTTAAATCAAGCTCTGTGGAGGGGAAGCTGAGCCCTATAGGCATAAAAAGCTTCCAGGCAAGGTGGCCAAGCCGGCACTCTGCCCTATAAGAAGCTAGTACAATACGAGGTTAGTCATTCAAGTCTCTTTGCACACATGTAGAAAAGACATAAGTGTGAGATGACTAAATGGGTATTTGACCAAATGATTATTTGACATGGAAATCAAACATTCAAAGTTAAATATTGTGTAGTAGACTAATTTTTCATTAAGAAAACACACCCATAATATGTTACGAAAGATTTTTTTTTAATTTTTGAATAACATCCATGCAGATACATGTAGGTTACAAATGTATATTGCACTTACATGTAAAATATACAAACCCATGGTCTTCATAAATTGTGTAACCTGCAGATTAAAAATTAAATTCAGGTCATTTAAAAGCTAGCACTTTCACTTGATCCTACTATCCAATTCAAACTTATTCTTTTTAAATCTTCGATCCTGACAGATTCGTATCTTTTTCCTTCCTATACCTGTACATGCATCTAAACCTTTTATTCTGCTTCCCTTTTCTTATTTAAAAAAAAAAATGTACAGAATCCTTCAAAGAGAGACTGCAAGGCAAAAATCTTTCAAGCATGCAAGGAACTGGAAACGGAGCTGAACAAAATGAAGTATATTGGTGAAAAAATACAAGATTTGAACAAGAAAACGGAGTAAATTAGTTTGAAGCAAAATTACAAGTTTGAGGATTGCCATACAGAAAGTGAATTCAGATTTCTCAAACTTGCACAACTCTTGTAACCAATTTTGATGGATTTAAAAAAAAATTGCTTCTCTCTGTCCCCATTTTTCATTAAAATTTATTTCCCCCAGGGTTTGGGTTTTCTTTAATTCAGGAGAATGACTATACCAAAGGTAAATAACACAACAGACAATTTTTTGTTTTGTTTTGTTTTGTTGGGGGGGGGGGGTATTTAGTTCTTCAGACTAACATTTTTATGCCTCCGCCCACCGAAGGTGGGTGCCGGAGGCATTATGTTTTCGGGTTGTCCGTGCGTCCGTGCGTCCGTCCCACTTCTCGTTATCTGCGATATCTGAAGAATCATTTGAGGTAGGAACCTCAAACTTGGTACTAGTATGTATCCCCATACGAAGATGAACTGATTAGATTTTGGGGTAAGTAGGTCAAAGGTTAGAGGTCACAGAGGTCAATTTACATGAAATTACATGAAATTCTTGGTTTTTAGCACCGTTACCGCAATATCTCAAGAACTGTTTGAGGTAAGAACTTCAAACTTGGTACCAGTATGTATACCCATAGAAAGACGAACTGATTAGATTTTGGGGTAGGTAGGTCAAAGTTCAGAGGTCACTTTACATGAAATTACTGGTTTTTAGCCTCGTTATCAAATATTTCTAGAACAGATCCCCAGACTCCCACCCATAAAGTTATGGAAGATTGCCTGATAGATAAATGTTAGGTGTGTTTTTATGATTCAATGTTCTAGGGGCTCTTTTGGCAAGTTTGAGCTCATGCATTACCATTTAGGAATGTAGTTTTTGCAAATATATCTTGTATGTACGAGAATTTAGGCAAGGCCAAGCAAAATAATATATTGGTTTTTGGTAACATTGCTAAAAAAAAATGGGTAGGTAGGTAGGAAGAAAATGTTAATTTTGAAGAAATATTTTGTTCCCATAATGCAATTTTATAGTGTGGTTTCTGGTGACAATGCTGAAAATATTGCGGTGGAAGGTCAGAAAGGAATTAATTCACTAATCAGATTGACTCTGATTCAATCTAAATGACCATGAAATGCAAGTGAATGCTACCAAACTTGTGCATTGACCTTTGCATTGAAAGTAAATCATAATAAAAACAAAGAAAATAACAAAATTTGAGAAAAGGTAATCCTTTGTCAGTTTTGCCCTTACAATACAAAGAGAAGGGATATAACAGAAATGCATAACAATCTGAGAAATCGTGAACAATGAAGAGACTATATAATTATAATTTGTAAACAAATTTTTAGGCGTTACTCCTAGTGTTAAAGATCGTATGCTCGATCTGTAATGAAAATCACAAGTCAGAAAAATTGGAACCAGCGGGATTCGAACCTGTCATCTACTGCTTGCCGGGCAGCGACTTAACCACCAGGCTATTCTGGTTCACATTATATTTAATTATAGTTGTCATGGCTACCAAAAACGGAACGTTGACATGAAACATAATTAGGCCTACTATTGTGATGATTAACATGGACATTTATTGCATATTTTGATGCTTGCTACTCGACTAATTATAATTTTATCTGGAGACCACGTGATGTATCGGAAGATGACCAGTGATTTCTGAGTACAGAATTGTAAGCTTGTATCAAAGTTGATTTGAATGTGTGACATAAATAATCACAAATATATGATGATATTGCGATGTAAAGTTGATAAAATTCTGGCAATGAAAGGAAATAAAACCCAAAGCACTTTCCTAAATGAAAAATATGGTAAGTGTTCATGAAATCTCAATTTTTCATGATCATATTGGCAGAATAACATTTTTATATTATTTATTTGTATTCACAATTACTACGACATTGTACATCACGTCAGGGATTTATTTTAATGTCATTTTCCTTGAAACGTGCATTTTTCATCGTGGCAATTATTTTGTAAAAGATAAGGGTGCGTACGCTGAACGTAAGAGCCCGATTCCCGGAAATCGCACGCATGTGCGTGGCAGGTTGGCAAGACGATGACTGCAGCCTATATTTGGCCATTCATATATAGTTCGCCCGGTAATTTCATTTTGCACACAATCAACAAATCAACTTCGTTTTTAATGATAAATAACTAGTTATTTATTTAATAATGAAATCCTTACACACAAAAAACTTACTCTTAATATCTGTAGTACACAGAAATAGACAATTTGATTGTGGGATTTGAAGGTTTGCATGGTGAAGTTGTAATTCAGAACCTTTTTATTAGGTGAATTGCTGCTTCATGTATAAATTCTGCTGATTTATTCGCTCTTCTCATTCTCCTGACGACGGCCAGAGCATTCTGACCGGAACGTGGAGTTATTCCAACTCACATGGTTGTACCGCAAACCTTTTTCTGAATTACAACTTCACCATGCAAACCTTCAAATCCTATATTATTGAGCTCTACGGGGAGCATGTTCACCAGAAGATTAGAAGATTTGAGCGAATTTCTATTCAGCGTTCACGACTTACTAACAACCTAACCTTTCTTAAGAGATGCAGAGACACCGACATCATTCCCAAGGGACTACGTCTACGCAACCCGCTTAGAAGCCGCAAATCAGCCAACATCCTCCACCAGGCAAGTATTTCTCTCCTAAAAGACAGCATCTCCATCACCAGGCGCAAGCTCTCGGATTCCGACGCAGATTTTTCTAACGTTCACAATTTTCTCCACAGGTCTCTTAGCGAAACAGACTTTACGAAAGTCACCAGATGGTCTAACAACTCTTCCAACCACGCGTTTGAAGCAGCTAAACGGAAGCAGGTCAACAAATTTAACAAACTTCAAGACACTAATTCAAACCTCTCTCCCTCCTCCCCTTCTCTTTCAGGTTCCAAGACTGTCGTCAACATCAGCACTCGTACTCTCACTAATCACGAAATTTCTCTCCTTTCTTTAGGTCTGAACTTTGCCATGGCACCGTCAAAGATTGACTCCGCTGAACTCGTCCAGAGCATTGAACCCTCACTCAGGGCAGTCGGCAAAGCACAGGGTGATGAACTTCGCAGGGAAATTACTAACATTCTTTCCACAGCAAAACCCCCCAAACCTAATCTATCCAAACAGGAGACCACCGCCCTGCGTGCTCTTCGCACTGACCGCTCTATTCACATTCTTTCCGCAGATAAGGGCAACGCCACGGTCGTCATGGACCGCACGGACTACAACCATAAGATCTCTGATATTTTATCCACAGGTTCTTACACCGAGGTCAAGAGAGACCCGACACCCAACATCAAACGACGCGTCACCGACAAACTTCGTTCGCTCAATAAACTTGGCCTGTTCCCTCCACGAGTTTATCGTTTTCTTCTTCCTTCCTCCAGCTCCTGCCCAGTGTTCTTTGGTCTACCAAAAATTCACAAACCAGACATTCCTCTCCGCCCGATTGTGTCCTCACGTGGTTCCCCCACCTACAACCTTGCTAAACATCTCGCACACATCCTTCAACCCCTCACAGGTCAGTCACAACATCATGTCCGCAATTCTCATCACTTCACCACAATCATCAATGACATCAAGCTCAACTCCACAGACATACTAGTTAGTTTTGATGTTGACTCTTTATTTACCAGCATCCCCATTCAAGAAGCTTGCGACAGCACCAGAACTAGATTACAACGTGACACTGATCTCCAGGACAGAACCCCACTATCTCCCCAACAGATATATGACCTTCTTCTCCTATGTCTTACCTCCACCAGCTTCCAGTGGCGGGATAAGTACTACAACCAATCAGAAGGTGCCCCCATGGGCTCGCCACTCTCCCCAGTTATAGCTAATCTCTTCATGGAACAATTCGAAACTACTATTCTCTCCACAGCACCGTATAAACCCACACTTTGGCTCCGTTACGTTGACGACACGTTTGTCATTTGGCCGCACGGTCCGGAAAAGCTGAACAATTTCCAGGATTTTCTCAACAAACATCACCCCTCCATCAGCTTCTCGTCAGAAGCAGAAAACAATAACTCTCTTCCTTTTCTTGATGTTTTGATCACCCACAAGCCTGACGGTTCACTCTCCCATAGTGTTTACCGTAAACCTACCCACACAGACCGCTATCTAAACTTCCGATCTTTCCACCATCCGTCCGTCAAACGTTCGGTCTCCAGTTCCCTGATCAGGAGAGCTCACAACGTCTGCGACTCAACCAGCCTTGACGACGAGTTAAAACACATCAAAGCAGCCTTAGTCAACAATGGTTTCCCTCCTCAGGAAATACGCACATCTGTCAACAAACCCCATGCTCCCCCACCAACCAGACACATCTCGTCCTGCACTATTCCCTTCACAGGTCATGTCTCTCACCGCATTCAACGAGTCCTGCAGAAGGCCAACATACGGGTTTTCTTCAGTTCTAAACACAAACTTCACAAGTCTCTCTACACACACAAAGACACAGCTACTCCCGACAGCAAACCAGGAGTGTACCGCATACCATGTTCCTGTGGTCAGGTCTACATCGGAGAGACTGGGAGGGACATCAAATCTCGCATCAAGGAACACCGTGCCCATGGGAGACTTGGTCACTACGACCGATCTGCCATTATCAATCATTCTGTCACTCGTGATCACCAGATTAACTGGGAAGACACCAAACTTGTAGCCCCCGCTTCCAACTGGTATACCAGGAGGGTCCGTGAAGCCATCGAGATTCACAAACATGACACAGTTACACAGGACAAGGGTTTACAGATCAGCGACATTTGGTTTTCACTCTTCCAATAATAACTAGTGTTATAATTTTTATGTATTTTAACCACAATTGCTTCCCTCAACAGGATTTCATGTTTCTCTCCTCAACTTGTTCATTACCTTTGTTTTGTTGTTTCATTCATAACATTCATTATATTCATCATTAGGATACTCATTCTGATGTCATTATTTCACCCTTTTTTCCACATGATTGTTTTAAATTTAATATCTTTCCTCAACAGGATGTCATGTTTCTCTCCACAGATTATCTCCAACAGGATTTCATGTTTCTCTCCTCAATTTGTTCATTATCATTGTTTTTTTTCTCTCCACAGCCTTTCACAACATTTATTATTAGTATACTCATTCTGTTGTCAATATGTCACCTTTTCCATATGTATGTTTTAACCTTAATTTCTTTCCTCAACAGGATGTCATGTTTCTCTCCACAGATTACCTACGGTCCCAATCCCCCTTTTGTTTCCAGCTTATCCAGACGGTTAATTGATTTCTTAGTCCTATTGTTCACTTGTTTTCATTGTTTCTTTTCAACGCAGGATTCGTTTGATGTCACTTATCCTTTCAATGCAGGTACCTTGATGTTATTTATCCTTTCAAGGTAGGTACTTTGATATTACTGTTACTATTTCTTTCTATGTTATTTGTTTGCATCCATTTTTATTAGGTGAATTGCTGCTTCATGTATAAATTCTGCTGATTTATTCGCTCTTCTCATTCTCCTGACGACGGCCAGAGCATTCTGACCGGAACGTGGAGTTATTCCAACTCACATGGTTGTACCGCAAACCTTTTTCTGAATTTGATTGTGGAAAGTAGTTTGTATCTGTAAAGAAACTTTGCATTGTGGCCTAGTAACTCCACTCCAGATCCAGGGGAGCGTTTATTCAAGCGTTTTGTCCGTGATTTTTACGGACAACTGTTATAAGCTACTAAAATCCTTACATCTGATTGGCTTAGAGCAAATTTGTCAGTAAAAATCACAGACAAAACACTTGGAGCTCCCTGGGGACCGTTTCATCAATGCGCAAGCAGGTACGGTACAAATACCCAAAGTCGACCTCGCCCATTTTATGGCTAATCGCATCGCTTAATTTTGGCAGGTAAGATAGAAATTTGTACTTACATTTCAAGAGAATTAATGTAGCTATGTAGCAGGCTCTATGATTTTATGATTTAACGATTGTTTCGATGAAAAAATTGGAATTTCCTCGCCGAGCCGATCTTTTTGCCGTACTGTATCGTCGATTCAAATGACTTGACGGCACAGAGCGATTGAGTCCGGGGAAAAGATCGGCTCGGCGAGGAAATTCCATTTTTTTCATCGAAACAATCGTTAAATTGTAAAATCACAGAGCCTGTTAGATAGTTACAGTAATTATCTTGAAATGTAAGTACAAATTTGTAAATACAAAATCTGGGGGGGCGTTTCATGAAAGGACTTGTCAGATATTTTATCCACAAATTTGCTCTCAGCCAATCAGATGCAAGGATTTTAGTAGCTTATAACAGTTGTTGGATAAGCCATGATATGCTTGTAGTTGTATTTGTACTTACATTTCAAGAGAATTAATGTAGCTATGTAGCAGGCTCTTTGATTTTATGATTTAACGATTGTTTCGATGAAAAAAATGGAGTTGTATAAGCCATGATATGCTTGTAGTTGTATGGCTGTCTTGATGCGAATCAAATACGCACACAGTGAGCGAGTTGAAGCTATATCTTTACTGCATGCTCTATTTTGATGAATTTTTCGATTCTACTTGTGAAGAAACTAAAGTGCTACTCTAAACTATGGTAATTTTTAGTCAATCAGCTTTTTCATACTCGTGATTTTTAATGATTTGTTTTTAGCGCATTTTTGTTCCTTGCATCACTTTTATCACATTTATGTTTGCCCACACACATTTATTTTTTTTAGCGGTAGATTTTCAGCCAGGATAGCATTTTGAGCGCCTGACATCCACTAATTGATGGATTGAAAATGATCGTCTTGCGAGTACTTTTTTGATGAATATTTTGAAATTTGATGAAGACAAACGAAATATTCATTGGATGGTTTTATCAGGTGATTCTTGGATTGGATTTCATGCCGTCTTGGAGACAAATTATTTTGATATACCGTATGTATATAGCGATATATTATAGGATAATGTAGTAGGCCTAGGCCTAGTAGGCCTAGTACTACTACTACTAGGCCTAATGTGATTTCTGGCGGGATTTTCGGAAACCTCAGGCTGGCATGACATTGTCAGGTAGAATTTGAACACGGTCGGGCACAATTAAATTTTATTTTCTTTCGTCTTCCCATAAAATTTACTCAGTCGGACATATTATTTTTATTACACTTACACTACAGTTGGTCGGGTTACCGGAAACCAAAATATTTTTTTCCTCCTCCCAAAAAGTCAATACTTTTGAGGCTTTGCATTTGGTTTGATATAAAAATTATAATTTGAATCTTGGCATTATTGAATATTGTGAAAAAAAGGTAACCACCCATTCAGTTACTGTAGCAGCGCCTTATTGACCGGCTTAGCACACAATGTCAATCATTTGTCGGCTATTATAGCTAATATGCCCAGTAATCCTCAAATTGGCAAGAATCCTACCTAGGTTATCAAAAAAACCAGCAGAACAGAGGTATAGATAAGATTTGTATGGAGCGGAGGTCAGTGCAGCAAGAACAGATTCGCTGTCATTTGCTCGTGGTCTAGTGGTAAGGCGTCTGGTCAGACTGTCTGAGTATTCTCTATCTACACTGCATTTGCCTTTAAGGTCCCGGGTTCGAATCCCGCTCTTTCTTGGTGATAATTTTTTCAGTTATGAATTGATAACGATAGCGTTTATTCCGTCATAAATAACTGAATTTCAACAATGAAAACCAAGAAATTTGACCAATTATTCACTTGTTCAGGCGGATTTAATGGCCGCTGGGCATAATAACCACTTTGGCCCATTTGTCAATGGTCTCCTCATTCCACCGCCATGTTCATGTTACCTAAAAAGGATGATATAGCCATTTTAGGTTTATAAATCTGTATTTACACTACAGTCTACAGTTTGTGTGAGTTTTGTACTAGCCTAGTAGTACTGTAGGTCTAGTAGTTGTCCCATATTTTGTATTTATGTAGGTTGGAGAAGTTTGAAATCTTGGCAGTGGCAAAAGATTAAGGCCTGTGTACCTGAATGATGGTGAAGACACGATAAGGCTAACTCTTTGGGAGGAGCATGCAGATATTCCTATTCGTGTTAATGAGCGAGATCAGATGTGCGGAAGTCTCGGAATGGAATGATGTGAAACAACTACATTCAACGCCCGCACTGCATGTTGAGGTTTGTATGCATGGAATAATTGAATAATTGTGGGGATTAGTCATTTTACAGTTATACATGTATGATGGGGGGACCTAAAGCTACGCACTTTGTTTTCGGAGGATGAAAGATGACAACCGAAATAGAAGTAAATTTAATAAATGAACGTTTGTGCTAAATATTCCAAAAATACATATCTATAAATTATAAATTAAAACTACCAAAAACTTACTGAAATGGGAATTCTGCAGTCATTTTCGTGAGCGTCTTGAAAGTCATTGTTGTTTTGAAAGGGGTCCTAAAGCTACGCACCACTCACAAGTGCAAACATCAAGCAAGAAAAACGGTATTTTTATGTTTTTAATGATATTCTTTTAAAACATTATGGTACATAAGTAAAAAATCACGAAGTATAGATGTTTAAGAATGATAAACTTACGATTTTTGTCCTCATTATGGCTGTTAAAGTGAAACTTGCAGTGGTGGAATAAAACTGGAATCCTTCTTTATAGTCCCATATATGTGGACACGGTGGAGCGCGTATTGTCCCATAGACAACGCGTATTAAAAGTGATGCGTAGCTTTAGGAGCCGCGTAGCTTTAAGACCCCTGCCATACTACAAAGTACAAGCTTATCTGAAGATAACCTTGTACTCCAGACTAGCTTTTACGGGTGAATAGCTTTTGTGTGTATCAGCAGGCCCTTTTCCAGGCTAGATCATTCATACAGGAGAGGAAAATAATTATTTAAATTTTCACTTTCAAGTCTAAATCTGCAAATTTGTGGCAAAGTAAGAGTTGAAGAGTCCCTGAATCAGGTAATCTAGCAAATTTAAGAAAATTAAATCTTGTTTAGTTTGAGCGATCAACTGAATTTTTTTATTTGAAAATGAAATGAAATAAATTTTGTCTCCTGTGCATTTTAAGTGAAAAGATTTGTAATTTTATGAGACCAATCCTTTTTAGAGTGTACATGTATGCCATACATTTCCAATCTGGTGATGGCGGAGGCATAAATTCCGACCGCGCGCGGTCGAATATTCATCTAGTTAGTTTTCTATTACTGACTTTGTTGAATTTCCGAGACAGCTTTCACTTTGATATTGCGTGCACTACATACCTTGCCAGCTATAAAGATTTTTTTTTGTTTTTGTTGAAATGTTTCTCTATCAGTCTAAAACCTTATACTGTGCATTATTAGTGTGTGCTGATAAATTAATTTTATTTTTTTGATCAGTATTCCAGCCTCAGTGTGCAGTGTTGAAAAGAAGCATTATTTCTCACTTGTTTTTTCTTTCTGAAAACTGTTCTTATTGATGCAAATGAACTAAATTTGCAACAAGTTTTCATTTATGTACGGGTTTATTTATAGGTCTACGTGAGGTCGTGAGGAAAAATTTGTGGGGCTCGGTTTTCTGAAACACCAGCCTTCCTGAATTTTCCTTGTCCAAAATTGTATAGAAACTAGTATGAATCACCATAGGTAGATGTTCTGATTAGATTTTGGGGTATGTAGGTTAAGGTGAAAGGTCACAGAGGTCAACTAAGAAATTTCATTTTGTAGCATTGTTAATGCGATATGTCTAGAACAATTTTTGGTATGAACTTTGAACTGGGTGCTACATGTGTGCATCATTATTGTAAGACAAACAACACATTTTGGGCAAGTATGTCATAGGTTTTGTTGATCACAATATTTCAAGAAGAGTTTAAGGCATAAACTTAATTGAACTTAGGCGGAGGCATATAGGACACACAGTCGCATGCATCTTTTTTTTCTTTTTTGGGGGGGGGTTGGGAGGTGGGGGGCTAGATTGACGTATTTAAAAAATGTTTCAGGCCAGTGATTGAATCTAAACTTTGAAATTGAACATCTTATCATGTCAGGGAATGCTCCAGTGAAGACAGCCAAAATGAGGGAGATAGTGTTTTCAGGAAACGGTCCAGTGAAGACGGCCAAGATGACGGAGAGAGTCATACCCTCCTCGGCAAATTGAAGAGGAAGTTCAAGCTAAGGAAGGAAGGGACCAAAAAGAAGTCGGGACCATTCTCACGTGCAGGAAATAAAAGCGCTGTACGGAGCACCCGCAGAATTCAACTGGGGTTGAAGATAGATGGGAAGCACATCCGGATGGAATCAACAGGTGGGGGGAAAAGAGTAGCCCAATTGGACAAAAATCTAGGCAAAGATGCCATAATATCGGAAGCACAGAAATACTTCTTTCCTGAAGGCAACAGATTTGGATCAGCAGACCAGTATACATTCCAGCTAGAAAACTGAAGAAGAAAGGCCAATCAGTGAAACACAGACCATAGCTGAAATGTACGAATGTACTGGTCTCCCACTTTTGAGATTTTATCTGTGTGCTGTATTATATGTCATTGCTTGTACCATATTGTACTAGGTTTAGAAAAAAAATAGCACTTTTGTTCTTTAATAACTTTGTATTACTAGGTTCACGGATTACATTCAATTTTTGGAAGTAGATAGCAGAAGAGTGTACAATTTATGGGTATGATTTTGGTGGCACAGCTGTCTTTATTTTTCTGTTATGTTATGTAATTATTCATAGATGTATAATTTCACTCACTTGAACTTTGATTGACATGTTACAGTTAGAGCAAAGAGAGTTTAATGCCCTCTTCCATCCAATTAACCTTTCTTAGTGTTGAAGTTGCCACCCTGTCT
Source organism: Heliocidaris erythrogramma (assembly GCA_025617745.1). Taxonomy (NCBI): domain Eukaryota; kingdom Metazoa; phylum Echinodermata; class Echinoidea; order Camarodonta; family Echinometridae; genus Heliocidaris; species Heliocidaris erythrogramma. Next base: position 39,318,885 of record CM046865.1, on the reverse strand, counting down.
GAACAGAGAGACATTTTATCTCCCTGTATTATTGTGGTCTATTGCCCCCACGTCAAGTAATATTCAATTCGTCATCTCAATGTCCAACCCTTTACCCATCCACCACATCTAAACAATTTCACGGATGATGAATCGGGGTCGGGGGATCAAACATTTTTTTAAACATGTTTAGTTAATCAATGATTTTTTGTTTTAAGTAAGTAAAGGCGATCATTTTAAAACGGAGAAAAAACACGGCCCCGCCTTTCATGTCTTTTGAGCCTGGAGTCTTGTGCATCTTTTGATACCAAATTTAAAATAATTTGGACCTACGGTTATCACGCCAGGCGACATCTTACAGTCATGCGTGTGACGAAAATTGAATTTTTGAATAACACATGAATTAGCATAGTATGGGATGAACCATATTGTATTCCCTGTTTTTGTTTGTTTGCAAGTATGTTATTCAAATATATGTTTGTTTTCTACGATCGATCCAACGTACAAGCCTGGTCCTGGATCCATGTGCAGAGCTAGCCTCATGTCGTACTCGAATTGTTCTCGAAACGCCGTAATTTAGGACGTTATTACGCCGTAATTTAGGGCGTTATTACGCCGTAATTTAGGGCGTTATATCACCGTAATTTAGGGCGTTATTACGCCGTACTGAACAAAGAAAAAAAAACGGCGGAAATCAGCCACCGTACTTAAGACAGACCCCAGTAACAATGTCCCACCAGTAGTTAAGTCACAAACAATACAGAATCCTCTTAAGCTTTATATTTTTTTCGGGTGATCCAAAACCCAAGGGTGGAGATGTTCCTATTGAAGTTTGGAAACACAAAATTAAGTGTCTACAGACTGATGATAGTTGCAGTCCCATTGCCCTTGCTAGGTTAGTCACTGCGTTAGTCACTGCGTGGGGAAGCAGGCCAACTAGTCCTTAATATGGCAGTAGATGTTAGTGTAGAAGAAATTGTAGATAAATTTTAAGGCTTTTACGGTACTGTAGAGTCAGGAGCGGTGCTGCTTCAGCAGCTATATTCCTCTAGACAAGGTGCAGATGAGTCTGTAGCTGCATATAGTGCTAGGCTACAGCTTGCCGTTGACAAAGTAGAACAGCAAAAAGGCATCTCCCCCACCACAAAAGATGAGACCCTTTGAGTAGTATTCTGGAAGGGAATGTCAGATGAGTCCCTAAAGCAGGCCATCCGACATAAATACAAGATACTCCAATCATTTGATGAGTTAGTAGGGTTCCTAGACAAGCGGAACAGGAGAATGAAGACTTCCGAAAGTTTCATGCTTCTCCCCAGCGCTCTCGCCAGAACAGGATAGGTGCACATGCTGCCACAGTAGGCCCACAAGAAAATTTCTTTTGTTTTACCAAGTCTGACTTAAGGACAAATTAAGGACAAATTAAGGGACATGGAAACATGTGATGCGAGTAGGAATAGTAATAGACTTGTCCATCCTCGTATGACCAGAGGACCCTGTTATAATTGTGGGCAACCAGGTCATCTGTCTTTCCTTCTTCTCCCCCTCCTCCTCCTCATCCTCTCTATCCTCAATCTTCATCCTTTGCTCCTCCCCAGCGCAATCTACGTCAGGTACATTTAGACGAACCGCTGCCAAGGGACGGGCAGTAGGTCTATCTTGTAGTAGTCAGAAGGCTAAACCCAAGAGTCCCCCATCACATGTAGTTTAGACAGGATGATAGGTAGGACAACTGAATCTGTCACTGTCATCGGAGGCCAACAATGTAACTGTCTCATAGATACCAGGATCCCAAGACTAACTAGTGCCCCTGTCCTGCAGTATGCAGACTTCTCAAAGCCTTTCATTTTGCATACAGATGCTAGTACCACTGGTCTAGGAGCGGCTCTCTACCAACTTGATGAAGAATGTAGGGAGAGAGTGATTGCGTATGCAAGTCGGTCTCTGGGTAAGAGCAAGAGAAATTGCCCTGCCCATAAGCTAGAGTTCTTAGCCTTGAAATGGGCTGTAACTGAGAAGTTCCATGACTTTCTCCATGGCAATAAAACTCTGTGTTCACTGAAAACAATCCTCTTAAATACTTATGTCCTTACTACAGCTAAACTAAACCCCTCAAAAAAAGTTCTGCAATTCAACTTTGAGCCTTGATATCTTTTTGGCGGCTTTTTAATCATTCTTGATTTTTAGATCATTGGAAAGTTCATTTATCCCCCTTCACATCCATGCCCCATTTGTAATGGTTATGTCATCCTTGAATGCACAGCACCCCTGAATAGAGGGCAAAGTCAAAAGTGAAAAGTTGCAAATTGAATGGCTATCTTGGCTATTGTCTATTGCTTTTGTTGCAGTGTCGGGTGTGTGTGAATGATGTTGAATGGGTCATGAATGATTCAACAAGTTTATTTCCCGTTTGGTAGATGAAATGTGCCTTGCACAAGCTTTATGCTTGGTAGTGCTTACTTTTAAAGAGTAGCTGTTCGCGTATGTTAACATGCCACGTCTATTAAATGTTGAGAAGGCTCGAACAATCGGCCAAATCGAAGCCGGTATTCCCCAAAGAGAAGTTGCTGCTCAATTTGGAGTGAGTCCCAGTACCATCTCCAGATTATTGGCAAAGTTCCGGGAAACTGGGGATGTCAAGGACAGACCAAGGAGTGGTCGTCCAAAGAAGACAACCCAACAAGAAGACCGCTTCCTGACCCTTTCTGCCCTGCGGAATGGTTATCTTCCAGGAACCTGCAAGGACGATTTGCTCGAAGATTTGCCAAGCGACTCTCCGACCAGACCATCAGGAACAGACTTCACGCAGCCAATTTAAGAGCTCACAAGGCAGCAAGAAGACCTGCACTTTCGGCCTTGCATCGTCATTCCCGTCATCTTCGATGGAACCGGGAAATGTGGCAGAATGTCCTTTTTACAGATGAATCCAGATTCTGCTTGAGGAAACTGGACGGAAGGGTGAAAGTGTGGCGTCGCCGTTGGGAACGCTTCGCTGACTGCTGCATCGACCGGGTAACAGCGTTTGGAGGAGGCAGCGTTATGGTGTGGGGTGGAGGGAAAGACACAGCTTACCATCGTTGATGGAAACCTGACAGCAGAGAGATACCGAGACAACATTCTTCGGCCAGAGGTCATCCCATACATGCGCAATCTTGGACCAAACACCATCTTCCAAGATGACAACGCCCGCCCACACAGAGCAAGGATCATCACCGAATACCTGCAGGAGGAGGCAGTGACGAGGATGGATTGGCCTGCGAACAGCCCTGACTTGAACCCAATCGAGCACCTGTGGGACCAGCTTGGCCATGCTGTACGCGCCAGAGTGACAGATCACACTACACTGGCTGAGTTGCGACAGATCCTTTAATATCGAAGAGTGGAACCTCATCCCACAGCAACGCATCACCAGGCTGGTGACAAGTATGAGGAGGAGATGCCAGGCTGTCGTAGCTGTATTCGGATCTTCTACTCGCTACTGAACTTCTGATCCTTTGCTATTCCACATTTGATGTGCATGTTACTCAATAAAAAGTGCCAAACATTTTGTCATTTGCAAATTTGTGTATTTGTGTTTGTGTTTGTTTCGTTAGAGAGGGGAGAGAGAGTTTAAAGAACAAGAGTTCACATCAAGAAAGCGGAATGTGTTTGTTGAAGTGAAAAGCAATCCAAGAGAAGAGGAGAGTTTGTGTTGCTTATGTTTCTGTGATAGGGTTACATGGCTGAAAATGAGATAATTTGATGAGGGGAGACTTTTTTCCCCACCGCAGTTGTGTACTGCTAAGGTGGAAACTTGCAATATTCTGCATGAAACCAAAACACAATATTAATGTTATCACAATCAGTTACTGATTAAAACACATTCCATCTTAAAACAAAAGAATAATTCCACTTCAAAATCACTGCAAACAATATTTGTCCACCAAAAACAAGGGATTACAGCAGAAACATGCACACCCAATACAAAATTAAACAAACCAAAAGGAACAAAAACAAAGAAACAAAACCTTTCATTCCAGTTAAGAACTCAGTGTGAACAATAACAATGCATTCTTCAACTTTTCACTTTCGACGTTGCCCTATATTTAGGTGCACTGCACATTCCGTGATTACATAATACAAATGTGGTATCATTGTGAAGGTGAATAAACAAGCTTTACAATGATATCAAACTCGATGATGATGGTACAGTTACTAAAGAGATATAAATGCTTAAACTTGAATTGCAGAACTTTTTTGAGGGGTTTAGATGCGACAGGGCATCGGTGGTTAGCAGCCCTTGCCAATTATGACCTTTCCCTAACATACAGGTCGGGCAAGATGAACATAGATGCCGATGCTCTTTCTAGGCGCCCATCTGATATGCCCCCGCTTAATTACACTCCTGAGGAGACATGTTCTAATGAAACTTTCCAGGCAGTTGTAGACCAATAGTCCCTTTGTAGAAGTTGTAAGGCAGCATTCTGCTAATCTAGTGTAGGAAATAGGACCTACATGTACCTAAAATTTTCTCTATTTCCTAGTGGACCCCCAGATTGGGCCAAGGACCAGTGTCGGGATCCTGTCATTGGTAGGGTAATAGGTTATGTAAAACAAGGTGTCTGTCCTACAGCGTAGGCGCGATGAGAGTAAGGATGTTCAGCTTCTGCTTAGAGAATGGGATAGACTAGCATTCAGGAACGGTGTTCTCTATCATCGGAGAACAGTTGAAGGGAAAGAAATCTGGCAATTAGTGTTACCTAGGAAGTATTGTTCATTAGCATTACAGTCCTTACATGACGAGGTAGGTCATTGAGGTGTAGAACGTACAACTGAGCTTGTCCGAGACAGGTTCTACTGGCCCTTGTTGGGTAGAGACGTCAAGCATTATGTTAGCACATGTGGTCGTTGCGTTAGGAGAAAGGTAGTACTGAATTCTACTAATACAGCCCCATTACCGTAGTTAACATTAACACAACTAGGCCTCTTGAACTTGGGTGTGTATGGACTTCTTAACCCTCGAAGAGTCGAAAGGAGGGTACAGTAACATTTTAGTGATCACAGACCATTTCACTAGATATGCAACAGCTATCCCAACAAGGAATCAAACTGCACACACTACTGCTAAGGCATTATTTGATCATTTTCTCGTTCACTACGGTTTCCCAGAAAGATTACATTCTGATCAGGGTAGGAATTTTGAATCAGATGTAATTCAACAGCTTTGTAAATTAGTAGGCATTCAGAAATCTAGGACTACCCCATATCATCCCCAGGGCAATGGAAGTTGTGAGAGGATGAATCGCACCCTCCTTAGTATGTTAGGCACCTTAACAGAAGATAAGAAATCTGACTGGAAATCTTATGTACCTCCATTAGTTCACGCCTACAATTGTACTAAACATAGTGTAACAGGTTTCTCTCCTTTCTATCTCATGTATGGCAGACACCCTCGTCTTCCTATAGATATGTACTTAGGGCTTGATGTTAGAGGTAATGACGTTTCAAATACTCCTGATTATGACACAAGACTTAGAGATAGGCTAGACTATGCTTATAGGGTCACCTGTGAGAGAAATGACCAGGTAGGAACTAAAAACAAAGGAATGTATATCAGAAATTGAAAGAAAACTTCCGGTAGGTGACAGAGTCTTTATAGGTGATATATGGGGCAAGGATCCTCATATTGCTATAGATCGCGAACACGCCGAGAATAGGAAGACAGGAGGTCCAGGAAAGAAGGTTGAAATCAACGAAAGTAAATTTGGGAAAACCAAATATAATAAAGGTCGATTTGTTGATGGCCAATGGATCTTCGGCAGAATCTGAAACCGAAGCCCAGGGATGTCTCAAACGGCATTACATGAAGACGGAAAAAAAAAAAATCAATAGGAGCGAAGTCTGTGGCACCGACTGTTGCCTCGGATACCTATGTAAAATCTAAGGCATCCAAAGAGAAGAGGAAACGGGAGAAAAATCAGTCAACAATCGGGGAGGAAATAGCAGTCCGTGCGAGGGAGGAGGAATTGAAGCGACCACGCTTAACTGTCAAAGTCCCTTCTCCACCAGCTTTATCGATCCATGGTGGCTCCCCCTTATTAGATGAACTGGAAATGGTGATAGACGATGACCTCGACGCAATAGTACCGCTAGACCTCTCTGTAGACGATGTTCAAGAATCCGAGACACCACCAGTCTCGGTCGATGTTCCTGAGCCGAGGACCCCACAAGTCTCGGTCGATGTTCCTGAGCCGAGGACCCCACAAGTCTCGGAAGACGATGAAAATGACTCCCAAGATGCATCCGTCCCAGATATTTCGGTAAAGGCACCTTCCACGCCCGACGATGACGTTCAGGAGGTCACCATACAGATCAGACAGGGACAATCTAATACCCCAGTCACACTTATTCGGAATCAGCAGGAATCAAGCAGAACCAGTCGGAATGAAGAACTTTCAAAATTCGCGCCACATTCGGGAGGGAACTTGAAATTGCTGTCGCAAAAGGAACTCTGCCCAAAGTCAGCTTTTTTTTGCTTTACTAAAAAAAAAAATCAGACAAGCAAAAAGAAATAGGTCATCAGCATTTTTCAGGAGTATTTTTACTAAAAAATTTCAAGCAAAAAAGAAAAAAAAAGGGTCATTGGCGTTTCCACAGAATGAACCCAAAGTTCTGTGACATTGGTCTAGCAAAGACAAGGTCATATGGGGTAGCCTCCACTTCAAGGGCTGTCCATGGTGCCAGAAGTACTCCTTCACTATGGGAGAAGTTCCGCGATATATGATCTCTTGGGTTTACCCTCATAGAATGGTTCACTTGCAGAGATCCCTGGAATCTCCAGGACCAAGAAGAGCCTGCAGTGTACATAAGGGACTGCATGCAAAGAAAGGTTCTACCACCAGTTTTGAAAACTTGCATATTCCCACTCCTAGTTCCGTGCATCAGCTATCTTCCAGAAAATCGGCCAACAGCATTACAGCTTCTGAAGCATTTCAAGTGTCCTTCATGCTCTAATGACATGCTACGCTGAATCAACTTGTGTCCATGTTTCTCTGGGGCTGATAGCATGATCGGCTCCTATAGAAGTTGAAATGCATTTCCTTGTTTAGTACACAATGCAAAAAACAAACAAATCATTGAGTGTATACTTTTGATAAAATCTCTAAAAGCTTACACGTGCATTCTTGGATTGTGATTTGTTTTGGGATACATTCTTATGGAACATCCCTGTTATTTCAGTTTGTGGGTTTTCTTTACTCTCCTTTTTTAATCATAGGGATGGATCCACCAGTTCGAAATCTCTTCGGCAACGTTGCACACAGGTGCACATCACGTACCACCCGGCGAGAGAGATGTAAACGGAAAACTAAGCATCTCACCCGCATCTGTTACCAGCATCGCCCGTTGTTTAATGATGAAGAGTAGGTCAGTCAAACCCTTTATACCACTTCCATTCTCTTTCTTTGAATGCGGGGATGATTTTATGCTTGAATTCATCGCTGGTGCATATCCATCCAGGCCATAGTTGTTAGGGTTAGGGGACTCATTTTCCCGAAGGTTCATAATTCAGAAACACAAAATACCCATACCAGGGGCTTCATAATTCTGAGAAAGAAATAGGATCTGTAGTAAAAAGGCGCGTTCAAATTAAAGATGCATTCAAATTCGCACCAGCACCGCCCTGATGAGTGTTAAGGAATTCAAATTCACGAATAGGCATTTATAGCGTTTGGGCAGTGTTTTTCATTACTGCTTATGTTCTTTTAATCTGCATCGTTTGAATAAATTATGCAAACTTGATGTACCTTGAAATGGGACCTTTGCCTTATATTGAACTTTCTCATTCCTCCGACAAACCAAGAGAGTACATGAATATATCAAATACCGACAGAGCTAGCTTGGCTGAAGCATTTGACAACCAGCAAGAATAACATGCATGATTTCGTATGCAACTCTAATATTGGGCGGGAAAACCTGTAAAAATATATCATCCAGCGTTTTCCACGGAATGACCCCCAAAGTTCTGTGACCTTGGTCTAGCAAAGACAAGGTCATATGGGGTAGCCTCCACTTCAAGGGCTGTCCATACAGTTGGTACTGTGGAATACATGGTGCCAGAAGTACTCCTTCACTATGGGGGTAGTTCCGCAATATGATCTCTTGGGTTAATCCTAAAAGGGCCGGGGGCAGAATCCACCCCCCCCCCCCGACGTTTCTCACGATATCCGCAACGTGCAAAGCAGTCACCGCGGCGTTTCAAGACTTTTTTCTTTTGAAACTCACATTTTTTTAGACCAAATTCGTGATGTCCGGGCATGCGGTTCCGAAGTTGCGCAACATTTCCTACTTGCACGTCAGACCAAAATTGCTCAAAAACGCGATTTCATGTATAATTTCAATACAAAAATTTGTTTTCAGCCAAAATTTATAAATCTGAATATTTTAACTTTTACTCATTGAAAATCTTCACAAGAAGGGGATGAACTTTACCGAGGAATGTGAGGAAGAACTTGACAAGCAAAATGAACAGTACACTGAATTTATCAACCAAGCTATTGTAGGTGTTTCACCACCACAGACGAAGAAATTTGATCTTCTAGTTCGACTGGCCACACCAATTCATGTACTGTCGTCAATAGTTGATGACCTCAAGGGTGATACACCATCTCCACCAAGTCAGCAGAATGACCCCCAAAGATCTGTGACATTGGTCTAGCAAAGACAAGGTCAAATGGGGTAGCCTCCACTTCAAGGGCTGTCCATGCAGTTGGTACTGTGGAATACATGGTGCCAGAAGTACTCCTTCACTATGGGAGAAGTTCCGCGATATATGATCTCTTGAGTTAACCCTCATAGAATGGTTCACTTGCAGAGATCTCTGGAATCTCCAGGACCAAGAAGAAGAGCCTGCAGTGTACATAAGGGACTGCATGCAAAGAAAGGTTCTACGATCAGTTTTGAAAACTCGCATATTCCCACTCCTAGTTGTGTGCATCAGCTATCTTCCAGAAAATCGGCCAGAAGTACTCCTTCACTATGGGAGTGTAGTCCACCCCCCCCCCCCCCGACGTTTCTCACGAAATCTTTTTTCTTTCGAAACTCACATTTTTTTAGACCAAATTTGTGACGTCCGGGCATGCTGTTCCGAAGTTACACAACATTTCCTACTTGCACGTCAGACCAAAATTGCTCAGAAACTTGATTTCATGTATAATTTGAATACATGTGTTTTCAGTCAAAATTTATAAATCTGAATATTTTAACTTTTACTCATTAAAATTTGTTTTATGCTGTTTCTGATTGCAAAAGTGTCTCCGACACCAACCCATGTGCTACAGGTCGTTGAAAATCTTCACAAGAAGGGGATGAACTTTACCAAGGAATGTGAGGAAGAACTTGACAAGCAAAATGAACAGTACACTGAATTTATCAACCAAGCTATTGTAGGTGTTTCACCACCACAGACGAAGAAATTGGATCTTCTAGTTCGACTGGCCACACCAATTCATGTACTGTCGTCAATAGTTGATGACCTCCTTAAGGGTGATACACCATCTCCACCAAGTCAGCAGAATGACCCCCAAAGATCTGTGACATTGGTCTAGCAAAGACAAGGTCAAATGGGGTAGCCTCCACTTCAAGGGCTGTCCATGCAGTTGGTACTGTGGAATACATGGTGCCAGAAGTACTCCTTCACTATGGGAGAAGTTCCGCGATATATGATCTCTTGAGTTAACCCTCATAGAATGGTTCACTTGCAGAGATCTCTGGAATCTCCAGGACCAAGAAGAAGAGCCTGCAGTGTACATAAGGGACTGCATGCAAAGAAAGGTTCTACGATCAGTTTTGAAAACTCGCATATTCCCACTCCTAGTTGTGTGCATCAGCTATCTTCCAGAAAATCGGCCAGAAGTACTCCTTCACTATGGGAGTGTAGTCCACCCCCCCCCCCCCCCGACGTTTCTCACGAAATCTTTTTTCTTTCGAAACTCACATTTTTTTAGACCAAATTTGTGACGTCCGGGCATGCTGTTCCGAAGTTACACAACATTTCCTACTTGCACGTCAGACCAAAATTGCTCAGAAACGTGATTTCATGTATAATTTGAATACATGTGTTTTCAGTCAAAATTTATAAATCTGAATATTTTAACTTTTACTCATTAAAATTTGTTTTATGCTGTTTCTGATCGCAAAAGTGTCTCCGACACCAACCCATGTGCTACAGGTCGTTGAAAATCTTCACAAGAAGGGGATGAACTTTACCGAGGAATGTGAGGAAGAACTTGACAAGCAAAATGAACAGTACATTGAATCTATCAACCAAGCTATTGTAGAAGGTGTTTCACCACCACAGACGAAGAAATTTGATCTTCTAGTTCGACTGGCCACACCAATTCATGTACTGTCATCAATAGTTGAGGACCTCCTTAAGGGTGATACACCATCTCCACCAAGCCAGCAGATTGGCATGGAAAGCCTCGCAGCAGCCCAAAAGTTCGTGGGTTATGTAGGACAGAAAGAAACCTTCTTAATCGTAAGTACGCCTTATTTATAGAGCTTCATGTATTTTCTTTAAACATGAATTTATTAATAAATTTAGGCCCATTCCAAAACACAATAATGGTTTAATTAAAGAACTTTGAATGATTATAAAAATGAACATGCATAGTTGTAAAGTTGTTCTCTGGGGCGATTTTCAGTGGAAAATAGACCATGCTGAAAAATAAGCTCATGTATTTCTATACCTTGGAATACAGGTATGCCCAAAGTTTGAGCGAGTGTTTCCATTTTGTTGATGTCTCTTTCAGTTTTTCTGAATCCTTATAAAGTCTTCCTCATAAATTATTTCATATCATTTCCCCTTTATCTGCCTTTGTAGACGAAGTCTGGAGCGGGCATTAAGCGTTTCACCTGTCCGTACGTCCGTCCATCCCCAAATTGATTTCCACGTGATAACTTGAAAAATATTGGACAGATTTCAATAATTTCTGGTTTGTAGGAACATCACTGTAATAAAATGCAGGTAAAGTTCAAAATGAAAGTCTGCAGGTCAAAGGTGACAGCTCACTCTATCTGCATATTAGTTTACACGCAATAACATGAAAAATATTGGATGGATAAGAAATGTTCACTTCAGGTGGGATCATCGTGGTCATACCCGACATGTCTAGTTTTGTTTTTTTTCCAGCCCCCGCTTCTGATGGTCATTCATGAAATATTGTTCAAAAGAATTTGTTGACATGGACATTTCAGTTTTTTTTTTTTCAATTTTGTTTCGGGACAGGAAATAGGAAGAACTACCTACAAGTTCGCGACAGTCCAACTGATATCAAGTTACATCAAGGAGCACTATGGGGATCTCTATCCCACTGCTGATAAACCTAATGTGAGTATTTATTCAATTTAGTTCAGAGCTATACCTTTGCATGGGCCATGGGATGTACATTTGCAACATCATATTATTGCTATGATTATAAATGGAAATGCACCTAAAGTTAGCAAGCAGTTCATAGAAATCAGGAGTAAACTATTCAATCACTATGAAATAAATTATTAATGAAATATTTATGAAGTATGTTCAGGAAGAGTGAGTTTTTGTTGTTTATTTATATAATGAAGTGCAGGTGTTATATCATGATAGGAATTATAAGGAACACTTCATTATCACAGAAAGAAAGGAAAATGATTCCTCTTTTATTTCATACCATATTTGAATCCATTTGGAATCACCTCAACATTCCAAATGACTTAATTGATCATGATTTCAAATTGATCATGGATTCAAATCCAGCAAGGCATTGTTGATATTGGTACAGAAGAATTTCAGCAAGGGAAATCAGTGGACTAATTGAATTCATAATTAATTCTATACAAATGAGGTATCATAAGAATGGGGAATGAATAGTCTATTTAACAGCAATAAAATTTCATGTTGTATTCCATCACATACATGTATATTAGGATTCCAGAAGGCAAAAGTGTAGTGGCTTTACCAAGTAACCATATGACTTTGATTAAATGGGTTTGGATTCTCTTTCTTGCACTCGATTGTAACAGCAGAATGAAAGAAAAAAAATATATCAAACAGGCGGCAAACAGCAGTAGAATAATTAGTTCATTTGATCATCCTTTTTTAAAAAATGGCAGTTTAACATTTCTAAAGTTATACTCAAACATGAAATTGGAACATTTTTCATTACTCACTGTGTAAAGCTTTTTAAGTCTTACATAGAGATTGAAACAAATCACGTCTAATTTCAGACTAAAGGAAGACTTCTGCATGCCTAGGAGAAGGCAGCCCTGGACCTTCAAAGCCAGGGTCTGCCCATCTCCCATAGCAAGAAGAGTGCCGGGGCCCACCTGCGTGACCTTTGGCAGAAGATGGTGTCGCGGGCCAAAAAATATCGCGACCAAAGAGTAGCGACAGGTAAAAATTAATGTCATCATATTACTCACAAAATAATGTTAGTCTTGGAAATGTGTGTAGCACAGAGGATATCAAGATCAGTAAGGACAATCTGGTATATGGCATTGCATTAACCATCAAAATAATCCACTATTATAACTTGTAGTTATTCATTATATAAATACATGTATACAAAAATCATAATTAACATGAGAATGCTTTCCCTTGCTAAAAACAAACTTTACTGTGTTATTGTAAATTGTGTAAGAATGCATCCATCTTTTTTTTTTACATTGGACAGCAAAAAAAAAACAACCTTGCATTGAGTTGAAGTAATTAAGTCTGATTGTGTTAATGTATCGGTGTGCACATATTTTTTTTTTTTATTCAGCAGGCTGAGCATTTCTTTTACTTAGTTTGACTTCAATCATTTAATGCATTACACACACTTAAATCTCACCCTCTCTCTGCAGATATATATATAGTTATGTGTGATTTCGTTTTATACATGTATCCTATATTATATATCTTTATCACAATATTATAAACTTAAACTCTTCATACCCCCTTCCCCACCCCCCCCCCCCCCCCCAAAAAAAAAAAGGAAAGTATTGATGGAAAAATGCAATGTTTGTTTTTAATTATGCATTTTATTTTGTATGAATATACCTATTTCAGAAATAATAACTTTGTGAAATATTGAAGAAAGCAATTACAATATTATTTATTTCATGAGGTTTTGATTGAAGATGAAACACTGGATACTGGCAGTTGCTGGTTCATGTTGCACTTGGCTATCATACTGAAAACCCCAAAATAGATATTTAAGGTTATTTAACTCTTTCCATTCTTTAACAACTCGTTTGATCCGTCAACAACAACTGCTATGTACACTTCAGTATAGATCATGTATATGGTCATGCGTTACAAACTGGTCCCCCATAAAGGGTGGTGCTGTTTCATGTGTGTGTTTCAGATTGAATTATTTTTTTCAGAATCATAATAGCTACCATATAACAAATTTGGTATCAAATCAAAGCTGTATTTATATGCAATTTGCTTACAAAGTTTCATTAGTGTACTAAGCTATATATTTTTTGAGTTGCAGCATTTCAACGTTGGAAGGCCTGGGGCCTGTAACATAAAAGATACAATCAATCTTACCATTGATATCAATCGTAAGTCTATGGCAAATCATGTACTAAAAAGTTACAATTGATTGTAAGACTTATTGTATGTCTTTATGTTAAAGACCTCTGGGGTGGTGGCGGAAGCGGCACCACGTGTACAAAGTCAATGGGAAAATTGGTTGCTATGGCAACAAGATAAAAAATATCAAAATTTTTCAAATTTAAGTTTATGAAACATGAAAGATGCAAACGCAAGACAAAACAACTCACCAGAATCTGTTACCAGCATCGCCCACTGTTAAATGATGAAGAGTAGATCATTCAAACCCTTTATACCACTTCCATTCTCTTTGAATGCGGGGATGATTTCATGTTGTTTTAATAGCTGGTGCATATCCATTCACACCATAGTTGTTAGGGGAGGGGACCCGTTTAAATCCGAAGGTTCATAATTCCAAAACACTAAATACCCATACCAGGGGCTTCATAATTCTGAGAAAGAAATAGGATCTGTAGTAAAAGGCGTGTTCAAATTAAAGATGCATTCAAAATCGCACCAGCACAGCCCTGATGAATGTTAAGGAATTCAAATTCTGCAAATAGGCATTTATAGCATTTGGGCAGTGTTTTTCATTACTGCTTTTTCATTACTGCTTATGTTCTTTTAATCTGCATCGTTAGAATAAATTATGCAAACTTGATGTACCTTGAAATGGGACCTTTGCCTTATATTGAACTTTCTCATTCCTCCGACAAACCGAGGAGAGTACATGAATATATCAAATACGGACAGAGCTAGCTTGGCTGAAGCATTTGACAACCAGCAAGAATACCTAGAACAGGACAACACTCTAGGAATAAAAATGAAAATTTATGATTAAAAATAAACTTTGAAATTGAAAGTTTGAAAATGAGAAGGAAATTATATAATCAAAAACAGTGAAAAAGGGTGCATATGTGAAAAAAAGGTAAAAATTACATAGAACTACAAAACTTATTTATGTTTAATTGAATTTGAATGTTCAAAGTGCAAAGGTGTGTTCCTACAAATGAAATTGAATGACAACTTTGCATCGTTAAATTGAATAAATTTCTCTCAAAATTGAATTAAATAAAATTTAAAAGGAATGATATAAAACGAAATTGAATGCTCAAAGAATGAAAATGAACCATGAGAGCAGAGAGTTGACGAAAATCGTTCTAATTTGAACGCCCATGCATGACTTCATATGCAACTCATATATTGGGCGGGAAAACCTATAAAAATATATCATCCAGCGTTTTCCACGGAATGACCCCCAAAGTTCTGTGACCTTGGTCTAGCAAAGACAAGGTCATATGGGGTAGCCTCCACTTCAAGGGCTGTCCATGCAGTTGGTACTGTGGAATACATGGTGCCAGAAGTACTCCTTCACTATGGGAGTAGTTCCGCGATATATGATCTCTTGGGTTGATCCTAACAGGGCGGGGGGGCAGAATCCACACCCCCCCCCCCACGTTTCTCATGATATCCGCAACGTGCAAAGCAGTCACCGCGGCGTTTCAAGACTTTTTTCTTTCGAAACTCACATTTTTTGAGTGATGTCCGGGCATGCGGTTCCGAAGTTGCGCAACATTTCCTACTTGCACGTCAGACCAAAATTGCTCAAAAACGTGATTTCATGTATAATTTGAATACAACATGTGTTTTCAGTCAAAATTTATAAATCTGAATTTTTTTAACTTTTACTCATTAAAATTTGTTTGATGCTGTTTATGATCGCAAAAGTGTCTCCGACACCAACAATCACCCATGTGCTACAGGTCGTTGAAAATCTTCACAAGAAGGGGATGAACTTTACCGAGGAATGTGAGGAAGAACTTGACAAGCAAAATGAACAGTACATTGAATCTATATCAACCAAGCTATTGTAGAAGGTGTTTCACCACCTACATGTAAGACGAAGAAATTTGATCTTCTAGTTCGACTGGCCACACCCATTCATGTACTGTCGTCAATAGTTGATGACCTCTTTAAGGGTGATACACCATCTCCACCAAGCCAGCAGAATGACCCCCAAAGATCTGTGACATTGGTCTAGCAAAGACAAGGTCAAATGGGGTAGCCTCCACTTCAAGGGCTGTCCATGCAGTTGGTACTGTGGAATACATGGTGCCAGAAGTACTCCTTCACTATGGGAGTGTAGTCCACCCCCCCCCCCCCCCTCCCCCCCGACGTTTCTCACGAAATCTGCAACGTGCAAAGCAGTCACCGCAGCGTTTCAAGACTTTCTTTCGAAACTCACATTTTTTTTAGACCAAATTTGTGACGTCCGGGCATGCTGTTCCGAAGTTGCGCAACATTTCCTACTTGCACGTCAGACCAAAATTGATCAGAAACGTGATTTCATGTATAATTTGAATACAAAATGTGTTTTCAGTCAAAATTTATAAATCTGAATATTTTAACTTTTACTCATTAAAATTTGTTTTATGCCGTTTCTGATCGCAAAAGTGTCTCCGACACCAACCCATGTGCTACAGGTCGTTGAAAATCTTCACAAGAAGGGGATGAACTTTACCGAGGAATGTGAGGAAGAACTTGACAAGCAAAATGAACAGTACATTGAATCTATCAACCAAGCTATTGTAGAAGGTGTTTCACCACCACAGACGAAGAAATTTGATCTTCTAGTTCGACTGGCCACACCAATTCATGTACTGTCATCAATAGTTGAGGACCTCCTTAAGGGTGATACACCATCTCCACCAAGCCAGCAGATTGGCATGGAAAGCCTCGCAGCAGCCCAAAAGTTCGTGGGTTATGTAGGACAGAAAGAAACCTTCTTAATCGTAAGTACGCCTTATTTATAGAGCTTCATGTATTTTCTTTAAACATGAATTTATTAATAAATTTAGGCCCATTCCAAAACAATGGTTTAATTAAAGAACTTTGAATGATTATAAAAATTAACAAGCAAAGATACGACTGCGTCTTCAATATGCCTCCGCTTGTATTCAGATAATTCCTGATCACCTACAAGTATAATATAGTTGATGCGCATTCATCAAATGGTTATTGCGAAATTGTGATTTAAAACACTAAAATTCTATATTACTAATTGAACCTCTGACTATAAAGCAATATAATCAGTTGTTCTAGAGATATCGTGGAAATGTAGACAAAAACTGTTATATCATGTAAATTGGCTGCTGAGACCTGCAACCTTTGACCTACTTACCCCCAAATTCTATTCAGTTCATTTTCCTATGGTAGTACATGCTGGTACGAAATTTGATGTTCCGAGCTCTAACAGTTCTTGAGATATTATAAGGCCCGTTCACATCATCCGAGTTTCGCAAATAGCCTGCTAATTTTGGTCTGGAAAACTAACCCGATCAGAACTAGCTCAAGCAAGTTTGTAATGAAGATGCAATTTGCTGGCTATATCATGGGTTTCAGCTCAAGCTTACAAATCCAAAGTCAACTCGGATTATTTTGTGAAATAACCCATTAATTCACAGGTGGTGGAGGCTTTCTCTGGTTTTGATTCCCTTTAATTTATTCATGGGACTATATTTCCCTAAAATGCATTTGTTTTTATTCGCTCTTTCTATCTTTTCCGTTCATAATTCTTTGTTTTGACCTATTGTATATTCTTTTTATATTTTTATGTATTTGTTTTTCTCTATATCCTCTTGTCTTCATATTTTCCTTATGTATTTCTTTACTTTTCGTTCTATTTTTCCTTATGTATTTCTTTACTTTCTCCCTTCTGTATTCTTCTGTTTATCTTGTTTGATCATTTCCTTAATATATATTTCTTTGTTTATACCTTTGTCATTCTTTTTTCCCCGTTTTGTGTTTAAAAATCGAAGATGCTAGAAATATCTCACAATTTAGGATATCAAACAACTCCTTTCATCCCCACTTGGGATACTTTCCAAAATGTGATTACGCAGATGATGTACAGCATATTGCAAGCATATGGAACAACCAATAGAAAAATATGGAATGTGTATACGGACATCAAGTTATATATTTCTTTCTTTTTCCTTTTTTTGGGGGGATTCATGCTTAGGATTTCATTAGTTCATCTGCATTTTCCTTTCTCAGCTAATGTTTGATAGGCATGCAGGCATCGGTCACACAGGACGTTAATCCCCCCAAAGTTATTTTATTCTTCGCTAAGCCTGTCGTCCGATTCCTTGCAGTTACGAGTAGAAGAATGGTATAAGATGAGTTAGAGATGCAAGATGCAGAATACGTTAGTTTTATGACTAAATTATTTACACCTGTATTATACTGATGTATACAGCATGGTTAAAAATACACGAGACGGGTGATAATAGCCCTCTTTGAAGCTCAAATAGCCCTCTAAAATCCTTAAAATGCATTTTTGGGAGGTCAATCAATTTCTTCAGAGTCGTCCTCGCCTCAGTTTTGAAATTTAGCAATGAAGGTGTGAATCATGATCTTGGAGCAGTCAAAATATCATTTCTTAAAACAACACACTTAAACACATCATTTGGATACTCAATAATGCATAATCTCATGGACAAAAGTCTGAAATCAGCTATTCAAATTCAGCAAACCCTTAAAAATCCTCAAATTCAGCAAACCCTCCTTGGTGCTAGAAATAGTTGTAAAGTTGTTCTCTGGGGCGATTTTCAGTGGAGAATAGACCATGCTGAAAAATAAGCTCATGTATTTCTATACCTTGGAATACAGGTATGCCCAAAGTTTGAGCGAGTGTTTCCATTTTGTTGATGTCTCTTTCAGTTTTTCTGAATCCTTATAAAGTCTTCCTCATAAATTATTTCATATCATTTCCCCTTTATCTGCCTTTGTAGACGAAGTCTGGAGCGGGCATTAAGCGTTTCACCTGTCCGTACGTCCGTCCATCCCCAAATTGATTTCCACGTGATAACTTGAAAAATATTGGACAGATTTCAATAATTTCTGGTTTGTAGGAACATCACAATAAAATGCAGGTAAAGTTCAAAATGAAAGTCTGCGGGTCAAAGGTGACAGCTCACTCTATCTGCATATTAGTTTACACGCAATAACATGAAAAATATTGGATGGATAAGAAATGTTCACTTCAGGTGGGATCATCGTGGTCATACCCGACATGTCTAGTTTTTTTTTTTTTTTCCAGCCCCGGCTTCTGATGGTCATTCATGAAATATTGTTCAAAAGAATTTGTTGACATGGACATTTCAGTTTATTTTTTTTTTTCAATTTTGTTTCGGGACAGGAAATAGGAAGAACTACCTACAAGTTCGCGACAGTCCAACTGATATCAAGTTACATCAAGGAGCACTATGGGGATCTCTATCCCACTGCTGATAAACCTAATGTGAGTATTTATTCAATTTAGTTCAGAGCTATACCTTTGCATGGGCCATGGGATGTACATTTGCAACATCATATTATTGCTATGATTATAAATGGAAATGCACCTAAAGTTAGCAAGCAGTTCATAGAAATCAGGAGTAAACTATTCAATCACTATGAAATAAATTATTAATGAAATATTTATGAAGTATGTTCAGGAAGAGTAAGTGAGTTTTTGTTGTTTATTTATATAATGAAGTGCAGGTGTTATATCATGATAGGAATTATAAGGAACACTTCATTATCACAGAAAGAAAGGAAAATGATTCCTCTTTTATTTCATACCATATTTGAATCCATTTGGAATCACCTCAACATTCCAAATGACTTAATTGATCATGATTTCAAATTGATCATGGATTCAAATCCAGCAAGGCATTGTTGATATTGGTACAGAAGAATTTCAGCAAGGGAAATCAGTGGACTAATTGAATTCATAATTAATTCTATACAAATGAGGTATCCATAAGAATGGGGAATGAATAGTCTATTTAATAGCAATAAAATTTCATGTTGTATTCCATCACATACATGTATATTAGGATTCCAGAAGGCAAAAGTGTAGTGACTTTGATTAAATGGGTCTGGATTCTCTTTCTTGCACTCGATTGTAACAGCAGAATGAAAGAAAAAAAAATACCGAACAGGCGGCAAACAGCAGTAGAATAATTAGTTCATTTGATCATCCTTTTTTTTAATTTGGCAGTTTAACATTTCTAAAGTAATACTCAAACATGAAATTAGAACATTTTTCATTACTCACTGTAAAGATTTATAAGTCTTACATAGACGTGATTTGTTTCAATCTCTAATTTCAGACTAAAGGAAGACTTCTGCATGCGTGGGAGAAGGCAGCCCAGGACCTTCAGAGCCAGGGTCTGCCGGTCTGCCCATCTCCCATGGCAAGAAGAGTGCCGGGGCCCACCTGCGTGACCTTTGGCAAAAGATGGTGTCGCGGGCCAAAAAATATCGCGACCAAAGAGTAGCGACAGGTAAAAATTAATGTCATCATATTACTCACAAATAATGTTTGTCTTGGAAATGTGTGTAGCACAGAGGATATCAAGATCAGTAAGGACAATCTGGTATATGGCATTGCATTAACCAAAGTAATGCACTATTTTAACTTGTAGTTATTCATTATATAAATACATGTATACAAAATCATAATTAGCATGAGAATGCTTTCCCTTGCTAAAAACAAACTTTACTGTGTTATTGTAAATTGTGTAAGAATGCATCCATCTTTTTTTTTTACATTGGACAGCAAAAAAAAACAACCTTGCATTGAGTTGAAGTAAATAAGTCTTATTGTGTTAATGTATCGGTGTGCACATATTTTTTTTTCTATTCAGCAGCATTTCCTTTACTTAGTTTGACTTCAATCATTTAATGCATACACACACTTAAATCTCACCCTCTCTCTGCAGGTATATATATATATAGTTATGTGTGATTTCGTTTTATACATGTATCCTATATTATATATCTTTATCACAATATTATAAACTTAAACTCTTCATACCCCCCCCCCCCCGCAAAAAAAAAAAAAAGTATTGATGGAAAAATGAAATGTTTGTGAAATTATGCATTTTATTTTGTATGAATATACCTATTTCAGAAATAATAACTTTGTGAAATATTGAAGAAAGCAATTTCAATATTATTTATTTCATGAGGTTTTGATTGAAGATGAAAGACTGGATACTGGCAGTTGCTGGTTCATGTAGCACTTGGCTATCGTACTGAAAACCCTGAAACAGATATTTAAGGTTATTTAACTCTTTCCATTCTTTAACAACTCGTTTGATCCGTCAACAACTGCTATGTACACTACACTATAGATCATGTATATGGTCATGCGTCACAAACTGGTCCCCCATAAAGGGTGGTGCTGTTCCATTTACAAATGTGTTTCAGATTGAAGTAATTCTTATTTATTTCAGAATCATAATAGCTACCATATAACAAATTTGGTATCAAATCAAAGCTGTATTTATATGCAATTTGCTTACAAAGTTTCATTAGTGTAGGCTATATATTTTTTTGAGTTGCAGCATTTCAACGTTGGAAGGTCTGGGGCCTGTAACATAAAAATTATCAGAGAACTGAGGCAGAAAAACTGTAATAACCAAGAACGATTGGTCTCAATCAAAAGAGATTGAAAAGATGAAGAAGTCATTAGAGAAAGCAGAACAAGAGTTACAATCTTCACAACTGAGCTTGTCAGCATTGTGTGAAGATTCTGATGATGATGAAAAGGAGTCTTTGGATGTCATCACAGAAACATCCCAGACATTGTTTTCTGAATCAGAACTAGAAGCCAAAGTATCACCAATGATGTAGACACAAGAATAACAGGAAATGTCCAGTGTCAAGAATTGAGGCAGAAAAACTGTAATAACCAAGAATAATTGGTCCCAATCAAAGAGATTGAAAAGATGAAGAAGTCATTAGAGAAAGCAGAACAAAAGTTACATGTACAATCTTTACAACTGAGCTTGTCAGCATTTTGTGAAGACACTGATGATCATCCCAGACATTATTTTCTGAATCAGAAGAAGCTAACCAACTAAAGTCTTTTTTACAACATAAGAATGCTGCACCAATCTACATATGTACATGCTGTCACAGACAGCTGTACAAGCAGTCAGTATTTTTATTCAGGACAACTGCTTATTCTGTAAGTGAAGTCGGTGGCCTTTGACCTACTTCCCCCAAAATCTAATCATTCTTCAGCTTCCTATGATGATACAGACGAGGTCTGGCAGAGCCCAAGTTACTGGAGTGATCATGATATCATCTGGGTATCTATGGATCTTAACTAGAAGCAAAGCACCGTGCACATTGAATTTCATAGACAGTTTCATCTCATCTGATATATTCTTTCATTATTTTTACATCCTTTAAAAAGAGACAAATGATCTTATAAATTTTAACAAACTATTCCAGCAGAAAGCATTGTATGTCACATAAAATCTTAAAATATATTTTATTTTAAATATGGCATCACAGCCGCTTGAATCAGTTAAATTGCGAAAAAAGGTGGTTGAAAGGTAGCAAGATGGATTTTAACCTACTTAAAACCCATGGATGTTTAATATCTTAAACCTAGACATTTCATGCAAATTGACCTCTGTGACCTCTGAACTTTGACCTACCTACCCCAAAATCTAATCAGTTCCTCTTTCTATGGGGATACATACTGGTACCAAGTTCTTCAGAAATCGCGGTAACGGTGCTAAAAACCAAGAATTTCATGTAATTTCATGTAAATTGACCTCTGTGACCTCCTTATCCCAAAATCTAATCAGTTCATCTTCGTATGGGGATACATACTAGTACCAAGTTTGAAGTTCTTACCTCAAACAGTTCTTGAGATATCGCAGTAACGAGGCTAAAAACCAGTAATTTCATGTAATTTCATGTAAATTGACCTGAGACCTCTGACCTTTGACCTACTTACCCCAAAATCTAATCAGTTCATCTCCGTATGGGGATACATACTAGTACCAAGTTTGAGGTTCCTACCTCAAATGATTCTTCAGATATCGCGGTAACGAGAAGTGGGACGGACGCACAGACGGACAACCCGAAAACATAATGCCACCGGCACCCACCTTCAGTGGGCAGAGGCATAAAAATAAACAATTATACATGTATCTGTGTGCTTCGCTATATCTAGACCAGCAGATGCGCACAAGACCCAATGCAAGTCTCCTTGTGCATGAAGCCACTATCATGTTCAGCCTGAATAAGACTGGGGACTGGCTGAAGTCCTTATCAGAACAGACAAGGACCTTATCAACTCGGCAAGGAAATGACCAAGAAACCTCGGGAAACTCTTCAAGGAGAGTTCAGAAAAGGTCAGAAAAGGGCAGAAATGCGTTCTCAATGCATGTTTCCCAGCTGCCAGAAATCTACCGTCTTCAAATACGTCAAAGATGAAGAGGGCTACATAATGGACTCCTGAGAACCTAGCAAGCCAAAAACAATTCCTCCAACACTCCCAGAACTACTTAACGACATTCACTCAACAAGCACCGAAGATCCTTTGGGAGTATCTACAAGAAACTACTCACTCGCATCGCTCATTCTGGGCAGGACCTAGCCAAGAGGACCCAGCGTGGCTTGCTGCCAGAATCGGAAGGATAACATAACAGCAAGCCTAGCAGGTGACGTTAACTCCCTGAAGGCAGCTTCGGAAGGTAAACCCTTGACACAGAGAATCCTCCTGTGCAGAGCTCCTTCATTCAACTTGGTAAAAAACATGAAGTAATAGCGAGGCAACTTTATGTAGAGAAAATCAACAAGGGACGCAAGGACTTTGAACGCAAGACAACAGGACTGCATGTTTGCACTGATGCACCCTTTTGGGGAGCTTCCCCTGATGGCATTGTTAAATTAATGGGGTGTTGCAAGAAAGTTGCAATCAATTGCAAATTGTAAAGCAAATTAGATCAAGCATTCTGAACAGTTCAGGGTCAGCCCACTCAAGAAGACACGCGCTTGCAACAATGATTTTGATTGGTCAGTACCGATCAGTTGCAACTTGCAATCAATTGCAACTTTCTTGCAACACCCCGTAAGTGCCATGGCCCACGAGTGTTAGAAATCAAGTGCTCAGCAAAGCATAAGAACATCCCAGTGATGGGGACCATTCCCCAGCAAGATCCCAGCTACCATTTGCAAGAACTGCATAGAGCACTTTCACTGAAGGAGCAGTCAAAATGCTACTTCCCAGTTCAGCAGCAAATAGGGGGTTCTTGGAATGAAAACATGTGACTCTGTGGTCTACACAAGGAAAGACATTGAAATAATGCTAGTAACAGAAGCTTCACAAAAAAAGTCTCTTGGCATATACATGTACACTAATAACCGTGTGTATTAAAGTAGTGTAAAGTGAAGGCACATTACCTTTTTTTCTCTCTCTCCTTAATTTTCTCTCAATTTTTTTTGTTGTTGGCAGTTTACCATATCTACAAATGAGGCTTAAAGAAGAAAAAGTTTTTTCTTTGGTGATGACAAAGTACATGTACTTTGTCATCACCAAAGATTGGAATGTTCTACGGAAAAGTGTCGAAATATGTCTGCCTTAATTATGACAGCAGAATGTAATCAACAGGTACTGAAATATCCCAATATCTGCTTACCATATGTACACTAAATCAGAATATACTCGGCTTCCAATTCATTTTTAAGCCAATTTTAAGAAAATAAATCTTTATCAGCAGGTGCACTAGTCTGTCCAAAGTGTTCTTTCTCTGTCAATAAAACAAATACCGGTATTATTTAATACTAGGGTCTCATAACAAAGAATGCTACTGCAATCAAATTTGGGCAGATCAATCAATAATTAATCCATAGCTGTTTGCCCACATGAGCTAGATCTTATCTTGATATCATGGCAATGAGCAGGGAATACTGGATGGCTATATGATCAGCATGTGTCCTGCAGTCTCTTGTCATCTCTTGTCATAGTTCTGCAAACGGACTAGTCTCGAAGCCTGGAAGCCGTCTCTGCAAATTGGACACTCGGGCTGGAAAAAAGACAGAAATGTACTCGTAAGCATTACTTTCAGCAAAATATAATGACAGAGTAAAGATAACATTGACTAATTTTTCCAAAGGGGTCCAAATCAGAAAATTGGGGGTTTATGCGCATCAGCCCCCAATTGAAATATGAGCCTTTTGGGGCCCAATTTTCAGAGTCCATTTGGACCTAACGGCTTTCAGTGACAAGCCCCTCCTTAGCCAAAAGAACTCTAAGCACCCCCCCCCCCTCTCAAAAAAAAAGAAAAGAGGTCAGATAACAAAGTTGGAAATTCATGTACAGAGCCCCATCCAAACAGACTCCTTTAGTTTAAAATGAGTATTACGACGGAAGAAAATATCTGAGTGATGTTTACCTTTGTTCTGCACCATTCCATTATACATTGCCAACAGTAGAGATGACCACATGGAGGGCAAGTAGTATTCTGACGACGTTCCAGGCACAGCGAACAGCGCCACCTGGGGTCCACATGCCGAGAATCCAGAGCAGTGCTTCTGTAAATGTAAGAGAAAAGAAACAATGCATATTTTATATTATATAGATTTAGTCGGAGGCTAGTGCTGTAGCTCGGAACGCAAAACTCGGATCGTTTTGGTCCGGCGAAGTATTTCTCTAATCTCGACCGGACCGGTCTGGTCCGGGAACTCGGAATTGAGTTACGGCTGATTTTATGAAAGAAAAAAGCTTACACCTCCCGAGTCAGTTATTGTTAGTGACCTTGACCTTATAGTAAGAACAGTGGACCGTTACATTCTTATCTCACGGTCTGCGGTCCAGACATGCCACGTGCCACAACTTTAGGATCAGTTGTGAAAGTTATTGTCTCTAACCGACTGCCCACATGTCAGTCACCCGATCATATTCACGCCACTCCTGTAATGACCTATATATAGATCATACACATGAGTGGGCGTGTCTCAATTTACCAAAGCTGAGTCCTAGCTCCGCCTTGCAAGCTAATGGCAAACGGGATTTTGCTGTTTAACAAGGCTGGTGCCCAGTTATAATACGATTGGTCCATTTGCCTGGCTAAAAAAAAGTGTGGCACGTGACTCCATGGAGGTGGGAGTAATGCGGCCAACCGGCATGAATTTATTTGCATAACATCGTGGAATGTGCTTGCCGCTCAAACCACGCACTCTCTGTAAAAAGACCGCGGTGTAACATGACACCCAAGCTGGGCGTCAGCTGTCTGACATGATGGCAAGCTGAAATCTTTGCTCAAATAATTCCCATAAGCTTTGATAAGGAATACTATTGTTTTGATTCTCCATGAAAACGGAAGTCGGCAGGATAGCGAGCGAGAAAAAAGGAGAAAATATTGGAAGAGGAATGATAAGGATAACGAGAGTATCAGAAAAAAGATCGTACCATGGACTTACTAGAGTGTAGGTCCATGATGGAATACACTCCTCTCACATCGATAAGCATAATATGAATAATGATGAGTTCACCAGTGATGATACTCGCTTGGGCTAACGCCCTCGCCCATTGTCCGTACCGTCTCCATAACGCGATTAGTAAAAGCAGGGAAAGTCTCTAACACTTCCCTGGTTTAAGTAAAGCGATTAGTATTCATGTAGGTATACATGTAGATCCGACTTGCCAGAAAGCCCGACGCATATTGTATAGGCTAGCGTGAAAAAAAAATCTCAGGTCATAAATCATTAACTGGGTCAATGACATTGAGAGACTCTTGGGAGCCATTGTCTGGCAGCTTGTTGATATCGCGGTTATTTATAAATAGTACGCGCGCGCGCGCGGTAGATCAAACAATCCTATATGCAATTTGTAAAAAGTACTAAGAGAGAAAGAGAAAGAGAGGGGGGGGGAGTTACATGAAGTCCGTGTTGTATCGACGTATTGATGGTTCGAGAAAAGGGGTAACAATGAGCTAGCTAGGAAAGAGGGGATCATGAAAAAGCAACGAGAGAAATATCGTTAAAATGAGTTGAGTTTATTCATTTACTTTTTAGGAATTTGTCGATGGCCGGTGCCTCTTTTTATTCTGTCAGCTTTTCATTCACCTTCTCCGATGTTTCTCTTTAATTTGTCATTTTCTTCTTCTATCTATCACATTGACACCATTCCATTTTCCATGTATTGATCATTCTCATCAGTGAATTTATTTAAAGGCAACAAAAATATACATCGGCCGTCATTTATTCATCTGTCTAATACTCTAGTAATATAAATATTATTTCTTTGGGCGATCGTAAATCTGTATCATTTAGCGAGTGCAATTTAATTTCATCTGACGATTATTACTTTATTTCATATGATGAGCTTCAATTTCTTTCACCGTTAAACCTCCGCATAATTATTGCGATCCATACATTTCATTAAAAAAAAAATCAGCTATTTTTTGCATCTTAATATCGGAAGAAATAATGCGCATTTGGGGCTCAAAACTCAATAATCGTCGACAGTCCTTCGTTCAATCTGGCAATCGTATTCTTTTTTTTTCATCGAACGGTCGACGCTGTATTTTATCTGGCGACCGTCGAGTATTCATAAATAAAGCAAATTCACTATAGTATATGGCATCACCATAATCTTCAAAAATAATTCTTCCGATCCTTACAGTCAAAGAAAGGGAAATACTTAACGAGATTATATATTTATCATGCCGGCATGATCGATATCGCAATAAATGAAGCACCTTCGATTGCGCTGCGAGTTTCTGACAAAACATCATCAACATAATACAAACACGTTGCCTTACTCTCTGGGAATTGTTGACAGTTTTTACAGGTCAACAAACTTTATCAACTGAACGCCCTTTTCACCCTTTCCCAATATATCCCCCTAGCCCTGCTCCGATCACATCCCACATCTCGACTGGGTGCGTGCGCGCGCACGCAAAATCATCGGCAATGCAAGTGGACCAAGCCAGCTGCCAGGCACTTGGGTCACCGGTCACCAAAGTTTGCCGAACTTTCATTTATGTTAATTTCAACATCTCACTCCTGATTGGTCACTAGGTTTCACAACTTGAGCTTGTTACAGTGAGCTGTGTGCACAGCGCAGAACAGCGATCTTGCGTACGTACGTTTGTGTATGCAGTGTATGGATAATGCAAGCATGGACCCTACCACATGCCATGCATAATGCAACGGTACGGCAGGTCAAAACAAGGAGTTATTATCACACCGTATCTGTGATAACTCCGATCCTTGCTTGGTCAAAATAGCTGTGGATTTAAGCAGCACTTCCCTGATTTAAGCAAGACACGTATGCATATGCGCTCGTGGCATGATGATAAACGGCGACGATTAATGACCTTTTTACAACCGGTCTCTGTTACCGAGCTGACCCAACTCTTGCCTCAGCCCGGATCGGAAGCAGTCCGGCTCGGAATGCTTTGTCCGCCGGACCAAAGACCGGAAAACGGTCCGAGCTACAGCACTAGCCTAGGCCATAGTCATTTCATCCTAATAGTAAGCTTGAGATATTTGAATAGAATTTTCAGACCAAGTCAATGTGCTAATGCCCTTCAATTGGGTGTTCATACTCAATTAGTGAATCGCTCAGATAGGACTTGCAGCCAGAGATCCCCTAGTACAAATTTGCCTCCCGATAACATTCCATTCAAGTTTTTAAAAAAGAAAGAGCTAGCAAGTATAATTATGTAGCCAACTAGAGAAAGAATTTTACATTGGCAATATGCTTCTACCGATACCTAATTCACAATATTTTTTCATCTTGGTCAAGGTAAACCAAAATTGAATCCCTTCATCTATCTACGATCATATAAAATAGTATACAAACAAGCAAAAGATACGACTGCTTCTTCAATATGCCTCCGCTTGCATTCAGATAATTCCTGATCACCTACAAGTATAATATAGTTGATGCACATTCATCAAATGGTTATTGCAAAATTGTGATTTAAAACACTAAAATCCTATATTACCAATTGACCTCTGACTATAAAGCAATATAATCAGTTGTTCTTGAGTTATCGTGGAAATGTAGCCAAAAACTGTATTAATATCATGTAAATTGGCCGCTGAGACCTGCAACCTGTGACCTTTGACCTACTTACCCCAAAATCTAATCAGTTCATCTTCGTATGGGGATACATACTAGTACCAAGTTCGAGGTTCCTACCTCAAATGATTCTTCA
Organism: Heliocidaris erythrogramma; assembly: GCA_025617745.1. Lineage (NCBI taxonomy): Eukaryota > Metazoa > Echinodermata > Echinoidea > Camarodonta > Echinometridae > Heliocidaris > Heliocidaris erythrogramma. The sequence goes on along the minus strand of CM046865.1, from coordinate 39,290,328 downwards.
GATATCGCGGTAACGAGAAGTGGGACGGACGGATGGACGGCCAACCCGAAAACATAATGCCTCCACCATTTGGTGGGCGGAGGCATAAAAAGAAAAGAGCTAGCAAGTATAATCATGAAGCCAACTGGAGAAAGAGAATTTTACATCATGATAAATATTTTTTCATCCTGGTCAAGGTAACCCAAAATTGAATCCCTTCATCTATCTATGATCCTATAAAATAGTATACCAATGATGCATGAGAATAATTATACGATCTATCTGCACTCGAGTTGAGGCTGTGTATATCTATCATACAAAGCCATCGGGCCGAGTATGATAGGTTCATACATCCTCAACGAGAGCGGATATCATTTGTTTTTAAATATGCAACAAAACTCCTAGATCCTTGTTATTTGATTAAAAAACAGTCTTTTTAAGATTGGTCCATCATTATCAATGACAAGTAAATCACAAGTTTAGTAGGCTTACTGTAGGCTAGCCTTTTGACAAGGCCCTCGTGACTTGGCTATTTTTCTTGGCAAGTAAGCTAGTAGTGGCTGCATAACAAGACTAGCCGTCCAGCCCGGTGAATGCGCTATCGGGCGACGTGTCGCGATGGCCTTTTGGAACCTGGCTTGTATTTCTTATGTTATCCTTTGTTCCAAGCGAGGATCTGCTACCTTTTTGGTAGGAGCCAATCAGCGAACGTATCTTTGCATGACGTCAGCATAAATTTAGTATGAAATTCGCCTTCATCTCAAGCGCTAGGTCACTCGGCACGTACTGCACCCGGCGCAAGCTGCATCAGTCATGAACGAATCACATGGAAAGCAAGCCCCGCAGAGACCGTTGTGATTGGTCGATAATCCTCGGTGTAGGCGTGTTAGCATACGAATGTCAACTCGTGAATAATTCATATCGGACGATGGAAACCCAGGTTCCAAAAGGTCGATCGCCCGTTCACCCCGGCCGTGTTGATTCTTTTCGTCGCCGGCTAGTCTCATCTCAGGCACAGCATGACGAGGAAAATGGCCAAGTCACGAGGCCTTGTCAAAAGGCTAATTGTAGGCTTACTTCACATGTGTAAGTGCACTAACCTCTACACGCACAGTGCTACGCATGTTCTAGCTCACATGGAAGCGCACTTAACGCATCACATACTTAAGATGAATGCGACTGCGTCTCCAATATGCCTCCGCCTTAATTCAGCTGATGGCTCAAACTGTTCTAGAAATATTTGATAACGAGGCTAAAAACCAGCAATTTCATGTAATTTCATGTAAATTGACCTGTGACCTCTGACCTTTGACCTCCTTACCCCAAAATCTAATCAGTTCATCTTCATATAGGGAAACATACTAGTACCAAGTTTGAAGTTCTTACCTCAAACAGTTCGAGATATCGCGGTAACGGTGCTAAAAACCAAGAATTTCATGTAATTTCATGTAAATTGACCTCTGTGACCTTTGACCTACTTACCCCAAAATCTAATCAGTTCATCTTCGTATGGGGATACATACTAGTACCAAGTTTGAGGTTCCTACCTCAAATGATTCTTCAGATATCGCGGTAACGAGAAGTGGGACGGACGGACGCACGGACGGACGGACAACCCAAAAACATAATGCCTCCGGCACCCACCTTTGGTGGGCGGAGGCATAAAAATTGTGGGATAGTACTTTTTAAAGTAGAACTTGATTGATTTTAAATATTGGCTTGATTCCTTTCATTGCATACTTTAGATGGCATAAATTAAACAAGGTTATCAAAATTCAATGCTTGGAAACATTTGAAGTTATGATTATTATCAATTATAAAACGTTAAAATACAGTCCCGATATAGCACCTGATGAGCTCCTCGAACGCTGCTGAGATGTGTGACGTCACACCAGAGACCAATCCTATCTCAGCAGACGATGTCCCATAACCTCTTTTACATATTTTTCAGTTTTGTTTTGTCATCACTTATTTCTCTTACTTCACTAGCGTCATTCTTAATGTTCGTCTGTTGCCTAGCTCACTCTTAACTTCGTGTATGGTATTATTTTAATGGAAAATGCAGCGTTCAAAAAAATAAAGGAATCGGTCACTTGTAAACAAAAGACGCCATTGTATTTTCAGCTGCTTGCAATGGGGCATGTTCGGCGTTTCAAGAGGGAACGAATACCGTCCATGCTATTATTTGGAGGGCTTTTCAATTTGAAAATGTGGTTTATTTCGTTGATAATTGACCCTTATCCTGTATATTTACGATTTTAGTTATCAGAATCAGTTTCACTTCCTTTTTAGGAGGGTGTGAATAAGGTTAGGTTTAAATATACCAAACCTCTTTATAATTTCATAAATATAATTGCATTGCAATTACGTTCATTTGTTATAGGACGTCGTCTGCTTAAGCAGGATTGGTCTCCGGTGTGACGTCATCAAAACATCGCTGTATTTCTGGTGAATCACTCCGATATTCCAGATGCTGAGAAAAGCTTTTATTTATGTTATTTTTATAATCGGATATGCAGTAGACGTAAAACGTATAGGAATGCCATATGTAAGCTTCCCGGTTTCTAGTGATACAGAATTTGCCATATTTGTGATTTTCCTTGAATAGCCACTTCAATTAAAAAACGTGATAGTCTAAAAAAAAAAATGAATCCCACGTGACTGCGCTCAACCAATCATTTGATTAGGATTGATGAGCGAGTTGTACATGTATATACATGTATCTTGATATGTCACCTTAATGAACATAGATGCACAGAATAACATACAAACACTGCTGACATACAAACACTGCTGACATACAAACACTGCTGACATACAAACACTGCTGACATACAAACACTGCTGACATACAAACACTGCTGACATACAAACACTGCTGACATACAAACACTGCTGACATACAAACACTGCTGACATACAAACACTGCTGACATACAAACACTGCTGACATACAAACACTGCTGACATACAAACACTGCTGACATACAAACACTGCTGACATACAAACACTGCTGACATACAAACACTGCTGACATACAAACACTGCTGACATACAAACACTGCTGACATACAAACACTGCTGACATACAAACACTGCTGACATACAAACACTGCTGACATACAACACTGCTGACATACAACACTGCTGACATACAAACACTGCTGACATACAGAAAGACAACCTCAGAACAAAATGCCTCCAAATTACCTTTGGAGGCTCAGGCATACAAATTCTTCAGTTTTACCTTTCTTTCTCCTCGGCTGCTTCGGTAGACTGGTAAATCATCCCCTGTCTGAGTTTTAGAGCATGCCATAGTAGGCTAACACCAAGCTGAATACCTGATAACCATCCAAGAACATGAAAACTCTTTTGCAGGGCCTGAGATACTGCGGTCCTTCTCACTTGGATCTAAGAATAGAATTTAAAAAAAAAAAATCAGCATCTTCATCCACTACTTACAAAACCAAGTGATTCCCGTGTGAACCCCTAGACTACGGGAATCAGGTGGCTCCTGTATTAAGCCTATGAGAGTTAAAGAATTCAGTAGTCAACGGGTTAAGGCCAAGGGAAGAGAGAATTTAGGAATTGACGGGTTAAAAGCAGTAATAAGTAGCGCCATCAATCTATTTCAAATTAAAATAGATGTTGAATCTTTCAAGAAACTCCTTCACACCAGGGGGGTGTTTCACAAAGAGTTGTTTGACAAGTCGCACTTAAATTCCTTGTTGCGGGCGGTATATGATGCACCACGCGGTACCCCGGTGTAGCGTTGTACCCCGGGGTACCATGTTGTGTAGCGCCATCTCACGTCCACTCGACTACAACCCCAGAGTTATGAATGCAGTGCGTATACGTAGTCACAATGCATGTTAACAGTGCAGAGTTATTATGCATGGTGTGCATGCACTGTATGTACTGCTGCTCGCGCGCTTGCTGCTACATGTAGCATGCAGCCGGCCCTAGCCGGCCCTCACAAACGCAGTGGTTATAGCGTTAGCTCCCGCGGCTTTAGAACTTGATTTTATTTCACTTCTTCCTAAAAAACATCACTTCATCGTTACTGTATTTTAGCTGTCAAACTTTCAAACTTAGACAATGGTGGAAGGTAATGGTGGATACGGAAATTTACTGTAAGGGAAAGGACGTAAAAGACGCAAGATTCCAAGGAAAGAGAAAGTTGAAAGAGCACGATATCGTGCAATACAGAAGTACGGTAGGGGGACGAGCAGGCCGCTGATCTGTGTACATGGTAGCGGTTTTTAGGAAGGCGAGTAACGGGGGAGACAAGGAGCAGGCTGATGGTGTTATTATGACACTGCTGGCCCAATCCCTCTCTCAAATCGAAGAAATAGAAATCAATAATAGAATAATTACTCACAACAATGAATTTGAGAAAAATACATGACTTATAGGATGTTTTACAAGAACATGGGACACAATTGAATGTTGAGAAAATCACACCAAAATAATTTCCCACTTTTTGGTAACCCAGGGTACAGCCCTAAAAAAAAATTAAATAATTCAAAAAAATGGCCGATTTTTATTTGGTACCCCAGGGTACCATTTATATCATCATATGACGTATCACCGCATTGGTCAGATCATGCTCAGGAGACGCGCGATATCAGATAATCTACCAGTGAGATTACGCGTTTAATACCGTATGCACATTGGCACTTCACATGACTTTAAGTCAAACTTAACTCTTTGTGAAACACCCCCCAGGTATTCATTTTTCTACACATAGGTTGAGATAGACAACGTCATATAAAATGTATTCTTTAAGGGCATAAGTATGCTACTACATGTAGGTCTGGATTTGAGCCAATGAAAATAGATATCTATTTGTTCATTTTACTTTTTGAAACTCTTTGAAATAAAACATCTTGAAATGACTGGAAATGAAATAAAATTCTTAGATTTTCAGAGAAATATTTCAAATCGTTTTTTTTCTGTCATCACAGAATGCTATCGACAGAATTCTGGAAAGCGGCAACCTACATAATGGACTCCTGAGAACCTCTTGGCAAGGTGATAGAAGATCCCACGAAGGTAGAAAACAGCCATGTGAATACGATTCACAAAGGTCAACGCACTTCTCATGGAGGGGAGCCAGAGACGGAGCCTGTTGTTAGCCTCCTCAGAGAGATTAGCCAACCTGTAGCCTGCCTCTAGCTGGTAAGAGAGACGTGTAAGAGTCTTATCCAGGAGATATGGAGCACCGATGTGAAGAGCTATGAGAGCAATGCGTCTCTGCAGGAATAAATCATTAAAGAAAAAGTCGAGTTCTGGTCACGAGACTGAATTGTGAAAGAAACTGTCTCATAGTAATTGGGAAACGTTGATTATATACAGAGAGCACATAAGGATTGGTGTATGCTGTAAGGTTTTGGAATCGCTAAAATAAGAAATTGACTCAATCCTGCTGAGAATCAGATGCACTGTACACATAAATGTGTATATGGGACTACACACATGTTCGACCCAAAGGGGAAATATCTATGAAAATCTTCCAAACATAAAAAGAATGAGAAAGCTTGCAAATTAGTTACCTTTCCCAGAACTCAACCTTCCCTATACACCTCTTGCTTACACTCGTGTCAATCAGTGCTTGACACTAATCTTCAGAACACATGTCATTAACTTGTAGGGTGAAAGCATGTCATATCAAGTATATTGTCCAAAAAAATGGGCTTCTGCCTCACATAACCTTAGAATATTTGGCATAGTTGCTAAAATTTGGGGAATCATTCTTGACAGTGAAGAATTATTCGTCTATTCATCTTGGTCTTTTACTCCTCAGTGTGTAATTATGAAGACCACTCAAGGGGGACAAGAAAAGCGGTCCTTATGTACAGGTTCCTTTAATACACGTTTCAGTGAGCAACCTTTTTCAAGGGAAACAAAAATTGTGGTCTTTATAGACAGGTAGTCTTTCTATACAAGTGGTTGCTAAAGCAGGTTTGACAGTACATGTTTGACCTGTTTTCATGCAGTTGACCTTATCTCGAAGTCGAAAATATGAAGAGTAGTACGAGATCGATAGAGAGATTTTTTTTAGAAATAAAGACAAAGGAAGCAAGTTGGCTCAGTCGGTAAAGCGTCTGCCTGCCAAAGCAGATTGTGGGTTTGAATTCACCCCAGGCAGATGACTAAAGCCCGTGTTGTGTTTTAACGTGCCCCTCCCTTGTTTCATAGATGCAGGCTATGTTGCAGTGGAAAACACTCCATCCCTCGGATAGGACGTTAACTGGAGGCCCTGTGTAGAGGAGAGTCGCCACCTTTTGCAAGTTTTTTTCAAAGAGTAGGGGGAAACCCCGGTGTAGTCACTCACGGGTACATTACTGTAAAATAGTTGGTATTTTCTGTCGCATGTACTAAAGGTATGGGGGGAAAATAAGATAAATATTTTAAATACTTGCTTTCAAATTCAGCCCTTAAAAATCTCACTCCTACCTCAAATGGCCGTTAGGAAGAACTTTTGATATTTACAGCAAAATCCAAAGTCAAAATCTTGTCCAAGACCGGAGAAATCCCCGCCGATTTGTTTCGCGATCGCGTGTTGTTTACAAACTGCCGATGTCTTAGACTAAAATCGGCCAATATAATTTTTGTCCACGAAGAAACTCGGGATCGCAAGGGCACATCGATCTTTACGATCGTGCACACAGAAAATCGGAACTTTTCCGTGTACGCCATAGGGACCGAATTTTTGAGGACAAAACTCTTTTAGGGAGATGTCAGCGCCCGCGGCGACCAGGAAATGTACACAATGACTCCGATAGCTCGTTTCGCGAGAATCAACAGTAAATTGCGGATTTCATTTTTGTAAATATCTTTTCCAACATTGGTGAGTTGAATTTATTGTATTTCTTGGATATTTTGGGGTCGGTTTTTGAAAATTAAATACCGATTTTGAGTGAATATTGGTGACTTTTGTGCAGTGGTGTTTTAAAAAGATGAGGTGTATGACTGCCTACATTATACACACGAAGTATAGGAATGTAGCTATGAGTGGGTGTAGTGGTACACCTGCACATCCCAATCAGTTATATCAGGAGAGACCCGAGGGTTACAGTAATTGATTTGAATTGCTTTTCCCCTCCCAGGCACAGGTGATGCCAAATACTTCATGATAATTATAACAAGAAAAGAGAGGAACACAGAAAAGGAAAGGAAAGATAAAATAAAAGAGTCTTTCATGCAATACCTGTAACGATGGAACTGCTCTTTTTGTACCATCCACTTGAAGTATGTTTACGTACTCTTCCCCAAGGGTTTGGAAACCTGTGGAGATTAATCAATTCACATTCCGTTGCATCTTTGAAGTTCAGAGGAGATACATTCACCACACATATCTACATTCACCACACATATCTGCATCCACTGTCTTTCATTTTCACATAATACAATAATCCTTCACAAAAAGTACTTCAGATACCACTTTTTTGTGTGCAAAACAATTTTTCTAACTTCTGAAACTGTAGAGAAAGTGAGATCTCATAACGAAAGACTAGTCTTAACATGCAAAGACACTGCTCCAGCAATAAATGTCCATGCCTTTAAATGGAATTTCTGTTTTTCGTTTTTAAATTAAAGGAGAATTAACCCCTGAGTACAAATTTACTTATATTGAAAGGTGTAATATATTCCTACTTATTGGCCTAAATCATTTTCTAATAAGATATTAGAAAAGGGTATAAATAAAGATATTCCAACACCCGGTATCGTCTCCTACTCATTTACATGGGGGCTGCCATTTTCTTGCTGATTTGGATTTGTACATGAACCATTGAGAAATGTTCCGGTCAGGAAGATATTTTGAATCCAAGACCTAAATTGATTTTCTTCATTACCTAAAATCCCATATGTGACGAAAAATATAAAGTGGGTGTTTACATGATTTATAAAAATTAAATCTTTATAATGATACTTTTAAATTGTCTGGTTTTGCTTAACAAAAATCTGTTTTCTTGGGTTTGCCAAACAGAGCAGAACATAATATATGCAGCATGCATTCTGACTTTTCAAGTCCCATTATCCGAAAGCAGGTGAATGCATAGTTTGCCGCTATAGATGCTCAGGGAAGAAGCATCCATAAAATTTGAATTAATTTGCTCCGTCCATTGCGTCACAGTATGTAGAAAATAGATTTATATTAAGCGAATATCGATTTTCAACAGAAATATATAAGGAAATCTTCAGTTTAAAAATAAATTGACATATCTATTCTATATTTTTAATCTCAAATGGGTTTTTAATTTTGAAAAAGGCAATTGGGCATTTGGATTAAGAAAATCTTGTACACATAAAAAAATGGCAGCCCCCATGTATTGCTAGCAGACGATACATATTGCTAGCAGATGATAAATTTTGCTCAGAAAATCTTGATTCGTATCGATCTCGTATATTTTGACGCGAAGCCATATAGTCTAACAAGTAGGAATAAATAACACCTTTGAACACTATCGTCTTTATTGTTTGAGGTTAATTCTCCTTTAAAGACGGTATATTTGTTTTCAATATTCCCCTTTGACTAGTACATACCTGCAACTGTTGTAAGTCCAAAGTATAAGACATCAGACACAACATCGAGCTCCTTTCGCCATTTTACCCAAAATCTGGTACCTACATGTAAATGCAGACAGAGGATGAAAATGGAAAATAAATGATTAAACACCAAGACTTTCATATGTTGAAAGTTGTTGTATAGTGGGCTGGAAATTATAACTAAGCTAACTAAATTAAGTAGCAGACAAAAACAAAATGGAGCTTGCAGCAATAGGTGTGGTCTGGTGTGTGGTTTATTCCAGTCTCCCTGTAGGCAGTATCAAGCATGTACAAGTCTCACATGGTATTCAAGTGCACTCATGTGCATTCATATGTAAAGACACTTTCATTGTTATCAAAGAACATCATGAATTAGTTATGAGCAGGTGCTCTGCAAAGCCAAGCTTGCATGAGGTTTAATGGAATGCATAAACATAACAAAAGTGTGCATTGTTTAATTAGGTTTTAAATATATTGTATAGGAATACATCCAAATCGGGGTACCCGTTTCTGCTGTTGGAACAAAAAATGTAGCCATTTTTAGTTCAAACACATTGCTCTAAAATCAAATTCTCCAGCATGATCTACTGCCAACGATATGGAAGCGATAAAGGCAATAGTGAAATATAGGACAAATTATTGCATATGTACCATCCCCCCCCCACCCCTAGCTCCGCAATGTTTGTAGGAGTAAAGGTACCTATCAATGACTGGACGACATCATGGAGACTGCCTCTAAGCTGAGTTTGGTATGCTTCATCCTTTTGACTACTCCTGATGATCTCCGCTTGACCTGCCGACTGAAAGGTCGCCATTGCAAGTCTGAAATGTGAAATGACAAGGTATTATTGGGTTCACTCATCTCCCAAACACTACTTAGAAAACAAAAAGAAAATAGAGTCAAATAAGAAACCTCTGCAGGCAAGAAACATTTGCATATTGCAATGCCAGATTTGCAAGTTCCATGACACAAACAATCGTGTTTTAAGTCATGAAAAACAACCCCTCTAGGCAATTGTTCCTCGCACTCGCACATGTGCGACATTACTGCCAGATAACCTACATGTAACCTACAATAGGCAAGATGTGTTCTAAAAACTTGCATTAGAGTTTCAAGACTGCCAGCTAAAAGCAGCCTGATAATTCCACTTTATCAAGTTGTTATAGACATGATCATGACGATAGAGATCCACTCAAAGGAATTTTATGGAAATAAGTTATTTTTAATATCATCCTACAATGTAAAAATCCAGAATTTTCCATGATTTTGCCGACTATTCTTGCATAGAATCTCTTCAACTTAGAGATCAACCACCATGAATCCACTAATCCAATGTACATGTACAAGGTTATAATATGATATGCCATGGCTCTAATGTTACAAGTACACTCTCTGAATGCCACGATTAAAAAGAAAAAGTATAAAAGCTAGACCAAATGGCAATGTTACAGGGTACCCGAGGCCTGTGTATAGTTAGCTTACATAAACTCAACCCAAGAAAACTTAACATGACATTCAACGGTGACAGCATACAGGAGATATCGATGTTTGGAAATAAAATACCCTCAAAATTAATATAGATAAGACTTGCGCAAAGACTAGTCGATGACGACGATCGATCACGATATATATCGATTCAGGAACATCACTGAAAAGCTAAATATAAATCTTGCTTTCGACTGCGTTGTAAAAAACAAAATTAATTTTCAAATTGATAAAATGAAGTATACAACGCAAAATGTTTTAATAATTGTTTTATTTGGGTTGTAGATTCTCCGTACGCTATGCCCAAATCAATTTTCGATTCAATAAATATATTTTGAATTGTATTTCCAATTTATTTGTTTCATTTGGTTTGTACATTCTGATTCACGGGCCAAATCAATTTTCTATTCAATAAAATCATTTTGCATTGTGTACTTGTGTAATGTTTAGGTTTGGTAAGCCCTCAAAAACTTTGTCAGATTTATTGCGTTTTTGTTGATGAATAGTAAGAAACTAGCAAAGATGCTGTGAAGATTTCACATTCTAAAGTGGCATATTAAACAAATAAGAGGCAAACTATAACTCAAGAGCCAGGTCAGGGATATAAACTCCCAACAACTTCTGCGTGCACTATACTCCATACACACGTTCAAAACCTACACAGTGACACACATGCTATCTCTATGCGAAGCCTCACGACTGTTGTGCGAGGAACCATCTGGGTGGAAAGGTCCTCGCGATCGTGTCGTGCTAGAGCAGTATGTTGCCGCGATCTAGCTTTCCTTAGTCCTTACATATATATCCACATCTTTTGATAGATGGGAAGCAACATGAGCATGATGAGACTTGGACCGAAAATTCTGTCCGTTAGCTCTGGAGACAGAAACGCTCGTATCACTTTGCTGTGCAAACCGACTACGCGTCGACGAGTAGTTGTAAAAATCGTTACAATTTGATTTTTCCTTCTATCTAGATCTACATATTATTGAATTGGTTAGGCCTAGGCTCTACCTTGTCTACTATTTAAGGAATCGGTTCAACTTACCAATTTGACTGAATAATCTGTTCAACTTAAAGCCCCTTTTTCAGGTAATTCAGGGACTAAGGTATTCTCCGTTTGAAAATCTTGCAGCCGTATTCACACTTATTAGTGTGTACGTAAGTCAATGTGCAATGTGTATTCAGTTTGCACAGCAGAGTGATACGAGCGTTTGTGAAGAGCCAACGAACAAGAGACAGAATTTTCGGTCTAGATGAGACTATATTTCACACGTTTCTTTCCAATTTCCTTTTTGCTATCAAAGCTGTACATGAGCTTTAAGAAAACACAAAAAATAAATGTTTGCTTCTAGGGGTTTTGTTGCACCATTTTAATTGCGAGGTTATCTACAATAAGTCAATAACCTTGCTAGACCGAAGTCTGCCCCAGCCGCTCCCGTTGGGGTCCATCGCTATGTGCTTTCCTATGGTGCTACAAATATTCCGCTCATCACGGACAAGCTACACACCCTTGTGCACTACTTTTGTTTTGACCAAAGTTTGATTAAAATATTACAAATACCACATCACATAAAATCACCTGCTCTACTCATACATGAAAATTAAACTAGATGAATCTCCGACCACGCGCGGTCGGAATTTATGCCTCCGCTATCACCAGATTGGCAATGTATGGCATACATGTACACTTTAAAAAGGATTGGTCTATCAAAATTACAAATATTTTCACTTCAAAAGCACAGGAGACAGAAAATTTATTTCTTTTTATTTTCAAATAAAAAACTTAATTACCATTGATGCCTTACAATCATCAAATACACCAAGGAAATAGATATTTTATAGCAAATAGACCACTGTCCCCTTGAAATTTCTAAAATAAGTAGGCCTAAACTCCATACATCACAAACCATTTTTATGTATATAATGACCTCTATGACCTTTGAACTTTGACCTCGAGATCCCCTAAAATCTAATCGGTTCATCGTTCATCGTCCCTCCCATATGCAAACATGGGCCAGGTTAGAAGCTGATCTGTCAAACAGTTCTTCAGTTATTGCGAGAACTAACCATTTTTATGTACATAATTACCTCTGTGACATTTGACCTTTGACCTTGAGACCCTAAAATCTAATCAGTTCATCATCCCTCCCATAAGAATACATGGGCCAAGTTAGAAGTTGATCCGCCAAACGGTTCCTAAGTTATCACAAGAATGAACCATTTTTATGTATATAATGACCTCTATGACCTTTGACCTTGAACCTTGAGACCTCAAAATCTAATCAGTTCATCGTCCATCCCATATGCATACATGGGCACAGTTACAAACTGATCCAAAAAAAACGGTTTTAAAGTTATCGCGAGAACGAAAAGGGGACGGACGGATGGACGACCCGAAAACATAATGCCTCCGGCATAAAAACTTGCAATCGGAGTGCTAATACGTACATTTTCAATATCTCGTAGGCAAAAAAAATGCGATAGAACGTCACAAATGATCTTTTCTCAGTGCTGGTCTCTCAAAAACTATTGCAAATCACCATTGCGCACGCGCAGTAGTGTTTCAACATGGGAGAAAAGATCATTTCGCGATCGTCCGCGATATAATTATTCGCCTTTTTTTCATCGGAAAATATTCAAATCGTAATTTTTTCCTCCTTCACGCAAATTTATGATTTTTTATTGCATTTTAAGTAAGGTTTGTGAGATTATCTTACATGGTATTTGTAATATTTTTACAGAAATACCATGAAACGACAAATTTATCAGCTTTGACTGCATTCGAGTCAGGAGCTCCGCAGCAAAGCTGGGACCTACCTACGTGTACGTTCACCATATTAGTATTCCGTATGCCTCGATTCATTTGCGATAACCCCGCTGACATGTCAAATCGGGGTTAATGTTGGATTTCAAAAATCAGGCGAGCACACTATATTTAGTATACTTTATTTTTACTATAAATTAATTTATGTCAATCTACGACTTCTAATTAGTAATAAACGTGTAGGGCGAGGTACCTCATACTTTTGGCCATAGACCCTAGTGGTTAAGGCCCGCGGAGAGGTACTCGACTACAGAGACTATGGGAGGCTTCCATCTGTCTTGGAGGAGAGGCTTGAAAGTCCAAAAATGTTATAAAACTCCTCCAAACACATTTTTCTGTCTGTAACCTTGCATAAACCTTGCATATGTGCGAGTGCTTGGAGTTGGAACTAACAAGTCAAGACTATATAAGCATGCCAAGTTGTACTATTAATGTGAATGTCAACAGAACAATGTCAATGAAAAACACAAAACAGAATTCCATTGATTAAAATGAGCAACATCAGTCATCATACATGCCTTTTGATCAAATAACCACCACACGTCATACATGTCATACTGACACTCAACTCCAGGGAGCTCCAACGCGCAGTGTTGGGTGCTCCAGGTACAAATAACCAAAGTCAACCTCGCCCATTAGTATGGCTAGTCGCATCGCGATGCGACTAGCCATACTAATGCAATGGGCGAGGTCGACTTTGGTTATTTGGAGTCTACCTGGTCCTGGACTGCTGGAGTTAAAGTGACACTATACTGACAATCACAATTAACTCCAGCGTCTGCAGGGAGCGATGATTATATCAAGACAATCAGTTTTTTATCAATCAGCGCTGCGCATAAGCATGCAATGATGAGCAGAACTCGGGCTGCAACGTTCACCCAGCAACAGCCTCTCCCCCCCTAGACTGAAAATTCTGTCTCTCGTTCGTTAGCTCTTCACTTAGAAGTTACAGACAGAAACGGCCGTATCACTCTGCTGTGCAAACCGAATACACATTGACTTACACACTATAACAGTTTGAATACGGCTGGAAGATTTTCAAACTGAGAAAACTTTGGACCCTGAATTACCTGAAAAAGGAGCATTAAAAGGAATAACAGTCAAATTGGTAAGTTGAACATGTTCGTTTTAAGTATAGAGCCTAGGCCTAATCTATTTAATTTACACAAATATTTTTTAAAATCGTAATATTCACATTTTAACGACGTGCCTACTGTTCCTCGGCGGTCAGTGAGTTTGCACAAGCGAGTGTATGGAGCGTTTCTGTCTCTAAGTGAAGAGCCGACCCTATCCAAATAAGAGGCTAACGAATGAGAGACAGAATTTTCGGTCTACTCCTGCCCCAACCAGCCAATCCGCAGGTCCCCACAAAGCGCGCTATTTTATTTCCAGTTCTGCCTGACTATGAATACATAATGAGCAAGAAAAGCCAGGAACATCTTATTTGAAAACTACTGAATAGACTACTTATCATTCACCAATTGCCATGAGTTATGCATCAAATAAAAGAAGAGGGATCAGAGATTTGTGACATGATTTTGTTGTTTTCAAAATTAAAGACGAAATTGGTAAAAAATGGTGTTCCTTTTATGACAAAAAATGGAAATGAAATGAAATATAAATCTGGCCAAACTACCATAGTTTTATTGTGAGCCAGGGCAAATTTGACATGGGCGTAAAGGGCATTTTCTGTACTTTCCAAAGATTGAAATAACATTAATGTGCACTTCATGACAGGGTCAGGATCCAGCAATATGTAACCAATGTACACACTTTGTGTTTAAAATAGTCAATTCCAGCATTCCGATTGGTTACCACAATGCAAGATGTTTTCTCACAGCCTGGCAACAGCTATGCGCATGTTTGCGCAAGGATGAAGCAACAGGTTGCGCATTGTTTCATTCAACGCGCACTTGGTTACAGATGGCTTGCTTGCCAATCACAGGGCTAAGATTCTATGGTCTTGACCATGGTCTTGACAACGGATGATCTGCGGCTGAATATTGCTGGATCCTGACTCTGTCATAAATCTATGGATGTTTTGAATGTTACAATGAAAAAGATGAGATTCCAGCGCTTTCATACATATTTAGTGTTCGCCGAGGCTAGCACGCAACAAGCATACAATACAAAATATCACAGTGAATTCCTACCTTATTAAACTGTACAAATCGTCCGTTCTCCAAAGTAATATCCAAGCTAAATTAATGTAGGTCCGTTCTCAACGACGGCTGTGATGGATCTGACGTGCAGTGCAGTGTAGTCTGTGTGTGCGTCCCGTTGTCTTCCCAGCCGTTGATGGCGCCCTCCGGGTCTTACGCTATTTAATACTATTTTAATACAACACATATGTGTCTTGATGGCGGCTCATATACTTTTTATGTCTTTTAACAACTTGAAATCTTGTGAAAAAAGGCTTTTGTATGACTATTTCATCAGTTATTTTAAACAACTTAATTTACTTATTTCTAAAATTCTGACTAAAATAAAATATCCCTGTGTTGGTAAACTATTCATTTATTTTTGCAGAAAGTCTAATGAGCATAGCATTTATATTTATTTAAGAACATAACTTTAAAGATGACCATGCGATACAGCCTACTGGGTGCAGGGAGAGAGTCCATTTCGGGCACTGGAAATAAAATGCGCGATTTTTGCTCATTTGCATACGACCTGCGGTACGGTCTGACTGCAACCGACTACCCGGGCGCGGCCGGCTGGCAGTGGCTGTGCAGCCTGCAGGAGCCTGGCTTGCAAGCTCGACAGCTCTCACTGACTCACTTCATCTCATGTCATCTCATTCTCAGTCTCAGTCTCATTGCGAGCAGGCCACATTATTATACATACACGCCCGAAAAGATTAGAGTAGAATTTGAATACTAGTTTAGGGGTACCTTTCTAGTTCAATTCAGGAATATCTTACCTCAGCGGTCCAAAATTGGTAGGGTTTTTTTTCTTTCTGTATGTGTAGGCCTCGGCCCTAGCCCTAGATGAAACTTTTTAGATGTCAAGCATGCATGCACGATATGCATGGCGCATATAAAACTGTACCGTGCATGGCTTGCGGGAAATCCCCTTCCCACCATCGGAGCAGAGCGCGCGCATAATGACTGCATGCATTGCATGCACACCGTGCACGTACTCCGGAAGTGTTATCCTTTCCCTGCCTTGGCCGCGGCGCCGCCCTAGGCCTAGTTACCGTATGCAAGCAGTGCCTGCAGGCTGCACTGTTCAATCTCTCTTCCACCTCCCCGGTTCATCGGTACTGCACTTCAACCTATCTGAGATGAGGATGGCATTTGTTACACGATTTTTGCAAACTTTGACAGCGATAATATGCATGGTGTGCCGTTTATCTGAGCAGGATAGTATGCAGTTTATTCACACTGAGACTGATGAGAGGTTTCTTCCAACGTTTGAGCCCGTGATTGTTGATCATGTTGATAATCATTTATCATCATGTTTGGACAAAAATCATGAAAAGGGAGTCGCTTCCACTTCCAGTTGTCACCAATGGAAAGCTCTCAAGTCTTCCCAGGCCCAAACGATGGACGGTCGCCTGGTCAAAATTTTTGACGACGTCTTGGACTTTCAGTTGATGAGCTCAGTTCAAGAGTATTCACAGCTGGTCTCACAATGGGAGTAAGTTTATCATTTTATTTTTAATTTCAACGACCGTGGACTGAAAAAATGCAGCCATCAGGCATCAGTTCAAACTTCAAAGTTCAGTGTTCAAACTTCAAGATCAAATTCAACCCCCACTAAGTTAGAAGTAGAATCTCACCTTGTTACAATCTTACTGATAAAAAAAAACTGAATTATTTATATGTAAGCCAAGATATTTAAAGAAATTATTTTGAGGGGCTGAAACAGTGCGTAGCTTACATGTAGGTCCCCCATCATACAAGATTTGTCTGACAGGCGAGTAACGACTAATGTAGTACAGACCAATCAAAATGAATGCATAACTGTAAGGTTGTAAAATTAAGTTCATGCAGTAAATCAAACAGTCTCAATCGTAAACAACACAAAAAGTAAGTTCCCCCTAAAGCAAAATGGCGTAACCTTTTTTAACGAAAAGGTTTTAAGCAAAATAACTTGGCAGAAGTGTTCCTACACATATTGACTAACTGCTGTGTGAAAATGAGATTGATCTGTCAAGTCATGCATGAGTGAGCACACATTAAAGGGAAAATTGTCACTTTTCATAAGTCACAGGAGTCATATTTTATGCCATATTATTAACAGTGAATTTTAGCATTTCTTGCTTAATTTTAAAGTGTGCTTACTCAACCAGCCAGAAAATTACCTCTTGTGTTTACACAATTGACAACTCATTTTGGTAGCAATATTAATTTTTTCAATAATCCGAAATGATTTTGCCATTTCAAAGTTAAGGGGGTTGAACATCGCTACTTTCCACTAAAATTGTGCTCACCAAACCGTGCAAAAGCACAAAAAGTGTCAGGATAGGTGCGAAGGGGTCAAACGATGGATGATAAACAACTACAGCACTTGAACAAAAACCAGAAACAGAATTCGCCAAAATGACCCCCCAAAATGGCTCTTGTGAATTTTGAAAAGTGACAATTTTGCCTTGAATGCATCACTCGACGGATCAATTTCATTTTCACACAGAACTTAGTCAATAAGTGTAGGAACACTCTTATTTTGTTCGAAACCTTTTCGTTAAAAAGTTATGCCATTTTGATTTTGGGGAACTTACTTTTTGTGTTGTGTTTATAACGGCAAACTCGGGCATCAAACATAACAGGAACTCAGGAGACAACGAAATATAAAGAGATGCAAACTTGGTAAGGTCTGGTAGTGCTGTCTCTGATCTGTGTCAGCATTTTTCTTCTCATTTTAATAGTGCTCCTTTACATGTATATTATAGGGCTGCCTGGCCCACATCAACTTGGTAACTAAGACAACATTAACATTATAAATATTCATCAATACTTAACCAATGAACATAAAGAAAATGGAAGTATCTAACTAAAATGTATGAACCCAATTCAATACAAGAACCATTATTCGTTGCTATGTCCGGCAAGCTTTCAGGTTGTCAAGAACAACCTTTGTTTGAAAGGTATGTATAAAATTTGCATACATTACCAAAGTGGTCTATTATTAAAGATGGGTCAATTATGTAATGAGCAATGTTCAACAAAAGAACTAGATGGAGGACGGAGGGAATGGGCACATCTGAATAGACCTGTTTACTAAGTTATTCAAATTTTATGCATACTTTTGAAAAAAAGGTTGTTCTTGACAACCTGAAAGCTTGCCAGAGGCTTGTCAGACATAGCAACAAGTAATGTATGCAAACTGGATTCCAAGTATTGTTGTTCATTCATTAATAACAGGTTAATGGAATACCTCGTTACTAGGTCCCCAGGAAAGAAACATCCATAAATTTGAATCACTTAGTAAACAGGTCTATAGGAAAGGAATGAAGGTGACAAGAGAAGTATGACAGTGTCTGATGAGATGCAGTGCAACAAAACACCTATTGAAAACTGAACTGAACTGAACTAAATTCCAATTTAAGAACAGAAAAGTGTACACAAAGTCAAACACAAATGACAAAATAGGCATCCTACAACCGATTAACAGAGGAATTAAAGTTAGGGCTTTGAGGTAAAATTGTTCATCAGTTGAATACATTTGTAGAGACGGTCATTTACTTTTATTTTAATACATTGTCAGTTTTGTCAAAGCAGAAACATTCTGAATGGCTTCAATATTTAATCAATGATTTAGCTCTATTCATATGTTTACAGAAACCTAAAAAGAAAAACACTTAAATGGAAAGTCCACCGTGGTATAGAATTGATTTCATTAAAAAGAAGAAAAATGAGAGAAAGAAATTAGTGAAAGTTTCAGCAAAGTCTGATAAGAAATAAGAAAGTTATGACTATCTAAGTTTTAATCAATCAAACACAAATTGGCAACTCTGTGACGTATCTTGCGATCTCCTCTCCCATTTGCTCAGTGTATAAGATCTCATAAATTTCCATTTTCTTTAATAGTTTGTGATGAAGGAATAGATTTGTTTCATACAGGTTTTGTGTGAAAACATATATAAGCAATGATTGTTCTAACGTGCATGTATGATTGAATATTTTCTTTAGAGATAAGGGAAATGAATGATTTTTACGGTGCAGGATAAATGGGAGCGGAGCTCGCAAAATACTCTATGTCACTATGTTGCTAATTTGTGTTTGATTGTCTTCAAAACTTCATAACTTTCTTATTTCTTGTGGTATTTTGCTCAAACATGCACTGATCTGTTTCTTTTATTTTTCTGCTTCTTTTAAACCAACTTGCAATCAGTGTGGACTTCGCCTTTAACAGTATATCTTGATTTTGTAGACATGAAGAACCATCAGTAAAGTGAGAGAAGTTCTACATACATGGAAGAAAGAGATAACATTGCAATGCAAAATATGGACATGAAATGACATGATATGGACCTTAAAATAATATATTTAAAAAATTCAAGCATGATGTTTAATCACAACACAAAAATTGGAAAAAAGGAATTTGTCATGATGGTTAAAATTTTGCAAATATGTTTACAGATGATCTGTTCAAAATATGATTGGAAATTTAAATAATATACCCCCATCTTTCTCTCAAAAAAGAAAAAGAAAAGGAAAATACTACAATCTAAAACCGTGAATCTCAGCTTTATTTCTATTTCTTATTTTTTTTAATAGATTCAAATATATGTGAACCTTTTACAATATCTCTAATTTGTTTGTTTTGTGTTGACTGTGTAGGTTCAACAGTGGAGCTGATGGAACTCATAATGGCCCAAGTCCCTGGTCTACCCCATTGGATCCAGGACCATTTGAGAATTCCACTGTCCTCTCTATCATGAGAAAGTTGGTCTCTTCAGCAATGGATGTAAAAGAAACGGCTCTTAGACCTTTCACCATCTCCATGCATGTCTTTCGAAGGTACATATAAATGAGATGAGTGAATACTATGTTTATTATCCATTATAGAGAGAGAGGGGGGGGGGATAGAAAATGTTGTTACTTGCAGATATAAAAGGTGAACAAAGGCACGCTGAATCTGAATATGAACATCCACCCAAGGAACTCAAAATTTGTTTGCATTCCGTGTTCCATGAATGCAAATGACCCCCCCCCCCCCAGTTGTCAGTAAAAATCACTGACAAAACGCTTGATGAAACGCTCCCCTGGACTTAAAGACCACCTGCCTATAAAGGCCATGTTTTTGTCTCGCTTGAGCAGTCTCTATACATGTATACAGGTTTCAGAGGTCTCTTGTAATCTCTAACGTCTTTCACCTATACAGAGGAGACCATGTTAAATTGACGAGGGACAATATTGGTGAAGAAAAGGAGTACTCTCTACTGTTGTACTTCAACCATTACTGGCGCAAGAATGATTACGGTGAACTCTTATTTTATGAAGATAACAATGATACCTTCATGGCTATCAGTCCAAAATACAGTAGAGCAGTGGTCTGGGAAAGCTCGATTGGTAAGAAATTATTTTTTTTTAATGTTCCCAATAGCCCATAGTAAAAAAAAAATTGAGGTTCAGCTAAAGCTGTTATTTTTAAGAGTACAAGGCCCATATTCATAAAACCCTACTAAGCTAGTTGCCAACTAGGCCCTAGTAGGCAGCTAACACCCCCTAGTTGCCAAATATTGTAGTAATCACCTAGCTCAGATCGTTGGGAACTAGCCATATTGAGCCTTTTGTTGGAGTCAGCATGGGTGGAATGAATGAATAGAGAGTACTTGGGTTTGAAAGGTTACTTTACATAATTCTTTGTGCAGCACTGACATTCTTTTATGTATTTTTGCAAACTATTAAGTATCCAACTAAATTGTTATTCATAAATCTTACTATGAACCTTGCCAGTTAGTATTAAACTAGGGAAGGATTTAGTTGCCAACTAGAGAATTGACTGCTGCGCTCTTCGGTGGAATAGAATTGATAGAAATTGAAGAATATGTACACTACATCATGTACGTTTGCTCATTACACAATGAATGGACATCTCCTGCTCGTAAACATTTGAATAATTTATACATTGAAATGGAAATAAAAATGAAGTACCAACACTGAGCTACTACCCGCAATGTATTAAAATGCTCTTTATTTCCATATTACTGTTTTATTGTAGGTTACATTATGAAGCCTCCTAGCATGGATTTCAAGCAAGGCATGATGTGCCTCAGGGTCAGGTTCACAACCAATGCGACGAAAGAGAGAGAAGCAAGGCGCCAAACACTACTCCATTTTGAGGAGAAGACGAAAGCCAGGGAAACTCTTTTCACAGACATGGAAGGGTCAAAGGTCACAACCGTTGATGATGTAGCAAATTGTCTGACAAAGGTGAGATAATCAAGAATGTTTTTCCAAAAGGAAATTCCAAGTGTCATCGGTGATCTTGGATTTCAAAAATTCATAACTTTCTAACAATTCGTCCAATTTTAATGAAACTTCAGTTACGCCCATCTCCATCAAAGATAGCTTTCTTGGTATTAATTAGATTGTAGTTTAAAGCCATATTATTTTATATGATTTTTAGAGACCATTATGTTTATTAAATTCCTTATGTTGATATTTTCATTAAGTGTGCTAATCCAGAAGATATAATAGGTGAGTGAGTGGACCAGTGTCTTAAAAAACTTGCTTGCAAACACCAAATAGGCTCAAGTCTGCCTATGTTATTTCCTGTAGATATGGCATTATTTTCAAATCACCAGTTCTAACCATTGATTTTTGTTTATACTGTTTCCTGTTTTTATTGTAGAAGCATACAACCTCTCAGGGTAAAAGGCTGTACATCTTTGATGGACTCTTCAATGCAGATGACCTGATGAAGCTGAGGGAGTTTGTACCTAAACATGGTAAGCACACTGTCCAGTTATATCATATTGTGATTTGTGACAGAGAACTTATTCAACTTTGACCCTTTCAGGACAGGAATTGTTTAAAGGGCTAAATTGATCACATTTTGTTCTTCAAATTGGCAACAATAATATTTTTCTTTTAGTGCTACATGGTTCAAATAAGGTGTAACGTCTTTGAAAACAATATACATGGTTCGGAATTTTGTTGAAAGGTTGAAAAAATTGCCAGTTTTGATAAAAACACAATGATTTTGAACCTCTAAATGTGTTGCCAACTTAAGGATTTTAAAGCTTATTCTTGTTTTTAAATTTCCTGGCAATTAAACGCAATATGGTCATGCAACAAATATGGACATAGTATGTGTAGAAGTTTTTGCTCTTTCTAGTCATGCATCTGGTATATTTCTTAGAGCTCTGAATCAAAAGTTATTGAGCCAAACCACAAAATAGGGTTAATTGTCTCGAATGGGTTAAGTAATATTTCAGTCTTGGTTGATGTAATGTGATCAGAATTATTCTTTATCTGCATTTTTTTTTCTTAGTAAATGAATGCAGAACTTTCCTTTCCTCACTTTCATCAAGTTTTACTTTTAAGATCATTAAACATGTGATTTGATAGTTTTATCAATCATTTCTAAATTTCCCTTGTCAGGAATATTCTACTTTGACGACAGTCTTGATCTAGACAGTGACAACGTACAGTGGATAGCAGGGTTTCCTATTGATAGCTACGTACAAGGGAAGATGTGGACTGCCACACAGAAGGTTGCTGAATTTGTGTCAGGTTAGACCTTCTCATCCATACTTACAAGATTATTAATATTACCTTGTACCCCTAAACATTAATAAGAGGTTATTATATATAACCTCGAAGGTTACGCAAGGTAATTACGTAACCTTGTCCTCCTTATCCATTATGGTCGTGGTGAAAATAAAAAGTCCCAATTTATCGTTGTAGGCTTACGTGTGTTAATTCTCTGTATAAGTCGATGTTTATAAGTGGATTGATTGCCCAAGTCAATCAAAAACCCAGAACAGTTCCATAGAAAAAACATTATATTCACACCACCCAAGTCGAATGTGTAACAAATCACTATCAAAACTCAAAAGCATCACAAGACATCGATCAAATTGGTTTAAATCGACTCCAGACTTGCTGGCACATGCACCTCCATTGTTATCTCCGCTCTCTCTGTCAAGAATATCTACAGTGGGATTTTTTAAATAGAATTAACAGGTTAAAATCATTTACTGGTAACAATATTTTTATCAGCGTCATTAAAGAATGATATGCTTCGTCATGAGAAGCATACAAAATTGCACTTTATCAGAGACACTTGACTATACTCATTTTCAGTCCTTATGAACACTGATTTTGTAAAAAGGCTTGAGGAATGTTTAAATTCATATCGCGCACGACAACCCGAAAATAGGCCGTC
This sequence comes from Heliocidaris erythrogramma, assembly GCA_025617745.1. Classification (NCBI taxonomy): domain Eukaryota; kingdom Metazoa; phylum Echinodermata; class Echinoidea; order Camarodonta; family Echinometridae; genus Heliocidaris; species Heliocidaris erythrogramma. The sequence continues at coordinate 39,267,141 of CM046865.1, read as the reverse complement.
AGAGAGTACACATTTTGATGACAGAAGAAAACCTGCATGTATCACTTATGCAGGTACAGACCAGTGGTATCCCTACGATGTTTCCTGCAACCTACTGAGGACCTACGATCATACCAGGATACATGAGGATTGTGAGGCCATGGAGAAAGAGTGGACGTTCCTGGTGTATCTGACCGACGACTGGAGTGAGGAAAAATATGGAGAAACCACCTTCCTGCATTTTCACGGCCACGATTCGGAACATGTCATTAGTAAGTGTAAAGCCCAGCTCACACCAGACATAGAATCCATACTGCAGTAAGCGGTGCACAATAGGCCTGACAAGTGCAGTTGGCCTCACTAGCATGCAAAGACAATCATTTGCCTGTATCCATTGGGTTTCTGTACATGTACCCTTGTTTTGCATTTGACACTTTTATTTTAGCAGAGCACAAAACAAGTTTCAAGCGCGTCACTAGCGTAGCATATGTACAGAAACCCAATGGATGTGGCCAAACACTTTTCATCGACACAGTTTTTCCTCCTGTGACAATTGTTCTGCGGTTTTGATCTCCTACATTAAAGGGGAAGGCCACCCTAATCACAAGTTGGATTTAAAAGAAGCAGACAAATTAAAGGAGCAGATCAGTGAAGATTTGAGCAAAATAGGATAAGAAAGAAGAAAGTTATGAATTTTTGAAGTTGTAATCAATCAATTACAAATTGGCAACTCCATGATGTATCTTGTGAGCTCCTCTCCCATTTGCCCTGTACCCCAAAAATCATTAATTTCCATTTTCTCTAAAGAAATATATTCAATCATACATGTACCTTAGATCATTGCTCATATGTGCTTTCAAAAAATATGTATGAAACTAATCTATTCCTTCATCAAAGCTAAGAAAATTAAAATTTATAAGATTTTCTGTACTGAGCAAATGGGAGAGGAGCTCGCAAGATACGTCACAGAGTTGCAAATTTGTGTTTGATTGATTACAACTTCAAAAATTCCGAACTTTCTTATTTCTTATCGGATTTTGCTCAAACTTTCGCTTAATCTGTTTCTCTCTTTTTTTTTCTTTTATTTAAATAAACTTAATACCAGGGTTGACTCTCGATCCCTTTATTACTGAAGTCAACTCGGAACAAAACATTATACCGGTAGTCCGGTACCTACATGTAACCCTCATCCTAACCCTATACATAACCCAATTGCAACTACCTCTAACCTAGTGTCTCTGACAAAATAACTCCTGGGGACTGTTTCATAAAACTTGTCATCAGTGCCAAGTTATGAGCTACTGTTATATGCTGCTGAAATCCTTGCATCCGATTGGCTGAGGGCAAATTTGTCGGTAAAACTCACTGACAAAACGCTTGATGAAACGCTCCCCTGGAGCAAATGTCAGATCACTGCAGCTTGAATGGAGAGAGAAATTGGAAGAAGGTTGTGAGAGAAAGGAAGAGAGAGAGAGAGACGAGGGAAGAGAAATATGAGAGGAAAGCAATGCAAAAGAGAAATAGAATGAGAGAAGTGATATGTTGAGCTAATATTGTCATGATTTTCATTTGATCAGACGGAGGAATTCTGGGGAAAAAAATTTGGCCTTCGTAATGGTGTCGATCTTTAATTTATTCATTTGGCTTATACTTCTTATGGGGTGTTGCAAGAAAGTTGCAATCAATTGCAAATTGTACAGCAAATTAAAACAACCATTCTGAATGGTTCAGGGTCTGCCCATTCAAGAAGATGCGCTTGCAACAATGATTTTGATTGGTCGGTACCGATCAGTTGCAACTTGCCAGTGCAATCAATCGCAACTTTCTTGCAACACCCCATTAAAGTAATATATCTCCTTTGATTTGATCCTTCTTACAGAAATTGGAAGAAGGTTGTGAGAGAAAGCAAGAAAGAGAGAGAGAGGGGGGAAGAGAAATATCAGAAGGAAAGCAATGCAAAAGAGAAATAGAATGGTGTCAATCTTTAATTCATTCATTTGGCTTATACTTCTTAAAGTGATAAATCTCCTTTGATTTGATCCTTCTTACAGATACCCGATGCAGAGTATCTTTAAGAAGTATTTTTGTTAATTAGTCTACTTTTCATGTTGTGTCTGACATGTGTAGGTGTCTTGCCTAGATTTGGAAGGGTTGTTATCTTTGAAGGCATCATCCCTCACTCTGCACGTCCACCTAGTCCCACCTATAAAGATTCAAGGTAAAATGCAGCCCATTATCATGCTGCTATTTTCTGTTTTATCAAATTTTGTTTTTCCTCCTAGAATTCGAATTCTGAATATGATGCTTGTAAAATTGGTGGTATCACAAGGGTTAAAATTCAGTTGTCATGGTGCTATCGTCTTTTTTGAGGGATGAACCATTTAAATCAAAATGAATTCCATTATGATGTAGGCTAGCTTAACGAGAATACAGTGTTGGTTTTAAAAGAAGCAGACAAATTTAATCAAAAACAGACCAATGCAATTTTGAGCAAAATCCGATAAGAAATAAGAAAGTTACGAATTTTCAAAGTAAATTGGCAACTCTGTTACATATCTTGCAAGGTCTTCTCCCATTCGCCCTGTACTTTAAAAAAAAACCTCATTATGATCATTGCACATATGTTTTTACACAAAATCTGTATGAAACAAATGCATTCCTTCATCAACCACTAAGAAAATGAAACCTTTTCTGTACAGAGCAAATGGAAAAGGACCTCGCAAGATATATCTCAGAGTTGCCAATTTGTGTTTGGTTGATTACAACTTTTAAAATTCATAAATTTCATATTTCTTTTTCCATTTTGCTCAAAATTTCACTTATCTGTTTCTCTCATTGATCATGCCTTTAATCTGATCAACTGAAAACCGGGGTGGACTTGCCCTTTAACTTCCAAATTCAGCCAGTTATCATGCTGCTATCTTCAGTTTTGTGTGTCACATAATAGTTAAGTTATTTTTTGATGCATAATGCTATGAATAACGCATTTTACTTGAGTAGAAAAAGCAAAAATCACAGAAAAAATGAGTCCTTTTCTGTTGCAATTCCTGAATAAGAATATTTTAAGTGAAAAGAAGCATTAAAGTCTCTCAATTGGGAACGTGGAGTAGAATTCATAATCACTATTTTCATCTAAAAACTGGCCATTTTTTGTTGCATTTCTAATTTTCATTTAATACATAGGTTGATGTAATATGAGATGATTGATTTAATATATTTTAAGAATGAAAGATGAGAATAATTGTTGACCGTCATAGACAAAAACAATCATGGGACAAACCATATAATTTTGATTTGAATTTCATTATATATATATATATATATATATCTTTCATTTATTGCAACCAAAGTTTGGATTTTAATAATAATAATAATACCTGGCATTTATAAAGCGCCTTTCCCAAGTACTGGCTCAAAGCGCTATAGATATATATTATTACCCCGGTCATTGGATTCTGGCACGCCCGCACACAGTGTATGCACATTCTCCACTCCCTGGGGAGCATTCCAGCCAGTCGCCTGTTAAGCGCACACATGCTAAGCTAAGGCCATTACCTTTCGCCATCCTACCGGGTACCTACTGGGTGAAGAGTGGCAAATGTAGATTAACGTCTTGCCAAAGGACGCTAGTGCTGCGGTGGGATTCGAACCCCGGACCTCGTGGTTCAAAGTCCGGGGACTTATCCACTGATCCACAACACCTCTACGAAGCGCACACATGCTAAAAGGAATAAAAAATGGTTGACAATATTATATATCTTACAATAAAAATACAAGGATTGACATATGAAATACATAAAAATGAGAACATAATACTTTAAAAACAGCATTAACAATTACTATACTCAGAAAGAGATGATATAGCAGAATTTGAATTTGGTGAAATATATTATCACAGAAATCAAATATTAGATATGACCATAGAAAATCAGATTCTGATCAAATACAAAATGAAAATGCAAATCAAGGAATAACAATAAGCTGAAGTCATTAGTGAATAATGGTTTTTATGTTGTTGTCCCAATTTTGATACAGGCTGACATTTGTAGCCAAGCTCTCTATGAATGAGTGGGTAGCAAGGGTGAAATCTCTGAAGACGGAGTTTGGTCATGAAGAAAATCTACATCAGCAATGCCTAGCACACTTCAAGGGCTATAATGTAAGTATATGGTTTCATGTTGTTGTCATGGTTACATGTCGTTTTTCCGAAGGTTCATAATTCCGAAAGTGAAAAAGGGTTCATAATTCCGAAAATGAAATAGGGTTCGTAATTTCGAAAATGAAATAGGGTTCATATTTCCAAAGGTTCGTAATTCTGAAAAGTTACATAGGGCTCTATTGTATTTTCGGAATTATGAATATTCAGAATAATGCACCCTTTTTCAACTCCGGAATTACGAACCCTATTTCATTTTCGGAATTATACACCCCTTGCTATGGGAAATTTGTGTTTTGGAATTACAAACCTTCGGAATTATGAACCTTAAAAAAAAACATGTACCCTTCGTTGTCCCAACTCGAACATTAAAAGACTATTTACATACAAAATAACTTTTATCCAATCATCCTATAGTTTGCCTACTAGCACATTCCATGCATATACACAAGTCAAAATTGTTTGAACACTGGCTTGTTACTATCCTATGCATGTGTATATTCCATTGGTATAAAGCAATATCCTGGAGTGGCCATTTTGCAAGAAAGCTGATGAAATGATATCGATAATAATAACAATAATGACGATGATCATGATCAAGAAATTCCTTGCCCTGATATGCATGTCAGGGCAGCAAGGCTAAAGCTGGGGTAATGTAATTCATGCACCTATATATAGGAAAATAGATATGCATGTGTAGTGTAGTATATTCAAGATTCAAGATTTATTGTCCATATATAATAAAGAAATTTGCTTTCCACTGGTGTTACATGCAATATGTGAAACATAGACGTAAGATGGCATCGTGTGCTGAGAGCCAGAGGAGAGATAACACATCCCTCCGGCTCTCAGGACACAACATACTAAGACAGGATAACATTACAATGAATAGTATGACAATATAAATATAATTCTGAGTCACATCATGAATGCATATAGGTATGGAAATATATATGAAACTGGAATAGATAACAACATCACAACCGAAATACAAGCAGAAAGGGAGCTTGAGCTCGAAAGACTGATGAGAGAGAAAGAGAGAGAGAGAGGGAGCGAGGAAAAATGTGAGAGGGGAGAAAAGTAGAAGGGAGAGCTAGGGAGAAAGAGAGTAAAGTGTTTTATATTATATTATATTATATCAAATTATATTATATTATATTGTATTATATGATATCATATTATAATGTTTTATATTATATTATTAATACATTATTTTAGTTTATTTTATTTCGTATTATATTTCATATTATATTGTATTATTATATTGTATCATATATTACATATCATTTAAACTGATCAGGATGAGCATTATGAAGATGATTACAAGGAGATGCTGCTAGAAAATGCTCAAGAATTGAGAGAGGTGAATCAAGCCTTAAACAAACGCTTTAGGCCGGACGTCCCTCAAGACCAAGATGACGACGATGATTATGATGATGATAATGACGATGATGATGATCACCATCATGCCTTTGAGATGGATGGCGAGGACGAAGAAGAGGATGATGAACAGATTGAATATGATGAACAGCCTTCCTTTGGCGAAGAAAGTAAGTAGACTATCTAACATCATAGCTGCATACCTTTTCTATTTTGGAGGAATGATTTCTATTTCTTAATTGGCCCAGATTCTTGTCTTTTTCTGAAAAACTTCATGTAAAAAGCATAAAAATGGAAATGTGGAAATCATTTATAATTTTGCACATTCCCAGAAAATAAAAGCATCACATAATTTTCCATGTACAGATTCCCGATAGAACACTGGCAACAAGACAAAAAAATTTGTCAAAAACGTTCTGTCCCGTCACCAACATTCTTTGGGACTTTTGTACAAGGTGATTTTGAAAGTAAAGTATATCAAAGAGGTGTTAGGTATAACATTTTTGCAGCAATTATCACTGGATCAAATTGTTCATAAAGTGGTACGAGGTTCACGTATTTCAACTGATTCAACAGTTGCGTGAAATTTCCATATTTACTTTATGAATTGTGCTGGTAACACTGTTCATAATTTATTGAGTTGGCTCTGTACTGCTGCAGTTGTGAAAAGAACCTTATCTGTAAAAGACATTTATGTGCTCATATTTGCTTGTTGAATGCCCAAGATATATTTGCAATCCAACAAAGTCAGCTGTGTATTTCCTGATTACTCCCTTCGTAAATACAGTCAAACCTGTCTTAGCGACCACCTGTATAGAAAGACCATCTGTCTGTAAAGACCACAATTTTCGTTTCCCTTTGAACAACGTTTCTCATTGAAATGTGTATTAAAGGAACCTGTCCATAAAGACCACCTGCTCATAAAGACTGCTTTTCTTGTCTCCCTTGAGTGGTCTTTATAGACAGGTTTCACTGTAGTATCTTACCTAGATGATTCTAATTTACGCTCTGAGACCTGTAGGATGTCTGTTGGCTGCTTAACTTTATGTAAAATCGGAAAGGTTTGGGACGTAGAAATTTCATGCATCGTTAACAAAAGGCCATTTTTCATGGCAAGAAAGTTAGGCCAATTGAAAACATTCAGTGCTTTTATCTTTGTAATTCAATCTTTTTTGCATGGCATGAAACTTAAGCCAATTGAAAACAATCAGTGTTTTATCTTTGTAGTTCAATCCTTGCATGGCATGCCAACTTTCGCAAATCTGGACCACTCACAGGAAATTTGTTTCATGCACTAAAAATGTTTCTGATTTAACAGTACTCTCATTATGAATCGAACCTTATTGATGAATTGTTTGTATCATTAGGTTTGTTTGTTTATATTGTCAACAATCCATCAATCAACCATTTTATTTCCCTAACTATTCTGCAGTGTTGCCGGAAGTAAAAAGGAGACGAGATTACGTTTATGGGCTGTGGGCCGATCGTTCTCAAAGTATTGAAACTCTGCGAGGGCATTATGCTCAGTGTTTGATGGATGCCAAGGTAGCGAGACAGAAATACTTGGAACAAATGGAAAAATTGATTTAACCCTCAAAGTGCCATGAACATGTCAGCTCACCTCACACTACAATGCCTCTTACATATATACACTCATTGTACTATGCCTTGTCAGGACCTTCTAGCCTTGCAATCTACTCAAGATGAGCGGTAATTAATTTGAACATTGTATTGTGCAGAGTGCATAGCATGCATGAGTGATTCTATTGTTGTCTAATGTGCCTAGGCATCCCCCCCTAAAAAAAGATGAATTTAGGAGACGTTTTATATTTTAGTTTTCTTTCTAGTTTTCAACCATGTAGTCCCACACAAGCATATCTGTAGGTTGTTTTTCTGTGTATGTGATTTTAACAAGGCATCATCATTAGTGTTGTTATTGTTTGAGCAACCAGCTAGTTGACTGCATTATAAATAATTCAGAAGAAACGGTTTTCTTTGAAAGGCAACTCAATACATGCACATGTACTACCGTAAACTCTTTCAGTGCCGATGTCACATACGTGACAGATAGACTTGTCATTTTCATTCACTAATTGCTCGGCCACAGGAAAGGTATATGGTGGTCAATGTTTATCAAAATTTTGAGCATAAATCAAGCATTCTAAATATACGATTATAATTATATGCCACCATAGAAATTTTCAGAGAAAATTGCAGATTTTTAAAAAGATATTACCTTATTTCAACATTAAACAATAGTAAACAAATGAGAAACAGAAGAAGAACGGACAAAAAAGAAACTCAAATGTAATTTTCAATAATTCTTATGCATAAAGTTGGGTAAAGTAATATTTCGTATCATAAGAAATGGAAATCAATTTCCTACAAGTTTTGTACACAATATTTTGTGAAATAACAGATGGTTAACGAAGTGCAGACATTTGAAAAGTAAGCATTGATCACATTTTGGTAAAATTTTGAAGAGAGCTAAACCCCTTGGCACAGTAAGAGCTAATGTACATGCTGTGTAATGTTTCAGTGGCGTTACAGAGTGAACTCCTCTCAGCTATGGCTGTCATATGATTATGATAATGATGTTACATATATTTAATGTAAAAGGTTTTGTAATGTCATTTTCTTGAACATTTAGATTTGATTAATGTTATATTGTATTGACTTTCAATCCATCTTAAAGACACAGTACTATATATATGCCTTGTATATTATATATATTCAAAATATACTTTTCTTATGTCAATATATCTTATATATATGTATATATTGTGATGGGGAGGTAGTGTACTCATACTGCATATTATTGGTTTTGAATGAATGAACATAATGTGAGTCATATAAATCTAGTGCTATAAATAAAAATATTACATGTTTAGGTGTTTTATGCAGAAAGTGATCTGTCTTGGGCGATATGCCTTATGCATGTTGAACAATTTTTCCTTGAAAATTATTCTTTGGAAAGTTTATAAGAATTTTTTTTTTTAATGGTTACGTGTGTGCTGCATAATAATATTGTGCAAGTTTGTCAAAGATATGTTATCTTTCTGAATAGCGTTGTGCATGTTCATGCTCTCTCAGAATAAAGGTTTAGGATTCAATCCTAAAGGTCGTAACAGCAAGAAATTAATGTGTTTGAAGAAAAAAATCTTTACTTTTTGATAAAGATTTGAGTCGGTGGTCTTTTGGGGAAACCTCGCTAGTCATAAGGACCGCTATCCATAACGTGTGACTAAATGAATAGCGGTCTTGTATGAATAGCGATCCTGCTAAATAGCGAGTAAACCATAGACAAATTTCCTCGCTATTCATAAGGACCTCCATTCATAAGGATCACTATTCATAACTATTCATAAGGACCGCTATTCATAACTATTCATAAGGACCGCTATTCATAACTATTCATAACGAATGTTAAATGCATAGCGGTTTTCTATGAATACTGTGAAAGTGGAAATTTTTCGCGCTCGGCTGAGTAAAGTGAATTTCGTGTGTTTTTAATTTCGCCAACACCCTAGGCTCATGGGCAAAAGAATACATAAACAAAAATATTCGCGTGTTTTTATTTTTGCACACATTTCATGCTGCGCGAAATGTGCGAAAATTTCCACACTGCGAAATATTCCATGTTTACAGTAGCGGTCCTTATGAATAGCTAGCAGACCCGGGTCTTTTTAGGATTTCTTTTTTCTTATCTTTTGTAAAGTGCTATATCTATAGATGGTAGTTGTACCATTCAAGTTCTTTCACATGTATTATCTTTTGTATGTTATACATTCCATTATGTCTAGTTAAAGGGAAGAATAACAAAAAAGTGGTTATGATTTGGTTACTAAGACAAATATAGAAAAAAATATGGTTTTAAAGAAGTTCTGTAGTTTAAAGGTGGTATGCATGATGAAATGATGCATTGAAGTGATAGGCTGCATAGCCCTTTGAAGATTAAAAGAAGAAGAAGAAGCCAAAGTTTTTGTAAACGTGATTTTTCTTATTGACCGGAATATATTTAAATATCCCGTTCAAAACCTAACAAGCAGACATTCATTTTGACAGAATCAATATGAAAAAAAAATTCTGTATAATGAATTAAAGAAATTAAATTTCATTTGTTCTCTCATTTATCATATAAATTCTGAGAAGCTTTTGTCACTACTTGCAGCATCGTCAACAATCATGCTGTAATCACAATAATGGATTTGAGGTAGAGTCACCAAATTCATACGACTGATACATTTCTTAAAGACGCAGGTCAAGTTCGAAAAATAGGTAAAATCTGAGCTGGGTCAAAGTCAAGAGGTCAATAAACTTCATTGAAAGCTGAAGTATTAACAGCATGCACAAACAGCATTGTCTCATTTTGCAGTGATAAAATGTTGCGTAGTATGATATAGCTGCCAGACAAAAGTTAACATTCCCATTCGCTCAGCGAGATGCAGGCGAGACAATGCTTGGCGCTTGCCTTGTTGTTTTATTTTGGGGGTTACAGTAGTTCAATCTTGAAAATGAATTTCATTTATTATTTAAATTATAGGCCTGCATAAATAACATTAATAACACTACTCCGAATTAAAGAAACATGGTGTGGCAGGAACTGGATAAATAAAATAAAGGTACATTGAAACTAAAATGATAAATGGGTATTTGATGTTTTACTTAAGGCACATGATTGTTGAATGAAATATCGGTACATATTAACACCATCGGAATTAACACACTTGCAATAAATAAAACTTATGGCCATATTTCAGTAGCCTTGTTCATCAACTATCATGAGTTGACATTGAGAGAGGAAGAGAGAGATGAGGAGAAGAGAGCATTGGGAAACAGGAGTGGAAGGAGGCAGATAGAAAGAGACAGAGAGAGATAAAAGAGAGGAGAGAGATGAAAAAGAGAAGAGAAAATAAAGAGGAAATACAAGTGAAGAGAAGAAAAGAGAAGAGAGAGATGATAAAAAGACGAAGAAAATAAAGTTGTAGAGGCAGATAGTGTTGTGGTTATTGGAATTGTTCTACATAAACCTAAAAAAGATTTTTTTTTCAATAATATTGACTTCGAACCAGAAAACAATTTTTAAAGTTACAAAAGAAAAAAAAGTTATGATAAAGCTGTTTGCAATCAAGCACTATTACAAGAGATCAGTTCATCACATTGACTGACTATAATTTTATAAACACGTCAATTTGTCCCGGCAATTTGTACCCTTCAATTTGTTTTCATCTCTATAACGTTAGCAAGCTTCGATCATGCTCCATGCTGTGACTCTTTAACAAGTTAGCAACGTAATTGATAATTATCAAAAATACATGTTCAACCCATCAGTAAGCACAGGTACAACAGCGCCCCTATGTCTATGCATGAGTTACCTAGGCATGTCCGAAAAAACGGCGCAAAGTACCGCTCCGTATCGGTAAGATTGCATCTATGAAAGGGCTAGGCAAGCGCTCGTTGGAACTGAGCTGAAGCATGTGGTGTTTTGTTATTTTCTTATTAAGCTTTAAATACAGATTAAATACAGTATTAAATGTTTACTTGATTCTAAATGTAAATTAAAAGAGAGAAGGAGTCAGAAATACTGAATTTGAATTACATGTATAACGTCATTGGCAACAATAGTCAAATTTGACTGATTGCCGATACCATACAACGAAAGAAGAAGAAGAAGTACAGCGAGCGCGAGATCGAGAAGGAGCGAGTCGTTATCTGGGTTCGGGTGTACCAAGGAGGGTCTCACTTCCACCTCCCTGATCTGACAGTGACAATCAACTGCACCTTCTTGAGCATATATGCATGGTTCCGTGAGTGGCTATTTCGTTGATATTATTGTTACCGGTACGGTACTCTAAATTTGGTCTTTATTAGTTGTTTGCAAACCCACAGAATATTCGAACAAATAGATAGGAGTTAATAGGACAATAAATAAATTACGGCCGGTGGAGCAAGATAAATTAAAGCGGAGGCTCGGGCGCCTCCACGCCAGGGGCTCTGGGGAGGTGTACCGTGGTAGAGTGGCGGAGGTCTATAACTACCTAGCAGAAGCACAGTAGCAGCTCGCACGGTGGATATCTGGAGTTATCTTTAAAAGTTGACCGATATTTCGGTCTCCTGACTTCATTGCACAGGTAGGTGATGACTTTAAAAATATAACCAATGAATAATCATTATAGTCTACTGTCAAATCTTTAGATAATAAATAGTCTGAACTAGTTAGCCTCGAGTCAAAGGTCAAGTCTCAACAGACTCGAGATGTTCAGTGATGTTTACAGTTATGTATGATGGGGAGCCCCATGTCTGCGCATCTAAGGTTTTGATCTGAAAATGAACAAGAATTTCTTTAATATTCCTCTAAAGCTTAATTTTATATTATTCCTGATATTCTAAAGAGTAAGTCTGCAAAAAATCTCATCAAAATTAGAGCAAGAACAATGCCATTTTCACAAGAAACGGTGGTCATTTCAAATTGAAAAAAACAATGGTGCCCATGTCTGCGCACTCATTCATTTTACACGCAGTTCGGGAGTTTTGACGTGAAAGACAACATTTTAAGGCTTGTGAATAAAATGTCTGAAATAAAACCGTTTTTCATTATTTTGACTCGTTTTTTGCATGAATACCTATCGCTATGATAAAGATGAAAAGTTTGTGTTCGTTGTGTGTTTTGTTTTATTAGAATCGCGCAGTTACGCGTGTGCGCAGACATGGGCACTGCGCAGACTTGGGCACTCTAGCCATACAATAACCAGACGTAATTCCGGACAGGTTGTTAATCCGGACTGGTCGTTTTTAAACAGTAAATCAACTTTTCATGCAAATTGTCACAAATCTTTCACAGGATAGGTTGAAAATCATGTGAATTGCAAATATTCAGTGGTTATAGTGTTACTTGATGCATGTTTTCGTAAAATCTGACGGCAAAATTGACAGGTTAATATTTGTTAAGTGTACGGAAATGCCCATCCTACAAATAACTTACCCACACTGGCTTGATCATTGATGTTTTATAAAATTTGACATTGAACATCAAATCACACAGGGAACCAGTCTCCCTTAAAGATCACATTACAAGAAAATCACAAATATGGCAATTAATGTATCACTAGAAACTGGGAAGCTTACAGATCAAAGATGGCAATCGTATAAGTTTTATGTCAACTGCGTATCTGATGATTATAAAAACAACATAAATAAAAGCTCTTCTAAGCATCTGGAATATCCGAGGATTCGCCAGAAATATAGCGATGTTTTGATGTCGTCACACTAGGGATCGATCCTGCTTTTAAAAGCAGACGACGTCCTATAATGAATGAACGTAATTGCAATGCAATTATTTATCAAAATAAAGAGTTTGGTATATTTAAACATGACCTTATTTCACACCATTCTAAAAGGGAAAGTGAAACTGATTCTGATAAATAAAACCGTTTGATTGTAAATACGCAGGAGAAGGGTCAATGATCAATGAAATAAACCCCATTTTCAAATTGAAAAGCCCTCCGAATAATAGCACTGATGGTATTCGTTCCTTCTTGAAACGCCGAACATGCCCCGGTGCAAGCAGCTGAAAATACAATGGCGTCTTATTTTGTTTACAAGTGACTGATTCCTTTATTTTTTAACGCTGCATTTTTTCATCAAAATAATACCATACACGAAGTTAAGAGTGAGGCAACAGACTAACATTAAGACTGACGCTAGTCAAGTAAGAGAAATAAGTGAAGAGGAGATGACAAAACAGGCACTGAAAAATGTGTAAGATGTTATGGGACATCGTCTGCTTAGACAGGACTGGCCCCTAGTGTGTCGTCACACATCTCAGCAGCGTTTCTAGGAGCTCTTCAGCTGCTATATCGGGGGCTGTATTTTACCGTTTTATAATTGATAATAATCATTACTTCAAATGTTTCCAAGCGTTGAATTTGGATAACCTTTAATTTATGCCATATATATATATGCAATAAAAAGTATTAAGCCAATATTTACTTTGATGGAATTTTCTTGTAATGTGATCTTTAACCCCTTGCCGTCAGACAAGTAAACAAAAAAATCAGTGGGCAAGATTCATCCCTTTCTAAGTATTTTACTGTGTCTGTGAACCTTTCAAGCCATGCACCTTCGGAGTATGCTAACGTCTTCCTCTTAGTCTTACTAGTCTTCCTGCCCATCCGACCACTTCAACGATGGGATCATGAGAAACATGAAAAATTCACAATTTATGGTGACATCGATGTGGATTTACTTAAAGGGAAATTAACCTCAGCGTATGAATTAGCTTATTTTGAATGGTGTAGTATATGCCTCTTATTTGATACATGCAATTTCATGTAAAAACACAGGATATAGATATAAATCACTATTTTCCAGCCAAGTTATCGTCTGCTAGCAATAATAAGGGGGCTGCCATTACTTTATGTGTACACGAACATATTTTTCATCCCAAGTAAAATTTCCTTCATCGTTAACTTGTAATTGATTTTTAGAGGACAAATATATATTAGATAAAGTCACATATTCTGAAATGTAAGTTTAGTTTTATATATTTTTTAAAAGGTCTTAATTTGTTCATAAAAAATATACTTCATAAAAAATATACGTCAAGGACGGAGAATTGACGTCAAGGACGGAGACAATCGTAACAATACCAAAACAAAGCGAGGAATCTGCTTTACAGGATGGCTATTAGAACTCATGGGTCGTCAATTATCTAGGCCCATGGCCAATAACAATCGTAATACAATCAGAACAAAGCGACGTATCTGTTGTAAAGGTAGGCTATTATCAATGCATATGGTACCTAATGATCCGTGTCATGCACAAAATGGCAGCCTCCATGGAAAGACGTAGCAGACAATAGGTGCATCTAGAATATCACGTGGGGTTACTTGTCCTTTAATGTTCACGTTTAGCTTTCGCTGTATGATTAGCATTACAAAGATGGCAGTATATGCGCGCAAATCAGCACAATTAATTTTAGCATGCCACGCCACGTCAGGCCGCTCAGCGTTGCAGTGCCCTGCCGTGTACTTCTTTCATCTACAGCACATATTCCGTGCCAATCTCACCGTCTTTGTAATGCTGATCTCACAGCAAAGGCTACATTTGAACGGTAAGTAAATCCACATCGATGTCATCATAAATTGTGAATTTTTCATGTTTTTCATGATGCGATCATTGAAGTGGTCAGATGGGCAGGAAGAGGAAGAGCTTAGCAAATTCCGAAAGTGGTTTGCAAGGTTCACCGACTGACTAGGATAAAGTTACTCAACCAATTTTGGCAAATTTGATATCGTTTTTCTTCTGAAGAAATTCCCTGTGTACTGGTGCCGGTGAAATTTGCCCCGCATTATTTGAAGTATCCTTGTCCATTTTTATTGGGCCACCCTGTATTGGTGTACATATTTGAAATATGATTTGTGAGCAGACTTCTCCTTCAGGGCAAACCATTTCATTTTCACTCGATCAACACACATAGGCCTATACAGGCAAGGTTATTTATATGTTCAGCTGTCCATTAGGATAGAGTATAAAATCAATTATAAACAAAATCGTCTACTTTGACTACTAATTTGCCCTAAACAATCACACAAATTGTCCACCTGGACAAAGCTTTAATTTGGTTCATGTTTGTAATTTATTATGTCATGTAGGAAATTTATATTGTTGTAAATGTTATTCTCCCCTCGCTTATCTTGTTCTCACAGAGGAAATTGGACAAGGAGGTCAAAATGATTGTTGTTGCAGTTCTTCTGCTTCAGTTGACGATGTCAATCACCTTTGGAGCAGAAGAACTTCCTAAAGGCCACCTTCAACCATTCGGTCATCATCGCCAACCAGACGTGGTCATCGATGAGCTTTACGACCTCCCAGATCCTCAGACCTTCTGGGACGAATATGTTTCCGTGGGAAAGGCTGCCATCTTTCGAGGAGCTGCCACTCGCAGTCCTGGCTTTACTCTGTGGACAGAGGAGTATCTGAGCGAAGCGTATGGAGACCTTGAGATCAGGCTGGAAGGGAAGCATGAGAGAAACAGTGAAATTCCTGTAGGAGAGAAAGGCCTGGGTCGGGATACCCTGCGCAGCTTTCTCAGGACATTCCGTGAACAGGACACCTACATTGTCTCTCAGCTGCCCGAACCAATGTACAAGGATTTCTATATCCCACCGAGCATCTCGTGTGGCAACATGCGTAACCGCATCATCGAGATCGACCTGTGGATGAGCTCCGGGAACACACACAGTATCATCCACAAGGATGCCTTCAATGCTGTTAACTGCCTGATGAAGGGCACCAAGTACTGGAAGCTAATTGAATACAAGTATGAGAAGTGGCTCTACAAGACATGGGAACCTAAGAGAGAGATAGGAGGCAACTCTCAGGTCAACCCTCACAGCATAGATTTGCTCAAGTACCCTGACATCGCTAAAGTCAGATGGTCCAACATCACCATCAATGCAGGAGACTGCTTGTTCTTACCCAAATGTAATTACTTCTTACATTGCATTTTTGTGTGATCATTACTGGTATAAATCCAAATTAATCGTAAGTAAAAAAAGAAATAACTATATTGAGTTCTTATACAGCTTATATTATCACATTATGTACAGCATTTCTATGTGGTTTTGGAAATGTAATTTTTTACATCTATCTATATTCTATATTACTAAAAAGATGGATTCTGTCTGTCTGTCCGGCTATGCGTTTCGCCATCTGTTGACGCATT
Source organism: Heliocidaris erythrogramma (assembly GCA_025617745.1). Lineage (NCBI taxonomy): Eukaryota > Metazoa > Echinodermata > Echinoidea > Camarodonta > Echinometridae > Heliocidaris > Heliocidaris erythrogramma. Next base: position 39,250,900 of record CM046865.1, on the reverse strand, counting down.
GAGTTGAAAGTTGGTATAGGGATAGGTGTTGGGTCCACGAGGTTTGTGGCGCACTTTTCGTGTTGATCCGAGAGGTCAAAGGTCATCTAGGGGTCAAATAGGGTCAAATCTTAACCGAAAGTGCTATGGAGTTGAAAGTTAGTATAGGGATAGGTGTTGGGTCCACGAGGTTTGTGGCGCACTTTTCGTGTTGATCCGAGAGGTCAAACAGGGTCAAATCTTAACCGAAAGTGCTATGGAGTTGAAAGTTGGTATAGGGATAGGTGTTGGGTCCACGAGGTTTGTGGCGCACTTTTCGTGTTGATCCGAGAGGTCAAAGGTCATCTAGGGGTCAAATAGTGTCAAATCTTAACCGAAAGTGCTATGGGGACCAAAGTTGGCATGTAGGGTGAAGTTAGGTTAGCGAAAATGTTGGCGCCGATTACAAGGTCATCCGAGGTCATTTCAAGGTCAAATGGTAGGGAATGTCCTATGGGGACCAAGGATGAGATTTGTTTATTTGCAAAGTCTGAGAACCGCGTACGTCCGAGAACCGCGTATGTCCGAGAACCGCGATCCCCCGGGTAATCGGCTAGTATTATTAAAAGACATACATATGCACCCCCCCCCCACCCAAAAAAAAAAGAAGAAGACAGAAAGATGATAATATTCTCTCTGCACAGCTTATATATTATCACATTATGATACAATGTCTCTACGTGGTTCAAGTTGCTTTGAAAATAATCACCAAAAGATTGTTTTGTATATTGTTAGAAGACATGTCTCCCCCCCCCCCCCCCCCCCCCCGAAAGAATACATGTACTTCATGAGACTTTCAAGTTTAAAGGGAAATATGATTCCATATTGATGTTGGAAGTTAGCTTTTGTTCATGCTGTATAATCACAAGTTGCTTTTATCTTTATTTTTAGGAAAATTTTTGTATTTTAATAGCTTGCAGTATTTCTTTACAAAAGTAATATTTAAAGCTGACATTTCAAATGGGATGCTAGCAGGGAACCGCAAAAGCATTTATGGAATTTGATTTTTTTTTTATAGTGAATTCCAGAGAGCCATACTTGTATTATTTCTGTTTCTCAATCAGCTTACTACCACCAGGTATCGTCAGCTGGTGACCCCAACATGGCGGTATCCGTCCTCTTCTCCCGAATCACCCAGTTTGATGACACAGGATGTAATGAGACTGAGATTGACTTCACTCCGTTGAGTGAGGTGGACGTTCTGTGGAGCTGGCCGGGACATGGGATCATGTCTATGGGAAATTTAGATGTCTGGTTTCTAAAGTAAGTCCGTGGGGTTAAGTGTCCCATAATTGTAATCAGTCTTCCTTAAGAAATAGTAATCACAATAAATGTATTCTCTTCTTGTATAATGTATCGCATTATGATATAACGTCCCTATTGACTTCCAACTTGAGCTTCGGAAAGTATTGCCCAGGTAGCTTTAGCTCAGGCAACTTTTACCGGTTCAAGGAATAATCCTACCAGGCACACCTGGGTCTTGTGTGGCAAATGTAGATTAATGTCTTGCCAAAGGACGTTTAGTTCTGTGACAGGGATTTGAACCCCATACCTCTTGATGCACAGTCCAGTGACTTATCCACTAGACCACAACACATCTACTGTCATCATTATCATTATCAAGACTGTAGTCAAGTCTCAAAGATCTTATCCAGAATTAGAATATTTAAATGGTAATAAGATTAAACCTGTACAGAAAAATCAAAAGTGTATATATACATACTGATAATTACATAAGAAATTGCCAAGGATTTCCATAGCACCATCATCTTGCTTACTCTGATGTTATGGACTGGTTTCATTTTGTATACCTGGTCTCTCGTGTTCTATTTAAGAGCTAATTACCTAACCTTTGCCAAGGAGCGTGGAAAAATGACAGAAGAGGATGTGAGGAAGGATGTGATGATGGTTTTCCCTGAAATAGATGAAGAACATGTCAATGAACTTGTAAGCAAGGTAAATCCTATATATATATATCTAATCTGTTGAGAGATACAACTCTTTAACTCTGTAAAGTAATGTTGGTTTAAACCCGTCAGACTCTCGGCAGATAATGTGCTTCCTACAAGTGATTCATGTGGCTCACCATAGTCAGGCAGTGTTCCACCATTTTGAATTGGGGAGAGGGGATTTGGACCAAATTTGCCAACAAGCAGACAAGGCTGGAAAAAAGAAATCAGTATTTGAAAGAGAATATTTTGAATGGGGGTGGGGGGGGGGGGGGCAGGGGAGTTATCACATCTAAAGTGGGATAATACCTGTGTGTAATAATGCAAAGAAACAATCATGTATGTAAAGACTAACAAGGCACTGAAACTCATAATTGTGAGTGCACAATGTACAAAAAACGTTAAAATTAAAATGTAACTTTTCACATGTATGGGGGTGTGACCATATTTCGTGTATGACCCAATTTCGCGCACAGGGCAATATTTCAAAACTACAGCATATTTCGAAAATCTGAGAGCACCACTGGATAGAGGAAGCTAAAAGTACCTAGGGACATTAGTTTCTTTTATTTTCGGTGAGAAATTGTGAAGATCTTGACAAAAGATTGGCAGATTTTGCTACTTTTTGCATCAGTTTCTGAAAAATATGAAGTTACCGACAAGGGTCTATAGAAATCATTATTTAGAGAGAAGATGTAATCAAACTTGTATAAAGGAAAACTTGATACCGATGATTGAACATGTATGATATTTTGTTTTGCAAATGATGCAATTATCTTACCTTTGATGGATCGCTAAGTAGGATAACCTAGATATAAACTCATGTGCACAAACTTATGTCTCATGTTTTTTACGCCCTTTTTCAGTTCCTGTGTGTTGCGATCCGACACTGGATTTTAAGATCCTGGTATCTCCGAAATTCTTTGTTGATTTATTTTCTTGTTGGAACCATTTTTAGTCCAGAATTTTGCTTTCCGTTTGGTATAAATTTATCTAAATAAATTGTTGTAGAATTTGAGAAATCATGGATCAAATATGACATTCCTAAAAAAAATTTAAAATGTGCACAAAATTTGGCCACCCCATCATTCATTTAGGCACATGAAGAATTTATAGAAATATTATTTTTCCATGGAATAGCAGATTTGTGCTTCCAAAATGTATTACAGATTATCCATTCCATTATGAATTTGTCTTTTGCTCCTAGTACAGCTGCTTCCACAGCTACATTAGATGGAATACATACTGTACAGTAAACAGTGAATGTTTCTTTTGCTGTTTTAGGATGAAAAAAATGTTCCTTTTGCTGTTTTTAGATGAAATACATACCATCCAAACAAATTCTCAAATCTGTAGTTCAAAATTTATCATCCTCGATACAGAGAAGAGGTTAAGCTGAGAAACTCCAGAAAGCCATGAAGCAAAAATTATTGATGAAAATACTTTTATCCTTAGGCATGGAAGTCTCTCGACAAAACAGGAAAGGGTTTTCTAACGACTGATGATATTAATGGTCTGGATACGGATACTTGGAGAGAGCATGTTAGAAGTATGACTGGAGAAGAACCATCTAATACTGAGGAATTTGAATACTATTATGTCGATGTGGAATTAATCGAGTAAGTTCATAATTAGGGTTAGCATCATTTTTGTAAATCGTAATTTATATTTACTGCAATAAATCATATATACCTACCTATTATGCCTGTAGTCTTGACTACGGGACCCCTTCGAGAATTTAACACACATGAGTCACAATATTGTGCGCACCCCCGTAATCCTATTGTCCCCTTCGCCACTCACGCGCGTCAACACGCTACGGCCATCTTCCTCTTTCTTGCTCGCCCCCGACGAGATAGGACGTATAGTCACAGCGCTCCTGAAATCAGGTCGTATAGTATCCTTTAGGTGCGCTTTTTCGCACATTTAAAGCACTTTTAGGTACCTATATTCGCTTAGATTATAGTACTGTGTGTTTTAGTAGTCACTTTTGCCGATTGCAAGGGATTTTTGATATCCTTTTCTTGGCATTTATTTTTCCCTTTCACGGTCAGCCCCACGTAGATATTTCTGTGTGTTTGCGGGTGTTCGGTGTTTGTTCTTACGGTTTTTTGGCTGTGAAAATCTTTTGTGCGTATCTCCCAAATAAATTTTACTTTTATTTTACTGCATTCAGTTGAAGTATTTCTTATTTTGAAAAGTATACTTTATTGTCTGTTTTATTGCAGTGGTATGAATTCGGAAGAAGAAGCAGCTAGGTCTCGGAGACCTGCTTCTTCCGAAGAGTCGTCTAGCAAGACGACTCGGCCTTCCAGAACTCTCCCGAGTACTTCGGTACATGGGGGAGGGAGGAGGGCTAAGGGTAAGTTGCCTAGTGGTGTTTCCTTGCAGAGTTTGCCAGTCTCGGAGCTTGCGGCTTCGGGACGGGTGGCGTTAACTGAGTCGGGATTGTCAACTCCGAAGCCCGTGGTTTCGGGGTGGGTGGCGTCAGATTCTAGTGGTTTGGATATCTAACGAATCCAATCCCCCGGTCGCTGAGACCAGAGGGGGGGGGGGCGGTTGTTTCCCGTACGGTAGCGTTCACTCGCTCTGATCCGTTAGGGGAGACGCGCCCCACTACTGCAGGGCAACCCACGGGCTTAGTCCATGTTGGTCTGGGTTCTCAAACCCTAGCCCCCGTGCAAACGCCATATGGGGGAACGAGTACTTTCTGGGCTGTCTACAGTGTCAGCTGATGGGAATGCTCGAGCTAACAATTCTGGACGCTCTTCGGAGCAACAGGTGTTTTCACCTGAGTGCGTGACTACTAGTGCTCCCCTATTGCTGCTTTCGAGCGGTCCAATAGTGGGTTCACACGCCTTTAGTAGTCATCGGGCACATACCGAGTCATCTCGGTCTGCCCACGCACTGGGAGCTTTTAGCTCCCAACCCATGGCTATTGCATCTTCTTGCTTAGCCAATATGGGTGATTTGGGCGATTCTCTAGGCTTACGCCATGAGCGCTCCAATCCCTTTATGGGAAGTGAACGTCCCTCCGCGGAGGGATCGGTTCGTGTTTCCGAAGCGGCTTCGGAGATCCGAACGAATCCGATTAAGCGTTCTAACAAAAGGGTTTCGGCTACGACTCTTGTCGAGCCAGCCAAGAAAAAGGCCAAGAAGAGGGCAAAAAGTGGCAAGGCTTTGCCGGCCTCTTGCCCGTCTGGCCTGGCTAACCCAGCTAGCTCCTCTCAAGCTGACATGTTCAGCATGATGCGGGCTTTTGCTCAGAATCAGGGTTGGTCCTTTGTACCGGCTACTTCAACCCTGACTTCTGTCCCTATTCAGGGGTCTGACTTTGAGACTAATCAGCCTTTTGTGTTGGATTCGTCTTTGTCTGAGTCGGTTTCGCATGTGCCTCCTATTCCCGCGGCCCTTGGGGCGCCGCTGGGCGAGGAGACTTTCGTTGAACCATGCGGGGCTCTGCCTGCTGAGGCCTTTGTTAGCGTTCCTTTGTCTCTTTCCACTCAGGTGGAACCAGATTTGGAGGTGGCCTCTCAAGCTTCGGTTTCTGAATCGCTTGGGCAGGCGGAGTCTCAATCGCTCGCCCTCTGTGGGGTGGAAGCGATTGCTTTGTTGTCCAGATATCTCCCTGAATTTCAGTCAACCCGCGCGCAGGGTTCGACTTCGCGTTGGTTTAAGCAGCAGGATTCCTGCTGAGTCCTTTGTTGGCGTTCCTTTGCCGGGTCTTCCCGGTCCGCCCTTGCTCTGGGCGCCTTGGCGCCCGGCCCATGGCTGTTGCATCTCCTTGCTCAGCCAATATGGGTAATTGGTGCGCGTCTTTGGGTTCAATACCCTCAGCGCACTTCTCCCATAAAGGGAGGTGAGCGTCCCTCAGCGGAGGGTTCGGTTCGTGTTCCCGAAGGGCTTCGGGGATCCGAACGAAACCGAATAAACGCTCTGAAAAGCGGGTTTCGACTTAGGCTCTTTTTGGGCCAATCAGAAGCCTAGGGAAGGGGCTAAAAGAGGCAAGGCTTTGCCTGCTTCTTGCCCATCGGGTTTAGCTAACCCTCCGGTCTCTCAAGCTGAGATGTTCAGTGTGAGATGGGCTTTGCCCAGACTCAGGGTTGGTCCCTTGTACCAGGATTCACATCCCCTGCTCTTGTCCCTTTTTTGGGTCGGACATCGAGACTAATTAGCCTTTTATGGTTTATTCTTCTTTGTCTGTGACGGAATCACATGCGCCTCCTAGTCTCGCAGCCTCGGGGCTCCGTCGGGTGAGGAGGCTTATGGCGGTTCATGCGTGAATCCGACTGTTTCGGCCTTTGTTCGTGATTCTTTGTCACGATCATTTCAGGCGGATCCAGTTTTGGAAGCGGCCTCTCAAGCTTCGGTTTCCGAATCGCTGGGGCAGGCAGAGCCTTAGTCGCTCTCCCTTTGTGGGGTAGAAGCGATTGCTTTGTTCTAAACTTTCCCTGACTTTTAGTCAACCCGCGCGCAGGGTTTGACTTTGCTTGGGTTCAGGCAGCGGGATTCCTCCGAGGGTATTTCTCTTGCGGAGGATTTCAAGCTGGATTTTGGACGCATTGAAGCGGTGCTTCTTTTGAGCGTCATGTTTGGTTTGCAGTGGTCATAGTTTTCCACTGCAGCTGCCTCGGTCATGTACCGTCGCAGAGTTTTGGTTGGTGGCTGTCTTCGTTCCTTTCTCCCCGCTTGGGAGGCCATCTCCGGGGACGCTTTTGTTCTCTTTGACGGACGAGACGGATTCTTCATAGATCTGTCCGCCCCGCTCCCCGGAGGTGCTATAGGAACTCGGTCACCTCACAGGCTGTCTTTTTCCCTTTCTCCGACTTTTGTTATTCCCAAGCGCTCGGGAAAACTTCAGTACATTTTTGGGATGGAGACTCTCGCCTCCATTCTCCCGTTGATCAAGAGGAAGGACTACGCGGTCTTGATAGTTTTCGAAGATGCGTATTTCCACTTTCCCATTCTTCGCGCGATCTTCTGGGGTTTTCCTTCCTCTCAAAGACTTGTCGCTTTCGCACTCTTCCCTTCGGGCTGTGCCCAGTCCCTCGGGTTCTTACTCAGGTTGTAGCCGTGCTGGCAGCCTCTCTGAGGCGACGCGGCCTTCGGCTATTTTTGCTACCTGGACGATTGGCTTCTCCTAGCGGAGTTGCGCGTTTGTTTGTTGGACGAGACTCGTCTGCTTGTCAATCTTACTCAAGACTTGGGTTTCCTAATATTTTGGGAAAAGCCAGAGTTAGTTCCTGCTTGCAGCCCAGTTTTTCTGGGGGCTGTGTTGGACATTTGGAATCAGTTGGCTCGGCCCAGTCGAGACAGGTTTCTCACCATTGTCTCGGCAGCTCGCAAGCTCATGCTGGCCAGAAAGGTTCTTGCGCGAGGCAAGTCCTTCCGTACCCCCCCCCCCCTTCCGTTGATCTCGGTTTCAACGGACGCTTCTCGGTTGGGGTGGGGAGGACATTGCAATGGCAGCGCGGTCGCGGGGGATTGGTCTCATCTTGGGACTCTTCCCCATATTTAATGTTTGACTTTTCAGTCGTTCAGTTCTGATCCTCACGGACAATGTCACTGTGGCGGCTTATGTCAATCTGCGGGGAAGCACTCGTTCTGCTATCCTGAATGCCCTAGCAGCACAGCTGTGGAGGTGGTGTTGTCGCATGGCAATCACACCCGTGGCCTCTTTCATCCCCGGTCTGGAAAACCTCTTTGCGGATTTTCTGTCTCGGGGCAGGTGTCTTCCATCGGAATGGATGCTCCATCCAGAGGTCTTTCGCCGCATTTGCAGTTATCTGGATCCACTGGAAGTGGATCTTTTTGCGTCGGTTCTAAATCACCTACTTCCGATATATTGCTCCTGTGCGCGCGATTGGGGAGCTTGGGCTCTCAATGCTTTCTCTCTCAGTTGGGAGAATCTTCGAGGATTTGCCTTTCCTCCCTTCCAGCTGATTCCGCGAGTCTTGCGGAAGATCAGGGAAGATCGGGCTCGGGTGCTTGTGATAGCTCCCTTTTGGCTCAGGAGGAGTTGGTTCCGGATCTAATGAGCCTTCTGGCGGCTCAACCGTTCCTTCTTCCGTTAAGAGTGGATCTGGTGTTGCCGCCCCTCTCGGGGATTCTTCACCACAATCCAGAGTCCCTTCATTTGACTGCTTGGCCCTTGTCGGGGAATCTGCAAGACAGTCGGGGTCTCTGTGATAGAGCCGCGGAATTTTTATTGTCCAGTCGTAGAGTTTCTACTAGGGAGATTTATAATTCCCGTCTTTCGGTCTTTTTCCTTTGGCGTAAAGAGCGAAATCAAACCCCTTATCGGCTCCTATTGTTTCAATTGCGGATTTTCTAATCTCGCTATTTGACAAAGGGAGATCCATCTCTACTATCCGAGGCTACCGTTCGGAATGATCGGGGCCATTCATTCGGGTTTCTCAGATGGTTCGGGGATTTCCAATTCCCCGCTGTTAAGTGGTGTGATTCGGTCGTTCTTTTTGAAGCGACCTCCTTATTCTAGGTTAGTGCCGTCTTGGGGTCTGCCTAAGGTCCTGGAGGCCTTGGCGAAACCTCTTTTCGAACCGTTAGGTGAAGCTCGCTTCATCATCTTACGGTTAAGACGCTCGTTTTGGTAGCTTTTTGCCTCTGGGCAGAGGCGCAGTACTCTTCATGCTCTCTGCCTTACTCCTGGTCAGGTTCGCTGGGAGAGAAAAGGCGTTAGATTGATTCCTAAGGCTTCTTTTATTGCCGAGAATCAGACAGCTGCCTCTGGCCGTGTTGTGATTTTTCTTTGTCTGCTTTCTGGGTTTTCGTCAGTGCGCGAGGACAAAGTTTGGTGTCCTGTTAGGGCTCTCAATTGGTATATTGATAAGACTAAGTCTTTTCGTAAGGATGATCAGTTGCTCCTGATCACTAGAGAGCCTCTTTCTCCTGCTTCTCTTGATTCCATTTCTAGATGGATTGTCGAGGCTTTTAGGGCTGCTGGCACAGGGTCTCTTTTTTCCGACAGTAAGCCTTGTGCTCATGACACTCGTAGTGTCAGCACTTCTTGGGCTCTGTTTCAAGGTGTGGCGCTTGATGATATTTTGAAGGCTGCTTATTGGCGTTCGCCCAATTCCTTCATTTCTTGCTACCTTAGGGATGTTCCCGCAGGTGAGGCTATGTTTGCGTCAGCCACCTTGAAGGCCGCTGTGTCTTTGTTTTCTTCGCTGTAATCCTATTCCCTTCTGCTTGAAACATGCCTCCCGGTCTTTGAGTTGGCGCTGGTCTGGCATAATAGGTAGGTATATATGATTTATTGCAGTAAATTTGTAAAATCAGCACTGATTTTCTTATTTACTATATAAATCTATATACCTACCTATGACCCTCCCTCCTTCCCCTCACCTTGCAAGCAACATGTTTCTACTTGGGATTGCTCGCAAAAGAGGAAGATGGCCGTAGCGTGTTGACGCGCGTGAGTGGCGAAGGGGACAATAGGATTACGGGGGGTGCGCACAATATTGTGACTCATGTGTGTTAAATTGTCGAAGGGGTCCCGTAGTCAAGACTACAGGCATAATAGGTAGGTATATAGATTTATATAGTAAATAAGAAAATCAATGCTGATTTTACAAATTGACACTTTGAATGAGATTATTCCCAAAATAAATCTTATCCTGATATTTTTTTTTCACTAATTTTTTTTTTTTTAATCATGATTTAAATCAGTGTTGATTTTTTTTTCTTGCCAATACTGTTCTTACAGGAGAAGTCCACTCTCGCATCAGGTTTGTGTAAATAGAAGTGTAAGAAAGAGAGAAATGGATCCAGTAAAAGTTTGAGGAAAATGCTATAAAGGTTGAGAAAGTTTCGACATTTTGAATTTGCAATTAATATACAACTTTGTGATTTACTTAAGAGAGCTTCTCCCGTTTGTTCTGTAGTTAAAATTTGATGAATTTCTATTTTCTCAGAAGAGAATATTTTGATTTATAGTTGTCACAAACACACCCTTTATTAGAAATAGAGCCAATCCTTTTTTAATTGTAAAATACAAAATGTAATAATGTAATAATAAAATGTATGACATGAAATACTTATCTGGGGCATGAATCACATTATAATATTATGTCCCTAATGCCTGGGTCACACCTTTGCGTATATTGCTGCGTATTGCTGTGCTATGCGGGGTATATCAATACGCAGCCGTACCCAGCAATACGCGGCAAATTTGAAATTTTTTTTGCTTGTGGTAGTTTATAAATTTAATAGCTAGCGAGCGACTAGTGCACGCCTATGCGCTAGTCTGCGTCTTGAGTACGTAGTGAGCACGTTTCATGGTGCTTTATTGGGTATGACTGCCTATGTCTGCGTTCGGGCAAAACGCAGCAATACGCGAGCCAAATACGCAAAGGTGTGATCCCTGCATAATAGATGCACTTCCAAAGAGCTTGGGAAATATTAAATATATCAATGTTGTCGTTTTTATCCTTGTATTACGCAGAGATCTACTGGAGGATTTAATAGAAGCATTTCCTGATAAGATACTGAGAAGTATGTTTGTCAAGCATTACACTAGTCACCTGGGAGGTACAGAGGAATATGCAAATGAGGTATGAAAACCCAGGCCATGTCCCTCTCCACCCCCCCCCCCCCCCCCCTCCCAATCTAATAGATGCATTTGCCGATAAAATAATGACAAGGCATGTTTGTCAAGCATTAAAGTGATTTGGTAAGTTTGTAGAGGCTTGAGCTGCCAGGCCTTACATGCTATCAGTGTATGTAATATGGTGTAAAAATGAAGCCCAGGGGGGAAAAAAGCACTTCAAAATCATCATATCCTTCACAAAACTAAACATAAGCAAGTGACCGGAAATGCCAGACTCATTTTCCCCCCATAGACTCAGTGTTAGACTAACGCGTATGGCCATACTCTTTCGTAAATGGGAGTATTCAGTCATAGATATCTTAATAATAGCATTATATATTTGGGTCATTCCACGGCATTGGGGCAAATTTTGTGACATACTATGTCTCCTATCAACCATAACAATGTTTGCTAAAATTGAGTTCAGCGTAAAAAGCATGACCACTTATGTTGATAAGTACTCTAGCTCAATGGTGAATTATTATCGCAGACCAAAATTGTAATGTTATATTAATGTGTTGTCTATGTAACAGTGGTAAATAAAGAAATGCATTTTAAGCAAAGCTTTGAAAGAGTTCCAACTGAAACAGGAATGATTCTGGCTGGGCACTTCTATACATATTCATTTCATAAAAATCTTCCAACAGATGATTTCATCTTCCATGTGTAATAGAAGATTTCATAGCACCATTACATGAACATTGTCATAACTTTTGCCCTAACCCCATGGAATGACCCATTTCAAAACTTTTCTATGCCTGGCTATTTATTTATCCTTCTGAACACCATTATACAAGACAGAAATAAAAATTCAACAGTTTATTAAATCAAGCCTCCACAAAGTTACCGAATCCCTTTAAACTACACTTATCACTTGGGAGGTAGACATGAATATCTAAATGTTCAACCCCTATCCCTTTTCATAGACAATCATACTGTTTTATTAAATGTGTGGGGTATTTCCATGCCCCTTGATTTTTTTAAATTAATGAAATGAGCTGCCTTGCACACATTCTAACTCACATATGATTTTGCGCACTGTACAATTTGTTTACAAAACAATGGATCCATCTCTGATGAGTGCAAGACGAAAATCTTTAGTATGCCTCTCTTCAACGCCATTTTCCTAATCATTGGACTGTTGGTTTCTTATTGTGTGTTTATCATCTGGTGTTTTCCTTACTTTTTTGGCATCGTTTGTCAAAAGGTACATTTTGATTCAGATGAAAACCTTAATTATTACTCGAATAAACTTCTGAAACAAGATGAAATTACGTGCAAAAACAATATATGCATAAACATTATTGGAATAATTTTCTGAGGAATCAATGTGTACACATGTATACATACATGACTTTTTGTGCTGTTAAACAGGAACTTTATGATTTCCAGCATTTTTGCTCTGATCACATTTTATTGCTGAATATATATTCCATGTTTTTATAAATGAATTTATATACCTGTACAATGATTGAACAAAAGTTTATGTTTAATATATTTTTAGTGCAGTTATTGATGTACCATCATAAAAAAGAATGTGTCAATTTAGTAGCCGTCGGAGACAAGGCTAAAAATTGTGTATTTTATACGGTCCATACATGTATGATTGAGAATTTAACAGCCTGTGGCTAAAACTAAATGTAGACTTGTGAATAGTGTATAAAACAGAGGTTAACCCCTACCATGCCGTGGGCGGCGAATCCCGCCCAAAAGTGTGAGTGTTGAACATTTTGTGTAGGCTCAGAATGGCTTGAAATTCTTCCTCATACAGAAACCTGTGCTTCCAATATAATGTTTATACCTATGCAATAACTCTTTGCCCAGTTTGCTCAAGAAAAAAACTCATTGAAAGTTAATTTTCCACTCATGAAAGTTCATTTTTGACAATTGCTCAAAATTCTGGTGGCATGGAAGGGGTTAAAGGAATATTAGTCATCTTTATATTTTGCAGATATTTGATGGTTTAGCCGGCCCATCCAGCGATTCAGCCACTCCACAGCAAATCCAAACCAACATGGACTCGGCGCTGAAGAAGTGGAAAGAGAATGAGCCTCCATATTCCTCACCGGAGATAGACGACTCTTTTGACATGAAAGACGTTCATCTTCTAAGAGAGGAGCTCTAAGCAGCCATCCGTTGTTCTTGATTTCTGTTAACAATTTTCTGGGTAAATGTATTCTTTCTTTCGAATTTCACTCCTTTTACTGAAAATTCATACGTGAGCATTTATTTATGTCTGTCAGTATTTTAGATGTGATATTGGAGTGAGTGAGAAAACAAGTCCTGATAGATGGATTGTGACTATTAAGGGAATGACAACTTTGTAATAGATCCAGAAAAAAAATGTAATGCACTGTAAAACCATCATCTTTGATGGGCATGAAACTAAGTTTTGTGAGTGGTGAAGAATTGCCAAATGCCAATAGTTTCATACTACCATTTAATTAATCAACAACATGACTAGCATTAACTTGTGTAATTTGTTAAATTTTCTTGCAGAGATCAAGGTGTTTTGTAACAAATTTTTAAATTATTTACATATAACCTTGTTTTGGGGTAACAGATATGTGTTTATGTGGCAGAGGGGAAAAGATCATGATTATAATTATCTACATAATTATCCACATTTCAAATTATATATTTTGATGAATTCACATTTCATTTCATTTGATAATCACTTCATTTTATCTTTTTTTTTTTTTTTTTTTTTGAGGTTGTAGAGTATTTGGTCGGTTGTACGTGGGGGATACATTTCCTGAAAGTGATGGCATCATCTGGGTTAAGATGACACTTCTCAAAATGTTTATGCATCATTATGTTGGAGTGTGCTTTGCACAATTGTACATTGTATGCGTCACGTCAGCGGCCAGTGTGATTTTCAAATGCACCCCTCTGACACCCGACCACACCATCCCTAAAAGAGGAGAGAAAGTGTCGTTGCTTGTTTTTTTTTGTTACAGGGTGTGAAAATTATTTGTTTTGTGAAATGACTACTTTAAAGGGAGTGCATCCCTTTTGCAAAATTAATCTACATTTGCCTCTCTCCATCCAGGGGCATTAAATGGATACCTGATAATAAGGCATTCATTGAATGCTTGAGTGCCATATCAGGAACCCCGTTATAACAAACTCCTTGGAACCAAGGAATGTACATCTTTATATCGAAACCTACTTATATTAGGGCTAAAAAACAATACAATACAAAGAAGTGGGACTGGCAAAATGACCTTGTTATAATGAGATTTTGTTATAACGGTGTTCTTTATAACGAGATTGCACTGTATAGTTGGCTAAGGCTGAAGTGATCAAAGTATTCAGCACTTTGTATCCTTGGGAAAAGGGCATTTTATTAACCCCTACCATGCCGTGGGCGGCAAATCCCGCCGAAAAGTGTGAGTGTTGAACATTTTGTTTAGGCTCAGAATGCTTGAAAATTCTTCCTCATACAGAAACCTGTCCCTACAATATAATGTTTATTCCTATGCAAAATAAAGTTTTGCCCTGTTTGCTCAAGAAAAGAACCCATTAAAAGTTATGTTTAACTCTTGAAAAAATTGGTGGCATGGAAGGGGTTAATATTAATTACAATGGCTTTTTCAAGAGTTTTGCTGTTTTGTAATATTCCAAGGTTTCCTTTTTCAGGAAAAATGTAATGAGAATATCGACAATTATCTGGATTATAATTTTTATCCAATTCTGTGAAAGTTATTTTATTTGCATTGTGGAGCATTATGGTGCATTATATGGTGATCGAAGATGTGAGATAGATGAGAGATAAGAAACAAATCAAATCAAATTCATTATAAAATGTGTTGCATTCAATTCAGTCTTTATTGTCCATAAATCATACATGGAATTTTTTTTATTCTTTTGTTAAATAACACAAAACAATCACTGCATATTAATATAGATGAACTGGAAAATGTAGTATGATTCGAACAAACAGTGAAAGTCATTATTAATGAAAACAAGAGAAAAAGAAGAAGATATAATCCAATATCTCAGTTACAACTATAATTGCCAGTTTGTGTACTATGTTGATATTGGGAAGGTATTTTATTACAGAAGTAGATTTTATATTGAAATAATATGGATTTTTTGATATTATACCAGTATGTAATAATGTGGCTTACATCTCCATTTTTAGGGCTTTCTTTTGATATATAACATATATATGTTTATAATTCAGTACTATTACTTGCATGTGTTGTTTGGTTTTATTTTTCTGCATGGTTGTAAACCTATGTCATTTCAAATGAGTATTTATTATGTAAGACTTCAGTTTATGAAATTGAGAAATATACTGTCTGTGTGTAGTACAGTGAATCATTATGGTTACAATCAAGTTTAATTTGCTGCAGTGGGCTTTTCAGCATTTTCATGCTGGGCAGCCTGCTGTATCTCTCTTTCCTTTCCATTTATAGCAAAGTTCGCTAAATTGTGATAGGCTTTCATGGTTATAATGGTTATTATTATCAGTCATATCATCAGTACACATACTTTCAAAATTTGTATGGATGTTTCTTGGTATTGAATTGAAATTAAATTTCATTTATCTTTTAAGATATCCTTTATGATTTGTGGTGTTATTGCTTTTTTTTTCTTTTGCAGAGAATTAATAGTATAAAAACAAAAGGTTAGATCTGCATGTATATCGTAGATAGTACTGTCTACACAGCATTATCTTCTTGAACGATCTTTATAACTTTTAAAAGGTACTTCACCCCTTATAATTCTGCAAAACTTTGCACAGCTTTAGTCGACATCCTGTAAATACTGCCTATGAAATTTCAAGGTCACAAGTTATATAACTTGTAAGAAATGAAAATCTTGCTTTTGTTGCAGAGGGAGCTATTCAAAAATCAATGCATGTACATGTACTGCTAACAGTAAAAGAAAATCAAAATTATGCAATGTTACCAAAATGTGGTTACTCGTGTACATGCATTACTCAACTTGAAAACATATACTCCTTTTCACATCCATACAAGTTTTCCAATTTTAATTCTGTTGTAATTTATTGCATACTCGCACATCTTTGAATTGACACAAGTTGACAGATGTAGATGGAAACGGAACAAAATCAAGCACAACTGAAAGACAGTCGAGTGAAAGAGAAGGGAAGATAAACAGAAAAGTGAGTAGAATATGAGGGAAATGGCAAGATGTTATACAAGAATTTTTGAGAACTGAGAAGTTATGACTGATGAAAGTAACAGAATGAAATAACATTGGAAAATGGAGAGTTAAAAAACTGGAAGAAAGGAGATAGAAGAGCCTGTGCTATACCCATGACCACACCATCACCACATCCAATCCCACTGGCTGAGCTTTTCAAAACTTCAAAATAAATGATCAAATATCACACATCGTACAATATACACTGAGCGATACAAAGAATTTGTTGTGCAATTGTTATGCTTTTATTTTTCCTCACATATATACGACTTCAGTCCCGTTCAAAACATCTGGTACCAAATTTTAATAAATATGCATGGTGTTAACAATTCTCTCATGCCCTTCGCAACTCAGGAATGAATTTAAATTACTCTTATCCATATATCACACAAAAGAAACACTAGCGCCTAATCCTAAAGTTAATTTTTGTCCCCAATATTCTACGAGATATCCGCACTTTTATTCTACTTACTCCATTGCCAAGTCATAAAAATGAATACCCTGCATTTGTTAGTACACATATCATTCATGTCGTAAGACGTTAATGGCAAATTGGTGAAGACGGCTCGTAGTATACATTTGTACAATCTTTCTTGCCTCGTATTGTACAAGCCCCGTTATTTTACACGGAACTAGATATGAGAGTAGAGTAAGAGAGTAGAAACTCGTATTACATGGTTACCTCACTAAATCTCAAAATCTAAATCTTGGTATTACAAAAGATAATCAGTTGCATAATCATTGTTGGGTATGCTTCCCCCTTTCAATTTCATTCAATCTTTGAAGTGCTATTTTAGGTCTACATTTAACATCATTGTGCTTTATAACTTAGAATTTCCTATTGGATAAATTAAATGTAAATACTGTGAATATACACGTTACCAGTCATCCAACCCTTAATAAAAATGCAGTGGAACCTTGTTATGAAGAACACTGTTAAAACAAACTCGTTATAACAAGGTGATTTTTGCCAGTCCTACTTCTTTATATTCTGTTGTTTTTTAGCCCTAATATATCAAGATTTCGATATATATAAAGAGGTTAATTTCCTTGGTGCCAAGGAGTTTGTTATAACTAGGTTCCACTGCAACTGCTTCTGATATAGTACCTTTCCAGTTCCAAGTAATCGATCAAAGTGCCTTGCAATATATCACGATTAACCCTTTCCATTCCTGATTCTAATTCAACTGCACTTGTTTAGTTCAACATAGTTAAACTTATTCCTTTCATATTAAGCGCAAGGTATTTTTTTATGGTAACAATAGTGTCACTAGCACTTGATCCTTCCCTGCAAGCATGCAGCCATATGTGTGAAAATAAAGCATGTTTTCTTTAAATAAAGACAAGACGCAACATCACAAGATAGTTGGAACAATCCCAGTGCTGGACGGAAAAAAAGCAAGCCAACATTTTTCAGAAATCGTAGTTCCTTGAAATCTTTTGTTTCTGATTCATATCTTAGAGTGAACATTCATACATATGCCTTAATTCATGATAAAAGTCTAACGTAACAGTGAAATGATGCAATGAATATAGTCAGTTAATCAAGGTCATATTTCGGGTGACAATGGCCCCAATTCACAAAAGAGCATGGTTTAAACCTCCATCAGCGTAGTGCGCGCATGTCCTCATGTCCACGGCCGAGGTTTAAACCATGGTTTAGACCACGGTTTAAGATAAACCTCTTTTGTGAATTTGCGCCAACGTGTTTAACTTGATCCATCCCTGATCAGAGACCATAAGAGCGACCATGTTCTTTCTGCAGGAACAGATTTTGATTTTTGACCTAATCAATGATCTTCCTAACAAAATCACTGCATTGATAGAAATAAATTGAAATAAATTCAATACAAGCCGTGAATGGATGATGCAACTTCAAAACATGATGAAATAGAGTAAATTACCAATGATACCAAAATCATATGGACAATGAGCCAAAGGAATAAATCAAAGAATTATGTACAGTTAAACCTGTACATAAAGACCGCTCAAGGGAATTGAGAGCGTTCTTTATAGGCAGGTTGTCTTTTAATAGGTAAAAGGCTCCTTTTCAATGAGAAAAATATGCGAGGGAAGCAAAAATATGATCTGTGGAGACGGGCCAGTGGACTTTCTTTACAGGTTGTCAAGACTCAAGATAGCAGGTTTGAAGGTTTTGTATTTAAAATCATCGCTTCCAAGATAGATCAACATATGAACTATCCTACACAGAGAACTTCTACTGTTTTAATTTCTATGACCTCTACTCTACAACACCCCTACTGGCTAGGAAGCGGCTGCTAGTCATACCAGTAAGCTTACATTACTAGCTGTACACATTATCATACTAAACAGCAAAGACGGAAACATTTACAACCCGGAAAAGTCTGCTACAGCAGCAAATTTCAGCTCAAAAAAGGCACTAGATCTTCTCCCATTTCTCTCTTTTTTTTTTCTATTCTCAACTCTCTCTTTCCCCTCAAAGCATTTCATGATGACTATAAAGCTAGCTTCATGTCTATTTCCATAGATATATTGAACAACACCACAAAGTAAGGTACTGCAATAGAGAATATTATACTAGTGTTACTCACATAACATTTACAGGAAACATAACACTATCAAACTTGGCACTAACAAATCAATGACGTAACAAAATTTGTGTAGTCCCACATGTAGAGAAAATAGTCAGTGTTATGAGCATGTAGCCAAAAGTCCATCTTCCATTCTGTGAAGGGGATGTTCATTATGCTCAATGCACGGAGCCTTGCCCCATTTGAGTCTTTGCCAACAATATTATGGCTGATGAATGACGTTAATCCATCAGACCATGTGTTGATTATGAAGCTTACTCATAGAATAAATGCATGCATTTCTTGCTAGAACATCATGACTGCAGAAACAGTTGGGAAACACCCATAGCCACTGGTAATTGTGTACATCATAATTTACCACTAATCAATGAAACATGTAATTGAGGTATGTCCGTTTTCATGCCTGAATCTCATCACCTTTCCATCCCTT
This sequence comes from Heliocidaris erythrogramma, assembly GCA_025617745.1. Classification (NCBI taxonomy): domain Eukaryota; kingdom Metazoa; phylum Echinodermata; class Echinoidea; order Camarodonta; family Echinometridae; genus Heliocidaris; species Heliocidaris erythrogramma. The sequence goes on along the minus strand of CM046865.1, from coordinate 39,232,144 downwards.
TGACTAATCCACGTTGCATTCATGATTGAATTTCATTATTCAGATTCATGTTGAAATTAAACTTCCTTACAACAAACGATTACATCTGGTTCGTAGCACAGCTGAAGAAGCATCACTGTCTACGTAAGAATCTACAGTTGTTACAGATAAAATTTTCAAACACATACAATGGTACAATCTTCAACCAAAAAAAATAAATCACTACGTCTTACTGGAATATTTAGATGAGGCATAGTAAGCACCTACTGTACACGTATGACCAAAATATACACATTACGGAATACGCATAATGAACACAATGTCAACAACAATGCATACTAATCACACAGGCATTGATGCATATAAAATAGCACTAATGATTCTCAAACTTTGCTTACTTTTCACAGAGACCTGTTGAAATGTGATACTGCATTTCCCACCACTTGCAGACAGTTCATAGAGTGTTCATCTTACTCTTATACGATGTCAAGTTCCATATTTCACTTGAATAATAGGGCTTTTTGAGCTTTGTATAAACACAAATGCATGATCTCATTTGCCAAATAGAAACCCATCAACGGAAGCTGAAGCACAGATATATAAATAAATACCGAACGTTACCTCATTCAGGCTCTTTATTCATGCTCTACATCACAGCCCAATATAATGAGAAAAATTACTCATTTCTCCAATGCAACCGTCGTATGAAATGCACAGAATGAACACAGAGTTGTCTGCAAAAAACTACGCATACTGGAGTGGAAAACCACACTTTTCTTTTTTACTGGCAAAAATATTTCTTAAGACATAACAGAGATTAAACCTAGTTTATAGACTGCACCGTCTTTCTTACATGTATCAAGCAAAAGGGCAACTTTTCATTTTACGTTCTATAATTTACATTTTACCAATAAAAAGAGTTAAATAACTTAGTCAATTAAGATGACTTCTTTCGAACTGTCTCCACTGCCGTCTGATTTTCTGAGGTCCTTTGCTGCTGAAACAGAGTGAAATCAAATGAACAGAGCAAGTTAGTAGAGTTTATTTTATCAGGAGGTAGGAAGATCACAAAATTCTTATCAGCAATTCCGAAAGTGCGGACTAATTTATTCAAGTATAAATTGGGGCCAACAAGTACACATTTATATTTGATCATACAGTAGGCTTTTCCTGTATCACCATGCAGTGCATCTTGAAAGCCTTAGGACGCCGACTGTCAAGCAATCACTAATTGCAATACCGGGTATCAGTACATTTACCCTCACTTCTTCTTGTAAGATCCCACTCTATTGTATGAGCATATTTGATCAGTATTATATGTATCTGTTGTTTCAATTGATAGCCAGGGATGCCACTTAGAATTGATAAAAAAAGTAGGAAAAATCCTCTAGAATGGGCCCTTGTGTACATAAAAAGTGGTTTTATATGGCTAAAATTATGTTGAAAAAGTAGGAATTCCTACTTTTGTCTGAAAAGTGGCATCCCTGGATAGCAGAGCAAACTTGTAAATATTTGTTCCTATGTTTCTCAGAAAAAAAGTTAAGCAATTATTCTGTTTTTTATCATTAAATCTTCTCTTGCTAGACAAATTATTTTGAGTGTTTTATCGCTGGTTCCTGCATTACGATTCAGTATTTGTAAAGATTCTAGATTGTCAAGAGATGGTTTACCTAGGTGTAGAAGTTATTAAATTTCATCAAACACCTTAGTTTAAACAAATCTCTTTTTTTCCTTGAATGCATGTTTTTAAACAGATCCCAACTTCTTTGTTTTCTTTGAGACTCCATCGCACAATGCATTTGTTAGTAAATTTGGTTAGTTGTCAGGCAGAGATTGCACATGATGCAAAACAAAAAAATCCTCTCCTTTCAAATTAAAATATAAAATGGATGACAAACAAACTCAGAGAACTAATGAAAAATGAGCAAGCAAAGGTGTCATCGAAATAATTGTATTCAGTGTTCCCTTTGAAAGTCAGAAAAAGCATTTTGATACCTGTCCCTTTACTGTTGATATGTGGGTATTCATTCAACCACAAACACAAATAAGATCAAATTATTGTGGAATGTGCAATGAATTATGCGGGTCATCAAATTCATTCCCACTTAAACAGTTACAGTGTCCCTTTAATACAAAGAAAACATGGGCAGTGATTTTGAAGAACACATTTTCAACTTACAGGTGTTTATCTAAATGATAGCAATATGAATTTTCAAAAATTTTCCCCAATATAGGTGGTGACCCGTGACTGCGATGTCACATGACTGAATGTTACTTTTTTTTTTCATCTCCCCATTTGTGACACTCTACTACTTTTTCCAATAAAATGGCGACCCCCATGGAAGGAGTTGCAGGAGGGAGATAAGCCAGAAAGTGGTTAACTCATATCAATCAGCAGTGTGTAACACCCTTCTGCTCCTCATATGATTCGATATTAAAGAGTGGAACTTTATAAGAATTGAACATGAATTGAATTGAATTGAAGTTTATTAAACATCATTGATTAAGATCAATATTCTGTTCATAAACAGTCATATACAAAATATATAACAAAATATAGATATAAATATTTGGAGTGTATATAACAGTGGTATAACACATGTCAAATGGAAGGTAAATAAATAAATAATACAATGCACAATATGGATAGCCATAACATGTTTGAGCACAATGTATTTGCTTTACTTCATGGTGCGTGTGTTTTTGTTGTTGTTTTTTGTTCTTCTTCTTTCTATTAACCTAGATGAGGGAGAGGGGGTGAGGTTTACTGTTTGGGAATTAATAATAATCTCTTGTAGTAGGGCAAGGCTGACAGGACTGTATAAATAAATAAAACATGCAAATTTCATTCTAATGTGCTTAGGATGTATTGTTAGATCTATACCTCAGGAAAACTTGATTTTCCTCTTCACCAATTACCTCCTTTTTAAAGTCCTGTTATTACTTAATGCTAACATATCATTTTCTTCGATGTCATTTTAGTGTTTTTCAAGCTAAACATCATTAATGCAAATTCCAGTCGAACATACTTTTGTAATAATAACAATTTGTACAACTATGCTAAGATGATTGAAAACATTTCTGGAATTATTATAACCCTCTGATGACTAGGTATCAAGTCATTCATGCCAAAACTATGATGATGAGTTAGTAATAATCAAAATAATAGGAGAGTTTTCGTGCACACCTTCACTTACCCGTGCTGGGCTCTCCCTTCAAGATGGATCCTTTGCTCTGGGAAACACCTGGGGTTGGAAAGACACGGAGGAGGGGATTAGATACTATTTTAAAGAGAAGGTGTAGTTTGAAAGGTTGAAAGCAAAAAAATATGCTAGCTTTCTCACTGCTTTTAATCTTATGAATAAACATATCATAGTAGCAATATCTTATGAATAAACATATCATAGTAGTAATATCTTATGAATAAACATATCATAGTAGTAATATCTTATGAATAAACATATCATAGTAGTAATATCTTATGAATAAACATATAATAGTAGTAATATCTTATGAATAAACATATCATAGCAGTAATATATTATGAATAAACATATCATAGTAGTAATATCTTATGAATAAACATATCATAGTAGCAATATCACATGAAAAGGATTCCCCTTGAAATACACACTTTATTATTTCAAATATGACTAGAAATAATTAACTTCTGCCCAAATTCTGATACCCCATGTTTTTGTAGTCCCATGTACCTACATCTGTGTGAAGCTCTTCTCACTGTTGGTCATTTTCGGCAAGACTTGGTCAATTTGGGTAAAAATATGCCTGCCAACGGTTATTTATTTGCAAGAATATTTATTAATCAAGAGTTTGCTTAGTGCGTATATTGTATGTGCAGCAAAAGAAAGCTATTGTTTCTGCAATATAGAAAAACACTACCAAGAAATTTGTCATGTAATAGTCAACAGCCAATTTATACCCACAGTTTTGACCAATCAGAGGCCGACTATATTAATATGCAGAATACACCAACATTGGCCCACATGATAGAGGACAAAATACATGTTATGCTAGCCATATACCTGAGCTTGAGATGGCGCTAGATGCATTGCTGAGCATGGTGGAGTAGTAGTTACTGCTGGAGGGCTGAGAAGAGGAGCCTGCTCCACTGCTGGAGCCCTTACCCCCGGCTAGGGCCTGAGGGCGGGAACTGCCTGGTACTACCTGCACGTTACCCTGAGGAATTGGCTGGACGGCTGTATGGTGGAAAGAGGAAGGAATAGCGGAGATGAATCAGCGGAAGACTGACACAGTGATTTTACTGATGGCGATGGCGATGGCGATGGTGGTGGTGGTGGTGGTGATGATGATGACAATGACGATGATGGTGATGGGGATGGCAATGATGATGGCAATGATGATGGCGATGATGATGATGATGGCGATGATGATGGCGATGATGGCGATGATGATGATGGAGAATGGTGTCTATGGTTTACTAATGGTGATGATAATGATGATGTTGATGATGATGATGATGCTGATGATGCTGTGATGATGCTGATGATGTTGATGATGTTGATATTGATGATGATGATGTTGATGATGTTGATGATGATGTTGATGATGATGTTGTTGTTGCTTATGTTATTGTTGGGGATGATGATAATGATCATGATGATCTTGATGATGATAATTATGATGATGATGACAACGATGTTGATGATGGAGAATGGTGTCTACGGTTATTAATCATGATGATGAAGAGGATTATGTTGATGATAATGCACATGACATTCATGATACTCAAATATATGACAAGGATCATGTTACTGATATAAATTCTATGGGGATAACAGAGTAAAATATACTAGACAAGTTCATCTTAATGTTAGCGCAATGACACCCTAATGAATTTAATTAGGTGAATGATTATCAATCTTGATGGCAATAATGTATGAGATGCTGTAAAAAGAAGCAAACCAGTGAGATAAAATGAATGCACTTGCTCATTGTAATAAGTGGTGCTAAACAACTCCCAGTTATACATTACAAAATGAGTTATTATGTATGAATTTACACTACCAATATTTGTAGTATATTGCAATACAATACAACCAATATTCAAATAAATAGTTATATAAAGGATATCAAAAACCTCCTTTGTTTTGTTTTTAAACTATCCCAGAGAAGGATAGCCAAAAAAATAAAAAATAAAAAATCAATGTCTAAAAATACAATAGAAATCATACATCCAGTGAATTTAAAATTCTCATACTTTCATTCACCGCCCTTCAGCCAAACATTATCACACATACAAAAATTCAGTTCAAGAGGATGAAAATGAGGCATTTTGATATCAACATCAAATAGACTAATTTCTCCTCTTCTTCATATAAAACAAAAATAAAACATAGAATTCTTTCAAGATCAATAAAAGGTAGTGTCTGCAAAATTGCAGAATATTCCACATAATCCATAAAACTTGATAATGCCATGATGATATTGTAATAGAAACTAAGGGTTTACCAAGTAAGTGAGTGTCATAGGGTACGGTGCAAACAGTAGATGTTCCTCAGCTCCAATCTTTCCATCTTATACCTCAGATAAACCTCAGATAAACATAACACATTCACTGAAGTGCATCCAAATGATAGAGAACTAGCTTTAATTTTGGTGAGGTTTTTTTAGTAATCCACAGCACACATGATGTACAAGAAAAATAGAACAGAATTCATGAAAGTGCATTGCAGTTTTTTGTCTTTGTCTTTGTGTGAAAAAAAGAGCAATGTATGTTTCCTTTTGTTAAAGAAGAATGGAATTAATTTGGATGAATGACTCGAAAACACAAGACAAGATTCTGCAGTGTTTTTCTGCAGGAATTTTTTGATGTTAGCCACAGAAAGAAAATAAATATAATGGTTAATGAATTTAGCTTAGACCACCACATGAGATTTTGAAGATAAATAGAATTGATTCTTTGTATTATTGAGGTAGACAGAATAAGGAGTGTTGAGTTAGAGGAGACCGTTTCTGCCGTTGCCGTTCACGACACGCACTTACTTCGTCCGAGCGCCGCAGGGGCCCGTTTGGATGAGGAGGGGGCAGAGGCTGCAGCAGGAGCAGGCTGGACAGGGGGTAGATGAGAGTGTAGCCCGGGGGCTAGCTGAGTAAGGTTGTACTGACCGGTGGGTCTGTAGCCTGCATAGTTGGTGGCAAAGCTACCGCCAAAGCTACTGGAACTGCTGTACTGGGCGTAAGGGTTGTGGCTGGAGGCACTGGCAATGTTCCCCTGAGCCTGGGCAGAAAGAAAGGAATAAAGGAAATGAAGTGAGAGAGAGAGAGAGAGAGAGAGGAGAGAGAGAGACAGGAGAGAGAGAGAGAGAGAGAGAGAGAGAAGGGGGTAACAGAGAGGGAGAGAGAGAGAGAGAAGGGGTAACAGAGAGGGGAGAGGAGAGAGAGAGAGAGAGAGATAGAGAGGAGAGAGAGGAGAGAGAGAAGGGGTAACAGAGAGGGGAGAGGAGAGAAGGGGGTAACAGAGAGGGGAAGAGGAGAGAGAGAGAGAGAGAGAGAAGGGGTAACAGAGAGGGGAGAGAGAGGGAAGGGTAACAGAGAGGAGAGAGAGAAAGAGAAGGGGTAACAGAGAGGGGAAGAGGAGGAGGAGAGAGAGAGAGAGAGAGAGAGAGAATTTGTTAACATTCTACAAGTTAGGGTTCATGGGATCTTGTGTCTGCGTCACTTTTCATTTTGTCTTGATAAGACTTAACATTTGCCATTACTTCTGCATCTGCCATGCTGCCAAGTATGTTGCGAGTATGTATTAACAACCAAATAAAGGCAGCCTGCGGACAAAACCTCTATTATTAACACTTCTTAAAAACAGTGTTGATGAGCACTGTAGCCATTACAAGATGGCAAATGGAGGTGTAAAGTAGAACTGTTAGAAAATAGGCAAACCCAGCTGCAGAAGAGGGTATGAAAGTGAAGTCTATCTGTGAACCACAGAAGACTGGGTTCAAACCCCGATAACATACCTGTGGTGCTGGTTGGGTAGCCAGTCTACTGAGGATGCTACGCTCAGACATCTGAAGCCGTGCAGCGACTGGTGGAATGCGTGAGAGGGTAGCAGGTAAACGGGCTACATCGGACTTCATGTCACTCAGTAACTCCTCTAACTGATTCAGTACTATCAATGAGAAAAAGGGACAACAGCTTTCAAGAATTTTCCACATGAAAGATGCGGCAGGGATCACAAAACAGAGGCCAATATTAAATTGTCCCTTTTTGCAAAACTCAACAAATACTTTTTTCATAATGTAAGATGCATATATTTACCTTTGTGAAACCTAACGTCATGAAATGAGACAAATTTGAAAAACAATTTAAGTCTACCTCTTTTTACTAAATGTGTTAATGTATGACCATCATTTTGCCATTCGGGAATCAGCTGGGTGCAGTCAAAATACAAGTAGCACTACATACCTGCCATGATGGGCAACATTTTCTTTACAACACTTGCCCAAATTATCAGCAAGATTCATACAGACCAAGAAGCCAGTGTGGAAACTATTTCCTGATTCCAGGCTCTGGTACGTCTTCATCTAACATTTTTCCAGCCTCAATATTGTACAAAATGAAAGGACTCCAATACAATTTGACAGGGTCTCCTTTCAGAAGAACGGAGTAAGCCAACTGGTACCCCTATATAAATTGTATTTGCTTGCTCAATTATCCAGGTATGAGAGAATTCTTCTTGCCCGTCGGCTCATCAGATATATTATGATGAGTGGGCAAGTGGAACCGTAATCAGTACCCTGAAAGACTACTAACCTTTATGTAGTACAGCATTGGCTGGTTTGTTTCCTGCCAGGGATTCCTTCGAGAGATGCTGATGACTCTCAGCCAAGCATTCCACCTCAGCAAAGCGAGCGTTGAGGGCCATGGCAGGATGGTTGGGATCCTGTGTTAGGTTCAGGTAAGCCGCACGGCGTAGCTGCTCCTCAATTACTAGACCCTGTTCTAGAAGCTGTCAAGAGGTTAAAGGTCGTTAGATAAGTGTAATTCATAGCGCATTGCACTATGAGATAAATTACAGCATCATGTCAGGTCGTCAGATGAGTCAAAATGGCATTACTTCATCTCATTTGTATTCAACACATTTATGAGAGATTGGCTGAAATCCAAAAAGAGCATATTTCAGCAATCTAACTTCTTGTATATTTTTGTGCATCTAATGGGGTGTTGCAAGAAAGTTGCAATTGATTGCAAGTTGCAACTGATCGGTACTGACCAATCAAAATCATTGTTGCAAGCGCATCTTCTTGAATGGGCAGACCCTGAACCATTTAGAATGATTGTTCTAATTTGCTTTACAATTTGCAATTGATTGCAACTTTCTTGCAACACCTTAGTCATCTTGACTGATCTTTGTCAAAGAGTAACACAGCAACTTGGAATCCCACATTTCTTTTTGAAATCAAGAACAGTACCTAGGAGCGTTTGACGTGTATGCACACGAGAAAGTGAATTCCCTTGCATGAATTTTATCATTATTATTACAAGTGCACATCCATGTTGTTTTCCGCTGTCTGAACCGCACCCAAATTTAATAAATTGAGGAAGAAACAGTTTTAAAGACCTTGGTAGACATCATACATACCTTGAACCTGCGAGCAAGAAACTTGTTCTTGATTTCCAGGTAATTCCCCTTGCCCTGGTCCACCTTGAACGGTTCATTGAGGATGGCATAGGCAGGGTCATTCTGGATGTCCTGCCAGCGACCATAGCCATGTCTGATAGAAGGTGGAGAGGGTTAAGGTGGATGACAAATAACAGTGTGCAGTATAGGGGAGTAAGCAATTACCTATGTCATTTGGGAAAGTGATTTGAATAAACAAGACAGATAATCCAAAGCAGTGTTCTTCTAGCACTTGCCGAATGGCTAGTAATTTTTAAATGGGGCAAACAGAAGTATGGATTACATTCATCATTAGTGACTGACTTTGAATGTGTTGGGAAAGCAATTCAGCAATCTAAAAGTTACAATTACACTAGTAAAATGTTTGGCTTGTCTTTCAATTTTCTCAATTTTTCTAGGAATATCCACATTCATGCATAGATCAAGTGTGAGATTACAACACATCTTTCCGTTGTATTCCAGCAAGCACTTTGCACATCAAAATAACCCATGTGTTAGATTCTACAAAGTCAATTACCTTGGGAAGCCCAAACATGACAACCGGCAAAGTAAGAAAGTTTATCACGTTGGGTGAAACCAAACAGTTCAATAAATTTCTTCATTCTTCAGGCAACAAGTTCGATATCTCTTCAAGTAATGCCATAACCAGCAGCCCGCCCAAATCGGGCTGGTGACATTTTTTTAGAAGCCCTGAATCAAGGAATGTGTACAAACTTCTTTGTATTAAAGGATACTTGACGATGCCATGGAGCAACCAATAGTCGTGCTTACGATGCCAGATCTCTGCCTCATTATCGCACATTTCCTTGGCGGCCCTCTCTTCATTCAGCCACAGAGTATGAAGCTCTGTGAAGCCACCATCAGCGATGTTGAACACAAATGGTCTCTTCTCTGGCTTCTTCATCACAACTTTCTCCTTCTCTGCCTCCTCCTTCTTTGGTTCTTCTTTCTTTGTTTGTTCTTCATCCTTCGTTTCCTCCTTGGTGTCATCTTTCTTCTCTGTCTTGGAGTCTTCCTCCTCCGTTTTGGTTTCTTTTGTTTCCTCCTTCACTTCTTCTTTGGTTTCACTATCCTCTTCTTTCTTGGCTTCATCTTTATTTCCATCTTCTTCCTTCTTTACACCTTCATCTATTATCAGAACAAGAAAACACAAAAAGTTGAAGCATTTTCTTTCCCTTAAATATGTAAAGTTATTATTCTGTTCCTATTTTTCTTTGTTATCTATATTTGTGTTATATTTTAGTTCTAGTTTTTGTTTTTGTTTTTTATTTGTTGTCTATATAATTTTCGCAATATTTTTAGGGAACTATGTTTGTACAAGGCCCAAGGGCTTATTTACGTAGTTCCCCGTTTCATTTTCTAATTTCATTTATGACATATATTGCATTTGTTTTGAATGTACTTTTTAATTGAAAATGAAATAAATGAGAATTGAAATGAATTGAATTGAGCTAATGAAAAGACTCGTTATAAAAGAAAAACTACTTTGGTTCCACAACAATTTTACGATCTCTAACTTTTACATATTCCCAGGAGAAGGGAGTATTTATTACGCAAATAACAAACTCAGCTAACAAATAAAAACGAGGGGTGCTGAAAAAACACTTTCTATTATCACAAGTACACTGCAATCAGACCATCAATTTACTAAATCAAATCAGTATAGTGATCATGTTAAAGGATGAAAGCTGTGCCTGTGTGCTTACTTATCTCATACAGCTTTATGACAAGCATACTTCTCTTGAATGTTCTACATCCCTTTACTTAAAAAAAAAAGAAGTTCTACACTCTTCATTTTAAAAAAAAATTAAAATAAAAACAATTTTAAAAAAATATATATTAATTTGAAATTTTCTATTCTCTCTCAGCCTTTCTTTTCAATTAACAATTAGAGCTGGTCTCTGTTTTTATTATCATTTTCATAAACTTAATCTAATGTAGTCTTCATTATTGTTACTTTTTTTTTCTTACAACTCAAACTTTAATGGACTTTATTTATTTTGCTTGTAATGATCAAAAACGTTTCTGCACTACGTTGTGTTGTCAATTATATTGTATATTGTTGATTGCATAATACATATTGTTATATACATGTACTTTGAAAAATGTAAGTGTAATGAAATAAAATCTCAATCTGAAATCTGAAATCTGAATCTGAATCTGAGCTTCTGAAAGTGAGGTATGGTCAAAGTGTTCCCTTATTTTTGTTAATCACCTGTTGTTTTGTCTTCGGTCTTCACTTCAGCATCATCTTTGGATTCTTCCTTATCAGTGTCCATGGGTTCATCCTTGGTTTCCTTGGCACTATCCTCTTTCTCATCTACCTCCATCTTCTCTTTCTCCTCTTCTTTTGCAGTGCTCTCATCTCCTTCTTTCTGCTCATCTGATTTCTCCTCCTTCTCCTTCTCCTCCTTCTCATCCACTTCCATTTTCTCTTCTCCCTCCTTTTTCTCTTCAGTCTTTCCTTCTTTGTTTACTTCAGCCTTGTCAGGATCCGTTTTCGTTTCTTCAGTCTTGTCTGATTTTGCTTCACCATCTGGCTTGGATGATGGGGTGGCCGATGGGGTGGCCTTGGCGTCCGAGTCGCTAGTCTTGGAGTCCACAGTACTGGCAGGTGATTCCACTCTGGCAGGGGTGGGGATGGGTGAGGAGGTCCGTGAGCTGCCCTTGCTGGATGAGCCCTTGCCGGTGAGTTGGCTGATCAGCTCGGGGAGGCTCACGCTGCCATTGATGGGTTCAAACTCCAGCACCTGCAGAAAAGACAGAAATGCATCCATAAACCATTGCCACCAGTACCTGGTAAACTCTGCATTAAGCCTAAAATCAATTAATATTAAGCTTCAAATCAATCAATATTAAGCTTCAAATCAATCAATATTAAGCTTCAAATCAATCAATATTCAGCTTCAAATCAATCAATATTAAGCTTAAAATCAATTAATATTAAGCTTAAAATCAATCAATATTCAGCTTCAAATCAATCAATATTAAGCTTAAAATCAATTAATATTAAGCTTAAAATCAATTAATATTAAGCTTAAAATCAATCAAGCAGACAGACAGACTGCAGATTCTTGTATTTACAAGGTGAAACATAAAACAAAGAGTTTCTCTTTAGCTAGCTTGCTTGTGAATCTTGTTGGTCCTATAGTAAACTTATGTATTGTTCACTCCACAGTAATGAAGCATTGCTGGTGCAAAACTGGGTTTGCTTTCTCTATACTTTAGTAAGACCATATGTACTGAATGTGAGGATATTTTGCACTTACATTTCAAGGTTCCCAGATTTCCAGATGGTATCATGCTTGTTCAAGAGTGGTATGCATCTCCATAAAATGACCCCCAATTGATACACAAGGTATATTTTCTGTTTTCACAAGTTACTGCAACAGTCCTGCTGTCAGTCGTTACTTCAGTGCAAAAAAAATTATCTATCATTTGGCCTTTCAAGCGGCGAGGAAACTCTAAGAAGTTCTAACATTAGATACCTTTTTCCTGATGAGGCTCATGACGCCAATCCTTGTGAGGACGTGTTGCCGTGACAACCCTTCCCTTGGCACACCGTCAGCGAAAGTGTCTGCTCCATCAGAGCCTGGTTCACATAAATGCCTCATGAATAGCGATACATATGCCCTGGAGTGAATAAAGGGAATAGGAGAATTGGTTGCAACTGTAACCCCGTCTATAATGGCCACTGAAGGGAAATGGTGAGAGCCCACTGCAGGCAGGTGACCTTACTGCACTGGTTCTTCACCATATACATCATACATGAAAAGTGATGACTATAGACAGATGGCCTTTAGAGGTGGCCAATAAGACATGTTTGATTGTATTTTACCTTGGATGCATAACTGAATAATCTACATTGCCACTCTCCACCCAGGTGTAAATGGGTACCTGATATGCTTGAGCGCTAGTTACTTTGGCAGCTCGGCTATAACCAGGGTAATAATAATGTCTAAGCGCCATGAGCGTCACTGCGTGACGGATATGAGCGCTATATAAGTGGCCACTATATTATTATTATTATTCAGTGCCATAGGTGGTAAAACTATTCAAGATATTAAATAGAAGCTTGAGTTCTGGGAAAGGTAAAAAATAATTAATTGTAAATTAAGTAAAAAATAATTTATGTCAGTTTGGAAGATTATCATATTAGATATGTCCCCTGAAAAGGGGACTGTTCTTCAAATGCTCTCACTTTCAAAATATGACAAGAAACAGCTGAAATGTTCAGGCTGAACATTTGTGTGTAGTCCCACATACACATTTCTGTGTGCAGTGCATGTGACTCTCAGCAGGATTGAGTCAATTTCTTATCATTTTGCTGATTTCAAAACCTTACAGCATACACCAATTCTTATGTGCTATATAATCAACCTTTCCCAATTGCTTTGAGAGAGTTTCTTTCACAATTCAATCTCATGACCCCAGAACTCACCTGTATCTTTAAACCTGTTTTAAATAACTGATCTAATTAATAATGCACCATCACAACAAAAGACAATTGAAATGAGGGACTGAAGATGTTCTTACCTGAAATGTCTCTCTGGTTTACCCCGGAGGTCTCTCACCAACCACTGTGAGTTGTAAGGATCTTGAGGTGGCATACCCCATCTCATGATGGCATTCAGGAATGCCTTACGCTGGCGAGCGCTGAAACCAAGAACCTGTGCAAACAATACACAATGTAATTACCATACCATGCAGGGTACAAGAGGTACACACTGTTTAACACTTTCAAGACATGAAATATTTCAGGGCTAAATTGATCACATTTTGTTCTTCAAATTGGCAACAATAATATTTTTATTTTAGTGCTACATGGTTCATATAAGGTGTAATGTCTTTGAAAACAATGTACTTGGTTAGAAATTTTGCAAAAAAGTTTTACAAACTGCCAATTGTGATTTATATAAACAATGATTTTGAACTTCTCAATGTGTTGCCAATCTAAGGATTTTAAAGCTTCTTGTTTTTAAAATTCATGGCATCAAATGCAATATGGTCATGCAGCAAAAATGGACACAGTGTGTGCAAAATTGTTTGCTCTTTCTACTCATGCATCTGGTATATTTTTTAGAGCTCTGAAACAAAAGTTATTGAGCCAAACCACAAAATGTGGTCAATTAGCTATGTATTTGGAATAAGTTCCCTCATTATCTGAATCAGGTGGATATGGAAAAATACATATTCTGAAATGATATGTAAACATTGAAAACTGCTAATTAAACTGTATACCATAATATCTCCAATGCAAATGCTGACCCACGGGTAACATACAAAGAAAATATACAAAAATTTAATCATTATTTTCAATTCAATACATGAAAAACAAAAATTACATTTTTTTGTTTGACCTACGGTCAAATCGATTTCACTGTTCTCCCTTTCAGAATCCCATTTTGATATGAAATATTTTAATCCAGAAATTACTTTTTTAAGGGAAGATGTAACAGATTTTAAACAGCAAAAGAACCATGCCCCTGGGACATGTACTCATTAACAAAAGGTGAATACCATGCAGTGAGTTCCTCACCTCAATTTGACCTCCCACTCTAGCCAGCAGAGGGGGAAGCTTTTCTCTGTCTCTCTCTGCTCTCCTGCTCCTTCGAACTGTTAATAAACAGACAACATAAAATGAAATTAAAAGGCATTGTACAGATTTTACAAACGCACAATGCCACTGACAACAAGATATCAAGGAATGACCTTTATAACAAAAGCAATCAATTTAATAGGGGGGGGGGGGGGAGAAATGAATTGTAATAGCAAGCTTACTAAGCAAAATACAAAATCAAAACAAGGATTTAAAATGCTTTGACTCTTGGAAGTTTATTAACGATAACACAGATGTTTTGAAAGATAAACTAGTCAGTTGAATACTATACCCGAGTTTGCCAGAGATAAAACATATCATGTGTTGAGAGCCAGAAGGGCGTTAACTCATATGTTTTAACACAGAGTTAACGCCCTTCTGGCTCTCAACACACGATATTGGACATGTTGAATGAAAATGAAACCATTAAAACACAGTTCTCTTCTACCCACTGGACATTGAACTCACTGTTATCATTCTTGTCATCGTAATCCTGGTCATCCTCCTCGTCATCGGTACCGCCAGAGTAGTCACTGAAGTCATCGTTCAGCTTATCGTCCCATACTGAAATGATTTTCAATGTGAGATGGAATTTAAGGTAATGACATCAATAATATTCAAGGCGAGAAAAATGGAAAGCAAACAAGTAATACTTGCACAAGGATAGCTACTTACACACTTACACACGACATGCAATTCTGAAATGCAATGTCTCCATTGAACATAACACTATTTTTAATTTGTCACATGGGTTGTGGTGACAAATGATTTCTTGTTTTTGCAAATGGATTTTTAACTATAATTTGCCACTTCATAACCAGGTGGATAATAGCAAACAGGTCCCATATTCAATTCAGTACTTAAATACAAAATATGAGTATTTCAGTTGGATTTCTGATGAGATGAATATACTTAAGTAACTTTGGTATTCATTTGAATCTTTTGGCCAAGTATTTTACCCCTAAGTATAAGAAAGCTCACTAGCAGGCTTAAGCAAAGCAAATTATACAAGAGTTAATGTAACGCAACGCATTTATTGCGCATTATTTTGGACTGTCTGTGTGGTGTCACAATGGCTATTGGTAGATTAAGTATTTTGCCTTTAAAGGCCAAGTCCACCCTAACAAAAGGTTGATTTGAATAAATAGAGAAAAATCCAACAAGCATAACACTGAAAATTTCATCAAAATAGGATGTAAAATAAGAAAGTTATGGTATTTTAAAGTTTCGCTTAATTTCGCAAAACAGTTGTATGTACATCCTGCTCAGTATGCAAATGAGGGAACCAGTGACGTCACCCACTCACTATTTCTTTTGTATTTTATTACATGAAATACGAAATATTTTAATTTTTCCTTGTTATAATGTGAAACAAGGTTTGATTCCTCGCTGAACATGTGTAATTGCCATTGTTGCAACCTATACACAATTCAATGAGAGCTTCCTAATTGTGAAATCTGCAGAAATTAAAATATTCTATATTTCACATAATGAAATACAAAAGAAATAGTGAGTGGGTGACGTCACTGGTTCCCTCATTTCCATACTGAGCATGATGTGCATATAACTGTTTTGCGAAATTAAGCGAAACTTTAAAATACCATAACTTTCTTATTTTACATCCTATTTTGATGACATTTTCAGTGTTATGCTTGTTGGATTTTTCTCTATTTATTCAAATCAACTTTTTGTTAGGGTGGACTTGGCCTTTAAGTCTGCTTGCTAAAGTAAAATACTTAAATTTGATCTGAATACGAGTAAAGCTAGATTACTTAGCTGAGCCAAATGCTTAGTAATTTACTTTCTTCATGCGGGTTTTTAACTGAATACCTGCCCAGGGGAGCGTTTCATCAAGCGTTTTGTCAGTGATTTTAACCGACAACTGTTATAAGCTACTGAAATCCTTGCATCTGATTGGCCGAGAGCAAATTTGTCAGTAAAAATCACTGACAAAACACTTGATGAAATGCTCCCCAGGTCTACAGATACTTGCAAGGATAGATGATCAATTTATTTATCAAAGGAATACTCTCTAGGAGGGCAGTTGGTGCACAAATTGCAAGCACGATTTAAATGCAAACCAAATTACAGATGTTGCATCACATTATATTAGTTAAGGAGTTAGAATTGTCACAGCTATTAAAGGGAAATCCAACCTTAATGGCAAGTTGCTCTGAAAGAAAGAGGAAAAATCAGAGAAGCAGATTGGTGAAAGTTTGAACAAAATCGGACAAGCAATAAGAAAGTTATCATTTTCTGAAAGTTGTAATCACTATACTTATGGGGATTCCAAAATGGGACCGAATAGGTAATGTCCCTGTGATGAAGTTGTGGACAACTCCCCCATTTGCTCCAACACACAAAATTACTAAAATGTCAAAATGTATTACTCAGTAGGCTCTCTTTCTTTCATGAGGACCTATAACAATATGCTATCTCCAATATACTTTGAGTACTGCCCCGAGGGTAAAGGTGCTTCTGAGAAAACCGGAAATTAATGATAAATTTGTGTACGACAAACGGAGAGTTGTCCACAAGCATGTCACAATCGACTCACCAAATTTTGAGATTCGCATAGATGTAGTGATCTCACTTTTCAAACATCCATAACTTTCTTATTCCTCCGATTTCTTTCAAACTTTCACCATCCTGTTTTTTTCATTTTTCTGCTTTCACACAAATCAAGTTAATACCAAGGTTGGATTGCCCTTTAATACCAAGTTTTTACTGACAACAACAACAAATGAATTGTACATTGCTAATACTGTTAGTAGGACCACAAATAAGACAGATAATGTTAGTATTGTTATAATACTAGTGATAAGTACTTACATTAATCAATACTATCATTTACTGCATAATACTACCACAACTAATACTACTGATAGTACAACCAGAACCACTGCCACTGCTGCTTGGTATACCAATACTACTACTGTAAATGCAGAAATATTCGCGATACTTTAATTTTCGCGAATTTCGCGCTCATTTTCGGTAGGCGCGAATTCTACAACACGCAAAAATATTAGCACGATTTCTTATGCTTGTTTTGAATGGACGGTGCTTTGCGTGCTTCATCTGATTAATACGTGTTGGAATCCAATTCATTTTAGAGTGGGTGTGTGTAGTTGTGTCTGTAGTATGCATTTGAATGGACCGCATGTGTGTGAAACAATAAATGGAGCTGCATTTTTGCGAGTGAGTAATTGTGCAGCGTGAATTCAAAGAACCCGCAAATATGTTTTGGGTAGCTCAGCGCAAAAATTTAATCACACGAAAATAACAGCGTTTACAGTACTGCTTTCACTTTCTCTCGGTTCAAAATCTAGAGAGAGAAATACAATTTCACTCATATTCCATGTCTGTCTTTCAAAATATGACCTTTGGTCCTGCATATCAAGAGCTGAGTGCCACAAGGGAGTTAACTCAATGTCAAATCAAATGAGATAATGATATTATTGCTTATATAAAGTAGAAGTTTTGGGAATGTGCCTGTCACATCACCAGATGATAGTTTTGCCAGCTACTGGGTGACTCTTCTACAATCAGACATATTCCATATGTTCATTCATCTTTAAAGAACTCATAGTGATGGACTTCAATGGTAACCCTGTACGTCAATTTTATACTGTAATTAGTTTGGTTAATATTAGTATATTACCATTTCCCCCAGAAGTCGTATATTCTTGTATAGAATATTTCTAAAACTCCATGACTATTTCAATTTTTTTTTCTAATATGGTGATGTTTTAAGATTAAGTTGATTTTAACACTGAATATCATGTTATTACATCAATTATGACAATTGTTATTATGATGAATGACATGTGTGACTTTCAGTATATAGTCTTCTTACGATTCCTATAACAAAACACAGGTATTAAAGTTGGTTATTCAAAAAAATGATAGGTTGATTATGACAAATGTTATTGTGAGTGATGGTATATATATGTGATTTTGTGCATAGTCCTCTTGCGATTCTCATCACAGAAATCACTATTATGTTGATTATTCTGATGATCATTACATTGATAATGACAAATGATAACATGAGTGATGATACATGTGCGGTTTTCCACATAGTCCTCTGAAAATTCTTCTCACTACGACACTGGTATCATATTTGGTTATCCACTGGTTATTATGTTGATTATGACAGATGTTATGGGTGATGATATATGTGTGATATTGAGTGTAGACTTCTTCTTACCATTCTTCCCTAGCCTACCTCCTCTGTTGGTGTCTTCCTGGGCAGCATCGTTGTAATTGACCTGCCTCCTAACTCTCTTGCCCTTGCCGAGGGTCCTGGCCAGGTCCTCCTGCTGCTGCTCGTAGTGATGACGGAGGAGTTTCTCCCAGTAGGCAGGGTCCGATGGCTCTAGTTCCTGCTTGATGACCTCGGTCTCAGGCTCCGGCTAGGAGAGAGAGAGAGAGAGGCAAGTGGAGAACGGATTAATGTGAATGAATTGTTTGATTTAACCTTTGATTTCCCACATCTGATGGCATGCCAGGAAAGCAGATCGGCACAAAAGCAGCACCAATAATAAACACTGTGCTTTCAAAAAATTTGAGATTAACAAATAACCTGTTTCCAGTATTTATTTGGCTACATGACCACCTTGTTATCACCTGTAATGGTTTTATACTGGCAATTATGAAATAGCCAAGCATTTATAATAAACTAGCCCTTAACCCCTTTCATGCCACCTAATTTTTGAGCAATTGTCAAAAATGAACTTTCAAAAGTTGAATATGAACTTTCAATGAGTTTTTTCGTTGAGCAAACAGGGCAAAGGTATACTGCATAAAAATAAATATTATATTGAAGGCACAGTTTTCTGAGCCTATACGAAATGTTCAACACAAATATTTTTGGGTTGAATTTGCAGCCCTCGGCATGGTAGGGGTTAAGAGACCCCATGCAGTACACAGATATCATGGAGTGGCACATAAAAGCAAATCTTTTTTCTCAAGACTATGAAGAGAATAGAGATTTTACGTTTGTCCTACCTCTTCCTCAGCCTCCTCATCTTTGACGACGTAGCTGGCCACCTTGAAGGACTGTAGGTACTCGTTAGACATGTCATCCTTGGGTTCCTCTACGTTGCCTTCCTTGGTCCTGTCTAGAAGATCGTTGACAGTCTTGTCATCCCACTGGATGGTCCCCTCACCCTCATCTGCAGTTTGGAAGGATACAGGGAAGATACTGTCACACATCTATACCATAAGACTAATTGAGGGAACAAGTGGTTCCTAAAGGAAGTGGAGTGCGTGTGTGTGTGTGTATTTGAGTTTTGACAGACGTGTATCAATCAAATATGATTATTTACGTCTGGGACCGACCTTTAATGTCACCATCCGAAAGACGTGACTGAGATTCGAACCTGGGTCCGATCAGAGTCAGTTTGCAGGCGAATTCAAAGAGCTGCCCTAGACCAACTCCTGATCCCCATGGAGTTTCTACAAGGTACTTTAATATAAGTTTTGGGAAATAATAAAGGTGGTCTTTTCAGACATGGGGTCTTTGCTATAAAGGCAGAATCAAATTTAGGAAGGTTCCTTGCATCATAATAATAATAATAATAATAATAATAATAAATAATATCCGTTTCTTATATATGGCATCCTACCAGTTACAATGTAACCAACCACAGCGCTTACAGTATTATTACACCAGTCACTGGATTCAATTGCGATTCTGCACATTACAGTGCACATTCTCCACTCCTCTGGGAGCATTCCAGCCAGTCGCCCGTTTCTAAGTGCGCACATGCTAAACCATAAATCCATATTGCATGATAACTGCAAGATGAAGATATAATGTGAGAGGAACTAACCAACAAAATACTTTTGACTAGAATAATTTGCTTCAGGCCCATCAAAAACATTTACTAAGTAAAAATAAATACATTGCTGAGAGGGAAGGCAATGCATCAAGAATCAGTGAATTAATTCTAATCCAAATTTACCACCTATCTTACCAATAACTATTGGTGTCGTGGTATAGTGGTTCATTCACTTGACTCTTAATCAAAAGGTTGAGGGTTTGAATCCCAGCCCGGCACTAACGTCCTTTGGCAAGACATTAATCCACATTTGCCACTCTCCACCCAGGTGTCAATGGGTACCCGATGTGCTAAAGCGCTACATATTTGGCCGCCAAGCTATGACCGGGGTAATAATGTTGAAGCGCCAGGAGCATCACGACGTGACGGACATGTGCGCTATACAAGAAGCCACCATTATTATTATTATTTTTTTACACAAAACTTGATAAGGGCTTTGTTCTAAACCATGCAGTGATGATCAAAGAGGCTCTACTGACCTGGTCCCTCATCATCCTTGAAGAGTTGTTCAGTACCAAACTTGAGGATTTCATCCAATTCCTTCTTGGACATGGCTCCCTTGGCCTGAGAGCCAAGACCGGGTCTGACCACCAAGTGGGTCAACATCATCTTCTTCTTGGCCACCTACAAAACATCAAATGGTCAAAACAAGTAAGAAATGGTCAGAATATTCTTTCACAAACATGAAACATGAACGATCAATACCCATGAGAAATGGTCAAAATGCTGAAATATTAACATTCATAATGAATAATCCTCAATATGATTTTTTTTTTTAATAGCGAAGTACACATTTTGGAAGTGCATAAAGACATTTTATTTTGTACTACACAACAACAAAATATTATCATGTCCATGCAGATATAATGATAGTGAAGTTACAAAATCACAGATGGTAGTGAATACATGCTCATTCCAAATACAAATACAGGCTACTGTTTAATTGGAATAACGTGATAAAGAACTCCCAATCATTAGTAGTCAACTAACCTGAGTGATTCTCTCTTCCACCGATGCCCTGGTGACAAAGCGATAGATCATCACCTTATTGGACTGACCGATACGATGCGCCCTGCTGAAGGCTTGGATGTCATTATGGGGGTTCCAGTCAGAGTCGTAGATAATGACAGTGTCGGCCGTGGCAAGGTTGATACCCAGACCACCAGCGCGGGTCGAGAGCAGGAAAACAAACTGCTCAGCTCCAGGAGCTGTAGGGGATTCAAGCGTTCAAATGTTATACTTATAAACGTGGACTCCAGGATATTTCAGATATCTGATTTCATTAAATGGTAATTGGAACTAGGATACCACCATTTTGAACAAATGTTGGTTCAAATGTTGAGTTCATTCAATATATCTTCAATAGTCTTTCAATTTTCTATATTACTAAATTTCTTAACCATCTAAGCTTAATTTATGCAATATCTCTGCCTATGATCTATACACTTGCAAGTGTCTCATAAAAGGAAATGAAATAAACTCATTAACAAAAATATGAGAATAGACGATTGCCGACTACTCTGACTTATGAAGTGATTTTCTGGCTAAACGGTCATTCGAGGCAGGGGATATATCAAGAAATGTCCCTATAGAGAGATGGACAATTGGCCTTTCTTGACAACTGAGATTAACCCCTTCCATGCCACCAGATTTTTGAACAATTGTCAAATTAACTTTTAAGAGTTAAATATTAACTTTCAATGAGTTTTTCTTGAGCAAACTAGGCAAAGATATATTACATAGGAATAACCATTATATTGAAGGCACAGGTCTCTGTAGGAGGAAGAATTTTCAAGCCATTCTGAGCCTAAACGAAATGTTCAGCACTCCAATATCAATATTTGGGCGAGATTTGCCGCCCACGACATGGTAGGGGTTAAAAAAAGCAGAGGTCCTCACCATTGAATCTATCAATAGCTTCTTGTCTGAGACCTCCTGTCACACCTCCATCAATCCTCTCATATTTGTAGCCTTCACCCTCCAGGAAGTCTTCAAGCAGATCCAACATCCTTGTCATCTAAAAAAACATATATATATCAAGGGTAATATGTCATTCATAAAGCTGATCAACTGATGTAAGTCCTTATCCATCCAAGTAAAAGTTCAAATAACAATTATTAAATCATAACATCTGGACTTTTAATTCCGAGGACAGGCTGATGACGAGCTGTTGATGAGCTGATGACAAGCTGATGAAGCGTCCAGGATCGAACATGAAACCGTCCTCGCAATTAAACCGTGAGTCCAGATGTTATGATTCTAATAATTGTTTGTTATTCACAAAGCTGGTATTCTAGAAAATATAGGCTACAACACCATTCATTGAAGTTGTCATTCTTGATACTGTAAATGATAACTGAATGATAACTTAAAAAGTTGTGGATTATTTATATTAGATAAATTGTTAACAAGTAATCATCCACGAATCATCATGAATCAAAGAATAAGAAGTCATTCTGTGAACTCATCTCTCACACATATGCCATGATCAAGATTAGATTGTTTTTACTTGACATTAATAAAACACACCAGGGCCCTGTAATATAAAGCTTGAAATCGATCTTACGATTAATTTTTACGATTGATTGTACATGTACATTGTAGTAAATTGGATTGATCGTAAATTCAATCGTAAGATCAATTTCACGCTTTATGTTACAGGGCCCATAAGTAATACGTCATAGTCAAGTTGACGTTTGTTGAGCTGGACAACTACACCAACGTATGGGTAATACAACATGGTCAATATCACAATATTGGTGCAGGTTGACTATAAAGCATTTCTGAGAATGCTTGCTCACCTGTGAGAAGATGAGAACTCTGTGGTTGTCCTTCTTAAGCATCTTCAACATCTTACTAAGGAGCACCAGTTTACCACAGGACTTGACCAAGGAGACCACTTCAAAGGCTCCGTTCTGTAGTCTTTGTGCCTCCTGCAAGGAAAGGAAAGTGACAAACATTAGGGACAACTCATAAATGCTGGGTAGATATTACCACCTAAATGACTGGAACTAAAGTGACAAGTTCATCGCCTATACTTTTATACAGTTTCAACTTAAAGAAGTATCGCCCTACAAAACTAAATGATGCCTGATGTTGTATCCCTTGTATGCAATCATTTGCAAATGATCCACCCAAACTGTTATGTGTATACAAGTATTGTGAATTGCAATGCCATTTGCAGCAAGGTCTGGGAGTACTTACAGCAGCTGCAGTAGGGAAGAGATAGGGATGGTTGCAGCACTTCTTCAGATCCATCATGATGTTGAGAAGCGACACGCTGCCACCACCGCTCTTGGAGTTCAGGGCCTGAAAGTTACGGGTCAGGATGTACTTGTAGTACTTCCTGTTGGTCAAAGGAACAGAACGAATGGGTATTGTCACTAAACCTTCGTAACATTCACCAATCATTCCTGCATAGGAGCTGAAAAGCTTGTTATTAACTTCACTTACAATCATCGTCTGGTGTTATTTGTTTTGTTTTTATTTTCATACCCTAGACATTTAACACTGCAAGAGATATTCTAGATGGATTTATACACAAACTGATACAATTAATCCTTCACTTGACAAGACATTTCCATACACCTACATTCCATTTCATTTCCATACACCTCCATTCCTTTCATCTGAAATTCAGGAAAAAAGACATTTTAGGGGGAAAAAGTAAATTAACTTTGAAAACACTGACTAGTATTTCATGCAACTTTCCTACAGTAAAAACTCTTTAACTAATAAGTCTTTTGGGGGTGTTTTGTGTAAATTTGCCCCCATCCTCTACTTTTCTATTCAGTTTCATGGCACATTGTTCTTGAAGAAGACAAGTACTTACTTTTGTAGGGGGCTGAGTTCTACACGGACGATGAACTCACTCTTGGAAGGCATACCCTTGAGTACATCAGCCTTGAGACGACGCAGCATGTGAGGTCCCAAGAGGTCATGGAGCTTCTTGATCTGATCCTCCTTGGAGATGTCGGCAAACTCAGCCAAGAAATGCTGCAGGTTGCTGTGCAGGGCAAAAATCAAAGGTCAAAGTTGACTGTTAAATTTGGATCATGCAGTAAATGAATGCCTTGATGAATTGGAGAAAAACGATCAACATATTTTGAAATGGAATATTGTCAAAAAGACAGAGCCTTTCTGAAAGGTGTTAGCATCGATTCAACCCAGTGCAGACAAAAACCGACCAACTCATCTTTCTAGCCCTGTGACCGCTCTAGCAGGGAGGAATTTCAGTACACCTGGGATTCCAACTGTAATGTACTCGCCCATGCATAACACATTTGGTTTAAAGGTAAATTATCCACAACGTGGGTAATGAAAATATTGAGGCACACTTACAGTGTGCACAATTGCTTTGGTCCTCTAGAACTTCACCTTGGGATGTTCTAAGGCTATTTCACTCAATATGGGCCAAGGGTAAACAAATTCCTGCCTTGAACACCAGTCCCATGTACTGTAGAATGGGGACTTACTTGAATTCATCTGGACTCATGAAGTTGAGAAGATGGAAGAGTTCTTCTAGGTTGTTCTGCAGTGGAGTTCCTGTCAGGAGAAGCTTGAAGCGGATGTTGTAGCCACTCAGAATCCTAAAGAACTGTGACAAGAAGGAATATATGATTTTAAACACCATTTGAAAATGGCAATATTGACATTGTAAGCTACATTGAAGGTTCATGAAACACAAATGCCTTCCCATACTGATAAGACGGTCAAAGCTTTCTTCCTTCTCAATAAATCCTTACGAGAACTCCATGCATGTAAATGAAAAATTGAATCAATATCCAATTTCAGGTCTAGTAGACTCAAACTTCATGCCTTCGTCTACACTGTCAATTTTCTTGCTTGCTAAATACTAATCAATACTGCACCATAAGTGAACTGTCCATCTTCTTGCTTATTTTCATAGTAATTAAAATGCCAATGTATGCACTACCTTCCTGCTTAATAATAAGTAATGAAAACACTCACAAATAATCTTCATATCAAGGAACATACCCTAGACTGGTTGTTCTTGAGCCTATGTGCTTCATCGACCACCAGGACATCCCAATTGACCGACTGGAGTGTAGTAGCATCAATACTGATCAGCTCATAAGAGGTCAACAGAACATGGAACTTGACCAGGGAACCTTGTCGCATCTTATAGGCCTTCTTACCTCCCTTTACTGCGTCATCCTCAAAGGAGAATTCATTCTCTCTGTGAGATGGGGTGGAAACATTGCAGGAACACGTCAATAACATTGCAGTTTTTTAAATATTTTCAATATTTTTTAAATACAGGAAATACTGTATTACGGGTAAATTAAATAATTTTGTTTGCTTGTTCCTTGTAATAGGACAAAGTAATGTTCACCACATTGGATTTACATAAAAGTATGTAATTGAGAATGAGCATTTGCAGTAACATTTATACACATGATGCAGTAAAAAGTAGTGACATACAAGTGAAGGACTTGTTGGAGGTGACTGAAAAAGGACAGAACAGAGCAGATTGCAGAGCACAGAATGGAGAAGCGAGGGGAAAGAAAAACAACAGAGTCTTTAGAATGAAAAGAGAAGAGAATTGAATTAAAAACTATATTATCAGAGAGATATGAATGACAAGAGACAGACAGAGGGACAGAGAGAGATAGAACATAACACAAGAGAATCCATGGCCCTGTTTCATAAAACTTGTTATCAATAACAACTGCCTCATTTCTATGACAAATTCGCTCTCAGCCAATCAGATTCAAGGATTTCAGTAGCTTATAACAATGATTGCAACTTGTCATTGATAACAAGTTTTATGAAATGGGGCCCATACCTAATAACAGCTCTGCTGTCCTTGTCTCCAGTGTAGGTAACAACATAGAAGTCTGGAGCCCAGAATTCAAACTCTCTCTCCCAGTTGATGATAGTGGACAAAGGAGCACTGATCAAGAAAGGTCCTTTGGTATGACCCTGAAGATAGAAAAGTGTGCGTTTGTTGAGGCCTAACAAAGCAATTACTCCTTCAGTGAGGGGATACAATTCTTTCTTGGTGGATATGAAATGCAGGAGAGCCACGGCATCGAGAGAGGGGTTGAATCATGTGGTAGAATCATGTCTTTTATTCATTTCTTTTCATGCCGAGTCCCCCTTCTTTATTTTTCTTTCACAATTTGATGGGTGCACCCTCCCCTTCCTCCACCCCACCCCCCTTTTTGCACAATTTGTTTGGTGCCCCCCCCCCCCCCTCATATCTACGCCCCATGACAAGAGAGTATTATACAATGCACTTACCTCTTTGTAGAGTGAGTAGAGGAACGCAATGGTCTGGATAGTTTTACCCAATCCCATTTCATCAGCCAGGATGGTACAGATATCATGAGCCCAGGAGTACCTTAACCAGTTCAGACCCTCAAGCTGGTAATCATGGAGCTTACCACCGCAAGCATCAATGTACTGAGGTTGCACCTCAAACTTCTTCCTCAACTGTCAAAAATAAAGGGGGAAAAAAAAGAAGCATGTTTTAATTAAAGGAATATATTCTAGTAGTCAAACCTGCTTTAGTGGCCTGTATAAAAAGACCACCTGTCTATGAAGACCACACTTTTTGTTTCCCTTGAACAGTATTTCCCATTGAAATATGTATTAAAGGAACCTGTGCAAAATGACCACCTGCTCTTAAAGGCCACTTTTCATGTCTCCCTTGAGTGGTCTTTATATACAGGTTTCACTGTAGTAGCATGCCCAGCAGTTGTAAACATTCTAAGGGCTGGACAGGTATCAATGTAAAAGGGTTGCAACACTCTTTCCTAAAAATGTGCAGCAAAAAAATAGTAAGTTTCATCCTGAGGGCATGATCGAGAGTGAAATTAATAAACACACAGGCGAGCAAAACTTTGGATGAAAGCTCATAGATTTAATTTCCAGATTATCTTGAAACCTACAAAATACAATACAAGCTTTTGATACCAAATTGAATGCCCCGCGTGTACGATAACAGAGTTACGTCATGTTTTCACAAGGCATGTCAAGAAAAATTCGATATTTTGCATTACCAGAACCCAGTCTATTCTTTAAAAGTAATCAAAAAGGGATTGTGCACTCACATCTGTCGTTGGCTCCAGTTTTTGAATGGCTCTTTGTTCTCTCTCCTTGCCTTTCTTGTTCTTGCCTTTACTCTTCTTCTTCTTCAATGGTTCACCAAACATCAAGGCTCTGCAAGAATGACAACATGGATGTTCTTGATTCAAAATCCAGACAAATCAGACAGCTCAGTAATGGTAACAATATTGGATCATCTTGTGGGGGTATTTATATAATATTGAATGGCCTTGAGTGGGATACAAGGGTATATCGCACGAGCTTTGAGCATCAAAGCGAGTGCGATATACCCTTGTGTCCCACGATAGAAAAGCCATTCAATATTATAACTATTAATTTTATTAAACGAAGAAGCTTGACTGGGGAGGAATTTTTAATTTGTAAACAAATCTTTCGGCATATTACTCCCAGTGTCATCTACGGCAAGCAGTAGATGACAGGTTCGAATCCCGCTGGTTCCAATTTTTTCTGACTTGTGTTTTTCATTATAGATCGAGCATACGATCTTTAACACTGGGAGTAATATGCCGAAAGATTTGTTTACAAATTAAAAATTCCTCCCCAGTCAAGCTTCTTCGTTTACTAACCATTGTTCCACGGCGGACCGTTTGAATATTAATGAGTCAGAAAGAAGAGGATCTTGGGTATTTGATTCTAGTTCGTCGTGACTTGGCCGTGAACCAGAATAGCCTGGTGGTTAAGTCGCTGCCCGGCAAGCAGTAGATGACAGGTTCGAATCCCGCTGGTTCCAATTTTTTCTGACTTGTGTTTTTCATTATAGATCGAGCATACGATCTTTAACACTGGGAGTAATATGCCGAAAGATTTGTTTACAAATTAAAAATTCCTCCCCAGTCAAGCTTCTTCGTTTACTAACCATTGTTCCACGGCGGACCGTTTGAATATTAATGAGTCAGAAAGAAGAGGATCTTGGGTATTTGATTCTAGTTCGTCGTGACTTGGCCGTGAACCAGAATAGCCTGGTGGTTAAGTCGCTGCCCGGCAAGCAGTAGATGACAGGTTCGAATCCCGCTGGTTCCAATTTTTTCTGACTTGTGTTTTTCATTATAGATCGAGCATACGATCTTTAACACTGGGAGTAATATGCCGAAAGATTTGTTTACATATTAATTTTATGAAACCTAGTTCCTCAATTTTCACCTATACATGTCCTTTATGTTTTTGTACTGACAACATAAAACAGAGGTGGAGAAACATTTTGTCCTTACTCAGGCATCTTGCAAGTGCTGCGCGCATACATCCATTGTCTCAGCTTTTGCGCATTTAAAGGCGTATTCACTTTTTTACGCGCCGCGCACACACCAAACCATGACATGCAGAGATATATTGCACGGTCATCCAGGTACTTTTACACAAACCATGAGATATTGTTTTAAAATGGCACGGTCATCCGGGTACTTATGTGCAAATCATGAGATACACCGATTTTCTTTTTGGATGAAAACTCTTCATTCAAATAATAATAGAATACTAAGTATACTGCCCATAATCATATTAGCGAAGATATAATATTATTGCTCTGAATCACAGACGGAGGCAATATGATTCTGCCAAGGGAATTATTCCCTGAAAAGTAGTGCCGAAAGTGCTGAAAGTAGTGCCAGCCAATATCATTATCATGATCTATATCAGGTACATGTCTATTATGTAAACATTACAAACGAATCTGTTTGCATATGAGTCTTCCTGGTTTCAGAGATGTGTATCATAGGAGCTGATAGGGAGTTTAATTCAGTCTGTGAGTGTTCTCCAGGGAAAAATACCATCTAAAGGATAATTTCTCTTCACCACATTTATATGTTGAATAAGACAAACTCTTACAGTGCAATATCCAACTCCCAAGCTTTGGGAAGTGGAACTTACTTGAGGTCCCAGAAGTACTGGATCTGTTTGTTACCCTCTGGGATCTTCCTCACAAAATCCTCCTCCTCCCAGGTGGAGTGGTCGTAAGGAAGGATCTTCCACTTGATGAAGAAGCTGATGTTGCCATAGCGATCAGTCTGATGGCATCACAAAGACAAAAGGAAGAAATAAACACTAGTTTGAGACATTGCCATATCCTTGTCATAAATATACATGAATTTTAACGAAGTTAGAATGAACATGACTGCTTCTTGCTTATCAATAAAAAGACAACTTCTTGGAAGTTATACAAGTATTAACATCTTCCGAAGTTAAAGGTATTGTGAGACAAATCCTCAATGTTTAGCGATAAGGCACTACACTAGACACAAATTTCATTATTTCAATATAGGAATATTCTATCCAATTCCTCAGACTTTTTGATTTTTAAACGCCCTCACATTCAAAATATGACAAGAAACAGCTGAAATGTTCGGGCCGAACATTTGTGTGTAGTCCCATGTACACATTTCTGTGTGCAATGCATGTGACTCTCAGCAGGATTGACTCAATTTCTTATCATTGTGGTGATTCCAAACCTTACAGTATACACCAATTCTTATGTGCTATATAATCAACCTTTTCCAATTGCTTTGAGACAGTTTCTTTCACAACTCAATCTCGTGACCAGAACTCAACTTTATCTGTAATATAGAGAAATGTGAAGTGAATTACATTTATATCATTTCATTTGCTATGGCATGTTTTGAGGAAGCAGGACAGAGCATCAAGTCTGGAGAGGGCTTTTACCTTGCTGTTAATTATCCTGTGTATCTGCATCCACTCAGGCTGTACGCCATACTGAACAAACTTCTCAATGGTAGCAAGAATCTCGGCGTCCACTTCATCTTCCTCCTCTTCCTCCTCGGTATCCTCTCCCTTCTTCTCAGAGTCGGTCTCAGACTTGTCCTCCTTCTCATCCTTCTCACCGTCCTCTCCTTCTCTGCCTTCTCCTTCCTTTGCTTCTCCTTCTTTCTTCTCCTGGTTGGATTGAAGGTAAGAAAAAGTGGATAATTCAAAGTAGTGCTTGTGTAATGATGAAATCATATATAAAACTATATAACACGCGCTCAGCAGAGTTCGTCTTCATTGCCTGATGAAGGATAGCAGTTGCATCCGAAACGTCGTGCATCTCTCCTACGTTTGCTACATCGTGAGACAACAGATTAAAATTCTTCTCTGCTTATGAAATAAATCATTTTTGTTGTCAATTGTATTCATTAGGGTGATCTGGTTCAGTCTACTTCTACAAGATATTCATATATTTCTGTTTAAAAACATACAAATAATGCAGGCTCCTCAAATAAAGTTAGTATGTACACATCTGCTGAAATAATTTAATTTTGAGCTTTGAGGCACGATTCTATGTGTTAAATTCTACAAAGAAAGGGAGTTCCACAAGAAAGTAAGTTCCACAAGCAAGGAGCAATGGATTAAACGGCAGTCTCCATATCCTGTAGGATGTTTTATGTGTATCTTGAGAGTGAGACCAGATGAGCACAAGCAAGGACAAGAGCTAGATCATGCTCTGCACAATATGGAGCCTGACAAAACCTTAACAGATAAGTCAGGGCCTGTAATTGAGCATAATCATGGAAACTGTCATCTCTGATACTCACATGTTCCTTCTCCTCTTCATGCTTCTTATGTTCTTTGTCTGTCTCATGGTCATGGTGGATCTTAGCTTCCTTTCTCTTGGCTCTAGCAATGCTCTCCTCATCATCAAATGTGGGTGGGTCCTCCATGTCGTTCTTACGGATAAAGTTCCTGTGGAGGATGCTGTGGAAAACCTCCATCTAGAAAGAAGAGAATCAAAGAAATAGAAGGATTAAAGAAATAATGACTAAGTCATAAAACTCCTGGAGTCCCAAATATTTTGCTGGAGAACACAATGACAAGATTATTATTTGCTTATATTTGCTTATATTGGCTCAACTGGACCTCTGGAGTGATCTATTACAGTTTGAGTGGCTCTGGGAGATTTCATGGACAAAATTAAATGGTCAGCTTGTTCTAGAATCAAAGACAACTTTCTGGGTGCGTCAAATTAATTGATATTTAGCATCAAGGTGAAATGAGTATTGATCAATATATGTTACTCATTTCAACTTCAGAATATACTCTGCCCAAAGACAAGTTCTATTGGACCTAAAAGCACTCACCTGAAGTTCTGACACCCATTCACAATGCCAGTAAGACATGCCGTGGAACTTGCAGAAGAATTCACGGATGGGTTTGGGTTTCTGCTCCCGGAGCTTCTTAAGGATGGGATCTTCCTCCTTGGGCTCAGCTCCTTCCTCTGGCTCCTCCTCCGGTTCCTCTGGGGGCATCTCGGGTGTGTTCCATCTCCACGTCAGGATCTTCTGGACACGCCCTAGTGGAGGCTCACACTAGATACCAAGGTACCACCAAGCAGAGGTTAGTAAAGATACAAGCTTAGTCAACCATTTTATATCTTATATCACTATCAAAACATTATCTGTTTGTTTATGCTACAATTCAACTTTAGGCTATTGCTTTTTGCAGTAGAAACCTTTTCATTTCATTTTATCAAATTGTTGAAAATTCATTCACTAACATGGAAAGTCCAATGTTTTGGCTTTAGTACAAATCAAAAAGTTCAAAATTCAAGGATTTTGCATTCATGTAGATTGCGAATAGAGCACTTTTACAACATTCTATAACCCGAAACGTTACAGCATTTATATAATTTATTTGCTTGAGCAGTATTTACATTTACACTCACTTCCTGTTTATTTTGACAAGACTACGTTACATTCATTACGAGTGGCCAGTTGACAAAATCAAGTCACATGTGTATTGTCGGTAGCCTTTACACTGTGGTCGGGCTTTCGATACTGTCATGTGGCATGGCCAAAATGATTATGTTGAAAGAAAAGGAGATCCACTCACAGCACATCTGGGGCAGACCCAGTCATCATCAGGTATTTTACGCAGGGGTGGATTGAGGCAGAAGATATGGTAAGAGGACGGGCATTGCTCACAGCACAGCAGTTCTCCACCATCATGACATACACGACAGAACTCCATGTGCTCATCCGTAGGTTCAGGCTCTGGGACACCCTCTCCTTCCTACAAGGAACATAACAGATAATTACAGAACTTTTAATGTAGAGTCCAGAGAGTCCATAAGTTTTTTTCTAAAGTTTACGTAAGTGAATTTCAATTTAGAAATGTCTTGTTATAAAAAATAAACAAAATTAACTTTTAGTGTAGATCAACTCATAAAATTTATTACTTCCTTTTGTACTCTCAAAAAAAACATCAATGAGAGAAATGAGAACATGTTACTTAATGCTCATAATAAAATAAAAAGTAAGGTACAGGTAATCTAACTCATTCCACACATGTCTCTATTCACCATTATTAGTTTTGTCTTCCACTCTGCATATTTTCAACTTCTTTAGAAGATGTGGACTCCCCTCAGGGATTACTGGATTAGTTCAACAGATATCTTTATACTTAAACAATGGGGACAGCTCCATTACTGGATTACTTTATACTTACACAGTGGGGACAGCTCCATTTACCCTCTGGGGCAGTCTCTAGCTCAGGGTCCAGACAGACCAGATGGTAGGCCTTGGGGCAGGTATCACACAGGATGATCTCCCCTCCTTGCTGGCAGACCTCACAGTAATCCTGGTGGTCAGTCTATCAAGCATGAATGACAACAAACAAACGTATATATATACACCAAAGCTGAATATTGCATCCATACTAA
This sequence comes from Heliocidaris erythrogramma, assembly GCA_025617745.1. Classification (NCBI taxonomy): domain Eukaryota; kingdom Metazoa; phylum Echinodermata; class Echinoidea; order Camarodonta; family Echinometridae; genus Heliocidaris; species Heliocidaris erythrogramma. The sequence goes on along the minus strand of CM046865.1, from coordinate 39,199,322 downwards.
CCACATTAAATCTTGTCTTGAGTTCAGTCAAGTAAAATTGTTACAAAATCCTCCCAAAAATTCAATGAACCTTTTGAAGACAAATATATCGTATCTACCATACAAACTAAATAGTAAATGTATCTTATAGTTACTGAAAACTACATCAGGATAGCCAAGGAAATTTTGGTCTAACAGTCAGTTCATTTATTTATTTATTTTATTACTGATATTTATACAGGGTGACTCATTATCACCAATAGTGGTGGTCTTCCATGAGGCCCTGATAGCAATAATAACTAAAAATAATAGGCAACAAAATCACGAAAAACTAATAAAAAATAAATAAGAACATATATAAATATATATATACAAAGTATTTGGTATCCTCGTCATTAATGTTTGTTTCTTACGAAAATTGAATACGTATATAGTTCTGCATGTGCATATCTGTGTTGGTACTTTTCATATTACTAAAAAATCATATCCTAGTCTGCTTTTTGACAGCCTGCATAATAAATTTGATAATGTTGAGTAAGAAGCAAAGAGAGATAAGGAGGTAAAGGTCACTCAGGCCAATAATAGAAGAAAATACACAGTGCTGACGTGAAAGGTCTGTGTTGGTGTTTGAAATCACAAAAACCACGACACTGTATCCCAGTTTGCTTTTGACATGAAAGATCAGTTAATCAGTGCAATCATACCCACTTGCAACAAACATTGTCAATCCATCCCTCTTCTCAACTAATTCTAAAAAGGGTTTGCACAAAGCAACAATTGCAACAAGGCAAATTTTGAGAATTTTGTCCGGTTGGTTGCCGGGTGGGCTTAACAACAATTGGTGGGCTCGCCTGTTAGCCAGCTGGCTGAAGTTTTAAACTAACTGGTAAATCATTTCTGAGAGTGTATCTTTAATTTCACTTTGTCAGCGTTGTATTCATTATTTTGTATATTCACATATATATTTTAAATATGTTCTTGTTGAGACTCTCATACTCCCGATAGGGGATCGATAAAGTTTAATAAATCTTATCTTTAATAAATCTTATCTTATCGTACCTCATAGCCATCTTCATCTTCGGAACTCGTTGTCTTCTTCTTTTTCTTCTTCTTGGCAGGAGCCTTGGGCTTGGAAGCCTTGGGGGTTCTGTTCCGAGGAGCGGGTCGACTGGCACTTTCAGGCTTGACACTCTTTGAGGCGACTTCTTCATCTTCTTCTGCTACTGAGTGCTCACTCTCACTTAAACTGTCACTGTCCTCCTACACAATAAGGAGCATTAAACAACAAACCAGTTACTTCTAAGTAGTCATAACAATAATAATAATAATAATAATAATAATAATAATAATATGAACACTTGTAATGCGCTAGTATCCATCATACCTCCACAAGACTCCAGTCACACATGGCATTTTCTTTTAGCGAACCACAATCATCTAGAACATTGCTCTATAATAGTACCATTAAAACTTCAGAAGTTATTCTGTATTGAAATCCTGTCGCACCTTTTTTGTAATGAACAATTTCAAGCTCGAATTGTTTTACACGCTGTGCCAAAGAACTTTATAGTACGTTAAACTTACAGAAGGGGCTTTCCTCTTCTTGTTTAGTCCTCCGACCTTGATCTTCAGCGGAGCCACAGTTTTCTTCTTCTTGCCTTTGTCTTTTGCCTTTCCTTTACCTGACAAGGAGAAAAGAATAGTTAATAACAATGGATCATTGGCAGCTATTCATGCTGAAAAATACAAGCCCTTTTCATTCTCTATTAATTCACAGGGTGCAGCTTTGAAAATGGGTGTAATATTCTCATTGTTACAGTTCAAATCAAAAAGATATTTATGCCCTTTCATTCAAAATCCAATGAAAACTTGTAAACCAAATTTAAAACATGTATTTGGCTAAAAAAAAATTGAAATTTTATTTCCTTATTTACACAATAAAAGTATTATAAATGTAGTTATTACAAACTTGTGTATTTCCTTATTTTGTAACAAGACAGGGATATATTTTTTATCCTTACTCCAATCACATAATTCCAACATCATATTTCATTACAGTTGTTCAACATATCATATTTCCTTACTGCAACTAAAGTATCTAATTTCTGTACCTTTTCCTCCCTTCTTTTCTCCCTTCACTTCCTCCTCTTTGTCCTCCTCTTGAACTTTGACCTCTACTTCCAAGCTCTCCCTCTTAGACTCATCCTCCTCTCCCTCTGCTTCTGCTTCCGCTTCCTTAGTGTCAGCAGCAGGTTTAAAGTCAAGGACGGGAGTGGACGGCGGTTTCTTCTTCTTGGGGTTGTTGGCGGCAAATTCTTTCCACAGTGCTGCCAAGAGGTTGACCAGTTTTTGGGAGTGAAGTTTCGGGGCCCGATCTAAGACCAAGGGACGGATGTTGTCTGTGTAGAGCTTGTAGTTGATCAGTTCATCGTAGTCCGACTCTGTGTACTCCATCTCAAACTCCTCAATGCCGTACTTCCGCATCAGGTCCATGGACGTCTCGGTCTGTGGCTTTGGAGGAGGGATGAGGTTTAATTGGAAATCCATAGGCTGCAGAATAAAATTCAAATAGGGAGAAAGAAAGGGATAAGAGAAAGAGTGTCTAGTTGGTTGGCTACATGTAGTACCCCAATAACTTATAAATGCAATATTCCTGATGATATTACCATCATCTGTATTTAATGGCATGTGTCTTAATGTACATTTACTACACTACACACTTGCAGGCAACAGCTAAACCGCTAAACATAGGTATCACACAACTATCACAATCCTTTAATTTTCCAGACACTGTCCAATTAATTAAACAGAATTTCAAACTAAACAGCAAAAAAAATGAATCTTCATATCAAAAAGGAAATATATTTCTGGGAAGATTTGAAACTAAAATGTGAACAACAATAAAAAAAAAGAAATAGAATCATGAAAGAAAAAGAATGTATTAGGATATCAAGTAGATGAACCATGAAAAAGCATTACGTGATTTCTTACATTAATATGTGAACGTGTACAAAAACTTTCAACAAATGAATGAAAAATATAGAAAATGTTAATAAACATGCATGCTGAAATAATGTATTCTTACTTGGTTTGTTTGGTAGTATTACTCTTTTTCTACTCCTACACCATTCTTTCGTTCTCTCCTCATTCACACTCAAATTTCGATTTAAATGCATGATCAGCAATCTATGGTTTATAAATTGTGGATTTGTAATGGGAATCAAATTGAATTCAACGCCAAAGTGAAGTTCTCTAATCTAAAACATTTTTTTAATGCTAAGGAGTTGCAACTAATATCATACGTATAAACTTTCTCCAAGGCGGTACAATATCTGTATTGATTATTGAATGAATTTCACAGGTGCACATAATTTGGAGCAACAAGAACCCCCGAGTACAGACAAGCTTTAAAGTTAAACTTTAAGGATGTTACTCGAACCTTGTATTCTTTCTTCTTTTTGCTCTTTCCTTTGGTCTCTCCTTCTGATTCATCACTGGCATGATGGTCACTCCCCTACATGCACAAACAATCCAAGACCACAACCAAAAATTGTATTATCCCAAGCTCAAATGGTAGAAATAGATAGGTTCATGCAGTATCTTACATCTAAAACCTTTGCGTGCAGTAGGCAAATATAATGACCATCATTTTTTTCTTCTTTTTTTTTCAAATAAGAAAAATCACAAGGGGTTATTGAATTGCTAAATTAGGGATCACATAACTCTGTATTAGAGTGAGTAATTAAAACCAACTTTGATTAAAAACTTGTCTTTAAACAAAAATTGAAATAAAATGGTCAATTCCACATTCATATGCAGCAACGGATTTACATAGAAGTATTGCTTTCTACCTTAGCAGGGCAGAGATTAGGTTTATGTTTTAATTGAATGTATTGACGGGTGATACACTTTCAATCAAGTAAAAGACTGTTTTTAATATATTTTGATACATTGAATTCTATTCCATCAGACAAATGAACCATAGAATGAATTTGGCATATTTTGTGTTGCTAAATACAAACAGCTCCCTGCTGAATTGATAGCATTTTAGCTCTGGAGGTTCTTGGAACTTTGTGTTTCGCTCTTTGTGACGAAGCCTTTTTGTCGCAAAAGTCAAAGATAAAATTTACCTAAACTAAAATCAACTTTATAAAAAAAAATGTTTGGAATATGTGCTGTTAACCAAGCAACTCAAAGGTGCAATCAGGAATAAAGACACAATTTTCAACATTCTGAGACAATGAATAAAGTTAGTGTTTAGAAATGTGACCAAAACAGTGATAAGAAAACAAAGTGAAATATATTTTTAGAAAGAAAAAACATGCAATAGACCAAAGTTTTAGACAGTGGCTCACTGTGTCTGCCATTTTTTAATTCCTGCCGTTATCAATAAATGAAATAATAAAGAAGAGAAATTTCTTCTTACACATTATACATTTAAAAGCACTCAAGATCATCAAGCATCAAGCATTATGAGATAGATTTACATGTATGCATTGTACAAATTCAACCACCACCATTTTACTTTAAAATGCAAAACATAACTTGAACTTAAGTAATATTAAAGGTGCTTTTTTTATTTAACTTTAGATGTGTATGAAGCATAAACTGCACAACTTCAAGATGGAAGATGGGATTCCACAACAAACATAATGAAGTTAGAATGCAATGTTTAGAAAAAAAAAGCAATAGTAAACACAAATTGAGCTAAAATCTAGCATCATCTTTCAAGCTAAATGTATATTTATAAAAAGAGAAACAGTTTACAGTCAAATTTCAAATGACACATGTACAGTACATCATATTTACATACTCTAAAGATGTTCCCAGATGCATGTACATGTACCAATAGATTCTTTTGTTGGAATGTAGACTAAATTAATTTTATTTGATTTTGGTGATTTACAAACATCTTTTTAAATATTAATAGGGCTCACTAAAAATCCATAAAACTTGAATTTCTATTTTCATGATTTCATTTTTCATTCTTTGAATTGTATAACTCAAATGTGTGCAAACAATATTTTTCATTTATTTTTTACTAACATCTTGTCACCCAAACAGAGGTAAGAACATCACATATTACAAACTCAATCAAAAAATAAACAAAAACACCAAAGCAAATTATTTCTTACACAACAATCTTATTTGGTAAAAGTTTGTACATTACCTCACTGTCTCTCTTTCGCTTTTTACTTGATTTTCCATCCTTTTTCTTCTCCTTCTTGTTCTTCTTACTTTTTTTCTTCTTTGGTGGGGTATCCCCATCTGAAAACAAAATCACATTAAATTCTATAAATATTATGGGAAATTATAGTTAAACAGAAAACAGGCAAAAAATATATGGGAGCAGACTCAGATGAGAGATTCAAATAAAAAAATTAAAAAGAGTTTTCTTATATTAATTGCCGTGCGATGTAGACGCCTGAAATTAAAGTGATTTGGTAACTTTGTAGAGGCTTTCATGGCCTTACATGATATCATTGTATGTATTATGGTGTAAAAATGAAGCCCGGGGGGGGGGGGGGGGGGGGGGGGGGGGGAAGCACTTCAAAATCATCATATCATTTACAAAAGTAAACATAAGACGATAAGTTACCGGAAATGCCAGACTCATTTTCCCCCATAGACTCAGTGTTAGACTAAAGCGTATGGCCATACGCTTTCGTAAAAATCAGAGTATTCAGTCATAGATATCTCAATAATAGCATTATATCTTTGAAAACCTTTCTATGCCTGGCAATTTATTTATCCTTCTGAACATCATTATACAAGGCAGATATCAAAATGCAACAATTTATTAAATCAAGCCCCCACAAATGACAAAGTGACCGAATGCCTTAGTAAATATCAGTTTAGTTTAAGTTTAATATCAAAATTTGACTTTGTCTCTTGAAGAAACAAATACTGTAATTTTTACTCTGGTAGTGTATAAATTTATGCACAACAATGTATAATATCTTTGTTTTAATCATTTATTCACTCATGGTCCAGCTAAGTAATAATGAAAAATATCACGCTCTCACAGTCAGTCACAGCTCTCACACAGCTGTTCATACATGTATACATGTACGGTAATGCCTACAACACAGAAACAGGGAAAGCAACAACACACGCTGTAAACCTATTCACGTGTGAGCAATACACACACGTTGCAAAGACACGCGCAATATGCTTTGTATATGACACACACACGAACCCATTCATTCACCGTGCGAAAATGAAGGGATTGATAATTATCTTCATAACTAATCCGCTTGCGACCCCTCGCCCAAATCTCTCTTTTTCACAACATTATTGGTCCAATACGAGAAAATAATTTCCAAAAGACTAAAGATAAATTGTTATAGCACAACTTGGATATACATTTCTTGGGATTTGGCGCCGGGAGTTCAAATAAGTGTTATTGGAAGATTGCCGGTGTCTGGCGTTCGCTAGAGACGATGATCGATCATGTCGTTATTTTAGTTACGATGATCGGCGGACCTTGACCAATCTCGGATATATTGCTTAAAATCAAGATTTAGAGCTGTAAAAATACATTTGCATCCGTAGAAAGCTGTCATATTGTTAAATATACTACATGTCATGCCATATTAAAATTTGAGAGCAAACAAATCACTGAAGCGCACTCGTAAAAATCGCCAATATCATCGATATTTTCAATAATCATTCACATACCGAACTCGGCCTGTTCGCCTCCCTCGTTGATGGCCCCACTCTCACCGGTCGTGTCTAAATCATATCCATAATCTTCCCCTTCTTCTTCCTTTTTTGAAGCTCCTGGCATTTTGAAATGATGTGAGAATATTCCGTGAACGGAATCCTCCGATCAGAATACTCACACCCTGTCCCAAAGCGATGAAGAAAATCCGGGTTATCGAAAGGGGAGGAAGTCAGAAGATGGCGGAGACAAAAACTTACCCCCTCGACAAAAGGGTAGTAAATCGTTAATTGCACATGCGCATAATGACGTCAGTGGCCCTTACTTCCATCCCATAATAATTACTTCTCCATCCCATAATAGTTACATCTTAGTTAATGGCATAGGGTAAGGATAGCTTACAGTGATGGGATATAAGATGTGCTTTAGGCGGTTTCGATGGGGACATATTTTTGAGTTATGATGAACTTGGTGAAAACGTATACCCTTATTCATTGAGGCGTTATAAATAGATATTGTTTACAACACTCGGCTTATACGTGTTTCTTTGCAAAATGTACCTTATTTACATAATTGTAGCTGCGTGGTATTATGTTTCCGCACTATTAACATATTTCATGGAAAGTTCGGAGGCGCGGTCAATTCCAACAACTCACATTCATATATTGACATTTTGACAGCTTATGGTTTTAGTGAATCTGATGCTTGAGTCGTATTGGGGTTTTCTGTGATGAAAGGGTTTTTAATGTAAGCCTGTTTCCTAGCTCCTTTCACTATTACAAGAATACTTTCAACCTTCAATATCTTTATATTCATTCACTTTGTAAGTTCTTTTCGTAGACCTCAATAACTTGAAAATAATTTTGAGACTTTTTTGTCCTATAACTCTTTATCGTTGCATCTGATTTAGTTTTCTTAGCATCGGACACAGTTCTACATTCACGAGCTGATAGCCTAGGAAGTGTTCGGACTTTGAAAGAGTGTAAGCCATATAATAATCGGCAACATTAATATCATAAAGCCCAGAAAACCTCCATGCAGGTCTAAATATTTCAGTGGTTCATCGCATCGAAAGTTCAAATAGAAGTGTTCTTGCAAAGTTTGGGGCTCCTGGTTGTGATGCCTTGTGATGGATATTGTCTCGTATGATTACCTTTTCTTAACTAGTCTCAAAATAAAGTTTTATATCCTCCATTTCGACATGAATTGAACAATTTCTCCTTATTTACTCCAGTACTATATAGATTGTGATTACTTTATTGGCCATCAAACTGTAGAGCTGCCTGCAGCATTCTTTTGAAAGGGAGACACAACTCGCCAAATTCTGACTGTTGAGTTTGATTGTACATGGAATTGCGTAGCATTTTCATGCTGTCAAACGTTCAGGAGTTGTGACAATGATAGACTTGACTTTTCACATAAAAAACCTACACTTAACTTTGTAAATCGTATTCCGCGGACCACTGGCGTAGCCAGACTTATTGAACGGGGGAATTTAAAATAATCATTATATGAAAAGTGTGTGGAAATCGAGCTTCGTGCCGACCTATATATATTTCTTATGAATTATACATGTATTGGTGTTACTTTTCGGGGGAGCGGAGGGGGCAAGATCTGCATGATATAAGGATTACTTTAAAGCAGTGGCGCGCCTTAATCTAGGGATTATGGCGCAACTATATTGAACCTTTATACTTCTTTATCACATATCCTTTATCCTTTATTGGGGCGTAGTATTTACTAAATACTGAAAGAGGCGGGCGAAAAGGGAGCTGCAAAGCAAGAGAAGTAGGCCTATAAATAATTGTTTTCTTTAAATTTTGAACCATTTAAAAAAACAATTTATATTCTATCCTATTGAATGGGCGATAACTATGAGATCCGGAAACCATATATGCGAGGGAGCAAAGCGATCGCGAGCTTTAGAAAATTTTCGAATTTTAAACCCTCAAAAAACTGTATTTTTAATGCATTTACCCTGCGGAAAAGGGCAAATAATCCTTAAGGCTCATATATTTTCTTCTTTTCTCCCCCTTTTTTTTCCCCTTCTGCATTTTATGCGCCCCCTTCAAGTGCCGACGGGGCCCTGCGCCCCCGTAGATACGCCACTGCTTTTAAAGCCACTTTCTTTTGAAATATACGGTTACTTTTGATCAAACAGGCTTATAACCTTATACTGTGAGAATTCACCCTTAAATGATATTAAGGCACCAGGCTTAAAATCCAGTGCACAGTGTTGTTGCACAGGCTTTCTTTACACTTGGGAAAAACAGAAAGCCTTTTTTTTTGGGGGGGGGTTCTAAAAGTAGTTCTAAAAAGTCATTAAATTTTTGAAAAGCTATCGAAGTTGCATAAACTTAAAAGCAAGACGTATATATAGTTTTGCTCTCATTCAATGTTTGTTTGACTATGCTAACCCTGCATGGTATAGTAACATAAACAAGTCAGATCAAAAGAATTGGAAATTTATTCAGAACAAAATGGTGAGATTCATCAGTTGTTCTGGTCCAAGAACTCATGTTGGCTACAGCGAACTTTCTACAGCTGGTTTTCTTGATATAAGTGCCAACCAACGAGAAGGCGAGAAGACGAGATGTTTAAACTCGCGACAAGAAGATGAGATGACGAGTTATTGGAACTCGATGAGATGACGAGTTATTGGAACTCGGCAAGTCGACTTGTTTGGGACAAGAAGACGAGATGACAAGTTGTTTGAACTCGGCAAGTCGACTTGTTTGGGACAAGAAGACGAGATGACAAGTTTTTTGAACTAATTTCGTCTTCTTGACCCACATAAGTCGACTTGCAGAGTTCCAATAACTCGTCATCTCGTCCCAAACAAGTCGACTTGCCAAGGTGCATTAACTCGTCATCTCGTCTTCTTGTCCTAAACAAGTCAACTTGCCGAGTTAAAACGGCTCGTCATCCTGTCTTCTTGTCCCAAACAAGTCGGCTTGCCGAGTTTCAATAACTCGTCAACTCGTCTTCTTGTCCCAAACAGGTCGACTTGTCGAGTTTCAACAACCCGTCATCCTGTCTTCTTGTCCCAAACATACGGAAGCTTATAAGTGCAGCGCCTTGGCGAGTTGTTTAACTCGCCAAGGCGCCTTGTTTCGGCCATAAAGGCGAGAAGGCGACTTGTACAAAGTCGCCAAGGTGCCCTGTTTCAGACAAGAAGGCGATAATGCGACTTGTACAAACTCGCCAAGGCGCCTTATTCAAGACGAGAAGGCGAGGTGGCGCCGTGTGCAAACTCGCCAAGGCGCCTTTTTTAATACGAGAAGGCGAGGTGACGCCTTGTGCAAACTCGCCAAGGCGCCTTATCCAAGACGAGAAGGCGTGAAGGCGACTTGTACGATCTCGCTAAGGCGCCTTGTTTAAGACGAGAAGGCGCGAAGGCTACTTGTACAAACTCACCGAGGCGCCTTGTTTGGGTCAAGAAGGCGAGAAGGCGACTTGTAAAATATCGCCAAGGCGCCTTATTCAAGACGAGAAGGCGTGAAGGCGACTTGTACAAACTCGCCAGAGAAGGCGAGATGACGCCTTGTGCAAACTCGCCAAGGCGCCTTATTCAAGACGAGAAGGCGTAAAGGCGACTTGTACGATCTCGCTAAGGCGCCTTGTCTAAGAAGAGATGGCGAGTTGGCGGCTTTTACAAACTCACCAAGGCGCCATGTTTAAGACAAGAAAGCGGGAAGGCGAAATGTCCAAACTTGCCAAGGGGCCTTGTTTTAGACGAGAAGGCGCGAAGGCGACTTGCACAAAGTCGTCTTATTTATTACTATACATAGGCCTACCCCCTCAAGTTTGTCCTCCAGAACCGCGCTTGCTAATGACACTTTGAATTTAAGATTTTAGCCATTGTAGGCAGACCGGTAGGCAGGAAGACAAACACTTTAGTTTCCAACTTTCCATGTACAGTGTATGCACTCGGGAGACTTATTACATTTTAGCCAATGGTCTCTTCAGTCATCTCCAATGCACGTAGAATTGCAGTGACAGTATGGCAGTGCTTATCTCAGGGGCTCGGCTAAGGGGATGTTGCAAGAAACTGAAGAAAGTGACAATCAACCCCCCAAATCAGTCGAAATATGCGTTTAATTACAAAGTTGCGTTCACTTGCGTTCACCAGATATCAATATCACACGCAAAGTCTTGCAATCAATTGCAAATCAAGCGCAACTTTACATTCAGTCAGAGGCGCGTCTGGGGGCCGGGTAGGGTCACAGTGCCCCCCCCCCCCCCACACACTTTTCCAAGCATAAAAAAAAATATGTGCCACTTTTCGCCCGAGAAAAATGTCCCTTTTTCATATCTGTTGAGTGCCTTATTATGCCTCTGCCCACCATAGTTGGGTGCTATATAGAAGCATTATGTTTTCGGGTTGTCCATCTGTCCGTCCTATTTTCGTTCTCGAAGTAACTTAACCCTTTCAAGGCCGACGGGACTTTTCAGTCCCGGATCAGACTAAGCTTGTTTGTAAAAAAATGCCATGCATTCTTCACCCCTTTCCTGTCTGATGGGACTTTCGAGTCCCTATTCAGTGATTTAATTAACACTACATTTTTTTCCACTTTTTAAAAACTTTCTGTCATATTTAGTATAAAAATAGTGCAGAAAAAAATCACAGAACATATCTGAGCATTTCACCATAATTTGGGATTGAAAGGGTTAAAGTGTACCAACCACCAAAAAATATTTTGCTCAGTATGTTAGAGGTTCCTTGTCGTTATACTATTTTCAAAATATGAGCTTCAGATATTACATGTTCAGGGAGGAATCAATTTTTGTTTGACATCACAATGAGGAAAAAAAAAATATATTTCATATTTCATATAATAAAATACAAAAGAAATTGTGAGTGGATGACGTCATCAGTTCCCTCATTTGCATACTGACCAGGATGTGCATATAACTGTTTCGTGAAATTAAGCGAAACTTAAAAATTTCGTAACTTTCTTATTTTACTTCCGATTTTGGTGAAATTTTCAGCATTATGCTTGTTTAATTTTACTCTATTTATTCAAATCAACTTGATATTAGTGTGGACTTGGCCTTTAATCCCTCAAATGGTTACAGTGTACCAACTACTTGAAAACATAATTTGTATACCGCTAGAAAGTAAACAATTAACCCCCACCCCCCCCCCCTTCCCCCCCCCCCCCCCCAAAAAAAAAAAAAACTTTATCTGGCATTCTATAGATCAAAAACTTAGGAGTATGAGGGAACTAAAGGATAGCATGGAAGATGCTCGCGCGGATTCGAGTTGGGTTCCGCGCGAGGCCCTATCTTGGCGTGTACGGGTGCGTCGAGTAGCCTACTCACGAGTCGCTTTTACGCTTGAATAGAGCGTAATTTAACTTGTAATTTCACTTGCAATATCTCTTTATTGAAGTAATATCTGAAAACTCCCCCCTTCCTACACCCACCCCTGTTACATACAATGCAGTATTCCGTCCAAATAACTGAAAAGCAGCAAGGGCGTCGAACTAACTTTCCGCCTGAAAGTTTGTTTGCTACAAGCCGTTTTCTTTCTCTCAAAGTTGCTAAAACGTCAGAACTTTCGCGCTTCGCGCGGGATGGGGGGAAACTAATTTGCTTTGCGTGCTCATCACCAATTTCGCACTCTTCGCCTGCTTACAACCGCCCCCTAAAATGAAATCTTGGCTATGCGGTTGGATCCTTCACGTCTAGCCCCCATGGGTGTCGATCCCGGGGGGGGGGGGGGGGGGGTAGCCTGTATTATCATCCCCCCAATATAACTTAAAACTAATAATTATCCAAACTTATTATATTTGACCATGAAATACTATCACATTCTTTGATTATTATAAGTAAGGAAATAAGAAATGCCATAATTTCAATGCGAAAATATGGAAGAAAATTCGTTCGCTCGCATTGTCATTCCCAATTGAGGGGTTCCGTCCGTTGGCGTAGAACCTTCCTTTTATTCATTAAAAAAACATTTTGGGATGCTCTAAAATGGAAGTTTTATAGACAGATTTTCGAAAAAGTCCCTGGTGTGGGAGGGGGATACCCCCTCCCACCCCCCCCCCCCCCCCGCTCGGTCGCTTCGCTCTGTGGCGTATCTAGGGGAGGGGGCAGAAAGAAAAATCATAATCTTTATACGGATTACGCACCCCAAAATCCGCAGGGTTAATGCACTAGAAATCTAGTTTTTGAAGGTTTGAAATGTGAAAATTTTCAAAAGCTTGGCGAGTTTGCACAAGTTGCCTTCACGCCTTCTCGTCTTGAATAAGGCGCCTTGGCTCGCTTTTGCACAAGTCGCCACCTCGCCTTCTCGTATAAAACAAGGCGCTTTGGCGAGTTTGTACAAGTCTTCTTCGCGCCTTCTCGTATTTAAAAGGCGCCTTGGCAAGATTTTACACCGTCGCCTTCACGCCTTCTCGTCTTGAAGAAGGCGCCTTGGCGAGTTTGCACAAGTCGCCTTCGCACCTTCTGGTCTTAGACAAGGCGCCTTGGCGAGTTTGTACACGGTCGCCTTCACGCCTTCTCGTCTTGAATATGGCGCCTTGGCGAGTTTGTACAAGTCGCCTTACCGCCTTCTTGCCTAAAACAAGGCGCCTTTGTAAGTTTGTACTTTCCGTCTTCTCGCCTTCTCATCTTAAACAAGGCACCTTGGCGAGTTTGTAGAAGTCGCCTTATCGCCTTCTTGTCTGAAACAGGGCACCTTGGCGACTTTGTACAAGTCGCCTTCTCGCCTTTATGGCCGAAACAAGGCGCCTTGGCGAGTTAAACAACTCGCCAAGGCGCTGCACTTATAAGCTTCCGTACAAACAAGTCGGCTTACCGAGTTTCAATAACTCGTCAACTCGTCTTCTTGTCCCAAACAAGTCGACTTGCCGCGAGTTCCATCAACTCGTCATCTTGTATTTTTGTCCCCAACAAGTCGACTTGCCGAGTTTCAACAACTCGTCATCTTGTCTTCTCGTCTCAAACAAGTCAACTTGCCGAGTTCCATCAACTTGTCGTCTTGTATTTTTGTCCCGAACAAGTCGACTTGCCCATGCATATGATGCACCTTTCCAAATCCTTGAAGTTGATGCGTTTCCCCGCCCACCCTCCCGCTCCTTCCGGATTTCAGCCCATGACAGGCGCTAAATTTGCAGTCAAATAAATTTGCACTGCTTAGATTTTGCTTCTTATTCCTACAATGAAAGTCAAACACTTTACTTTGGATTATAAACCGCAATTCCAATTTGTAAAAATGACTTTTGAAACCATATACATGTGTAGACTGTTTTGCATTTCCATTTAAACTTGGATTTTCATTTTGTATTTGATCCGAATCTGATTTTCTATGGTCATATTTAATATTTGATTTCTGTGATAATATATTTCACCAAATTCAAATTCTGCTATATCATCTCTTTCTGAGTATAGTAATTGTTAATGCTCTTCTTTAAGTATGTTCTCATTTTTATGTATTTCATATGCCAATCTTTGTATTTTTATTGTAAATATATAATATTGTCAACCATTTTTTATTCCTTTGTGCAAAATCCAACCTATGGTTGCATGTATTAGGCGCTATATAAAAACGGAATATTATTATTATTAATAAATGAAGATTGATTTTATAAACTGACTTAAATGGTGTTTGAGGATTATACTGACATGCACTACAGTTGAGTTGCAATGAGTTTGGGGTAACCCCTAAAATCTATTACTTTGGATTACTTAACCCTAACTAGGCCGGGGTATTTTGGGAGTCCTTATGGCCGGGGGGGGGGGGCTCCCAGGCCCCCCCCCCCCAAGATCTCAGCAACGGTTTACTCTGCGCGCATGAAATTTTGCACAGATGTAGATTAACTTGTGTAGAACACAATCCCGGTGTAATTTTTTCAATATTCTTGTTCGTTTTTTTTTTTATTAATTATTTTATTACATAATATGCAAATTTTTTTGATTTTTTTTCTCAAAATGGTAAATTTCGCTATATGAAGATGAAAATGGATTGAATATTGGCTGTAACTGGACCTCTAAGACTCACAAATACATAAAAAGAAAGAAAATTGGGTAAAACGGTGTTTTATTCATTAATATTCATTATATGCAAATTAGCTGTGTCATGTGTGTTACAAGCCAATAATGTATTTCTTTGTTTTTATTCCTATGTATTTCTTTGTTTTTAATCTTATGTATTTTTTTGTTTTTGAATTTTAATGTATTCTGTTGTTTGCCAACCATAAAGCATATTTGTTAAATGAATATTGTGATAATAAACAAGAAATTGTAATGATTACTAGGAATGGTTACTTTTTTGCCATAGGCTAATACACACATGAATGGAGAATTTGATCATTTTGCTTGACATGTGATCAATAATTGTAATCTGACACCAGAACCGTATGACCGATCCACATAAATGAGGTATCAAAATGTGCGTGAAACATCAAGGAAAAAAGTCATGAAATTTGAGCGCGAAAGATTCAGCCGTCGCGAGGCCACGTACAAAATTCGGGAGGGGGGGCCTCCCAGGCCCCCCCCCCCCCCCCCCCCCCCGGCCTAGTTAGGGTTAAATACAAGTTTCATTTATTTTCTTTCTTTCTGTTTTTTTTTTCTCCCTTTTTTTAGATTGGCAATGGAAAATATGTTAATGATCTACTTTGGGGGAAAGGGGGGGGGGGGGGGTAATGGACTTTATTATTTTGGTTATCTTGCTATCTCATACACTCCGAATAGACTTTTTGTAGCCTCAAATATGTATAATGGAAATGGAATATTCATTTTCATATCAAATGAATCACAATCATCATTCAAAATCCCCAGTATTATGTACAAGTTTACGAACTAAAGTTATTGTATTTTTATATAGATATTTGCCGTATGATTATTAAATTTGTTAACATCTTACTTTCATGTTTAAAAACTGTAAATATGTCAATGTTGTTTAATTAAGTGTACACCTTGCTGTGAATTCGCGTCCCAGCAACCACTCTTCCGAACTAACAACAGACAAAGTTTTATATTTTTTAAATAGCTCTAACTTTGCTTTCATTCACTTAATTACAATAATCCTCTCAAACCCCTAAATGAAATGAAAGCTTTACTTCATACTTCAACTTCACTCACTAAATTTACAATCTTCTCACATTCTTCATGGAATGCAAGTTCAGCATTCTCAATTTCAGTCTTCCCAAACTCAACCAACGAAAAAGGTTTTAGATTCTCTAGAGTAAGCTTCTATTTTTTTTTGCATCTACACACTTGCAACCATCACCCTTAACTAAAAGTGAATTGAAAGGTTCATAGACTCTTTTTGAGGCGTTCATATTCTCACTGATTTGCAATCATAGTCCTGAACTCACAATAAAAATTCAAGTTTTAGATTCAGTGTGAACGATACACATATACTTTCATGGGCGTACGGGCACTATTTCGCGGAGGAGACTGGTCGCGGGGATGATGGGCGGTTTTACAGTTGGCTGCTCCTTTCTCTGGATCAAAGTTCAAAGCGACTTCAATTTATCGCGCGCAGCTAATAAAAGTTCGCACATTGACCCAAATTTGAGTAAACAAGATCGCCCGTTCTTTATTCCAGTATTTGAATCTCATTGGTCGGTTACGTATGTAGGGATTCGAGTTAACGATCACGCGAGAAATTCGGCAATAACATTCCTTCGGTAGCGCACGATTGGACCTGATTGTATCCGAATTTCCCCGAGTCAGGCCAACTGGTCAGGCCCATGGATTACGACTTGCCACTCCCTTTAATAAGGAGTTTTCGGATATGTCAACTAGAACGCCGTTCTACATGTAGATCAGGGGCGGCCGCACAGAAACGCTGTTGGTAGCGGCTTTGTTAGCGCTAACAAGTCACAAACAAATCAGCCACTAACAACACGGGCAAGATGACCGCACAGAAAGCGCTGTTAGGGCGCTGTTAGACACTCGTTCTGTTACAGCGCTGTTAATGGATTTGAGCCATAGAGTTAGGCAAAATATATGATGTGTGCGTAGTGATCTATGTATAGATTGATGAATCTTGTTGATGCAGCATAGCACAGTGCGCGTGCGTTGTGTATTCACGTTTTAAAATGTATATTTGCTGACAAATGACCAAAATAAACATGACATTCCGAATTTCGAATACAGATATCATAATAACAATTCCCAAAAGTAGTATCATGGGAGAAGCTAAGGAAAAGCACAGCTTGTTAAAACGAGGTTCCCCAATAACAGAGAGAATTAAGAAATACATGTATGTAATTATGTATCAACATATACATATATAGCAATAAAGAGACGAGACAAGACGTGTGTAAAAGGAAAAAACAACAATACACACACAACATCACTAAAACATCAAGATAAAATAAGCATACTATGAACTAGTATTATACTAGCAGTTAATGTCAGCCTATTGGGTTTATATAGTAGTAGAAAAACCAGATACACATAATACATGTATGTGTATTAAGTATGAATAAAAAGATGTCTTAGGAAAGTTTTTGTTTATGTTCCGTTTAGACACAGGCAGAAAACCAAATACTGTACAGTTGTTATGCAGTGGCGTATCCAGGGGGTGGCGCAACAGGCGCGCCCCCCTATTGACCGTCGTAAAATTAAAAAAAAAACTTGGAAAAAAAAGTTGTTCATTAAAAAAGCTTCAAAATTGGTCACATATAGGATTATTTTGCATCTCAGCCCTTCTTCAGAAGCAAGAATTTTCCAAAGGGGAGGGGGCACCCCTCCCCTTAGACCCCTCCCCCAGGACGGCGATCAATAATGCCTGCCTCCCCTACTGGGGAATCCTGGATACGCCCCTGTTATGGACTTACACTGTAAGAGCTAATTTGATAACGTTTAAGATTTCTTCTAAAAGATTTAAGACAGGAAGCTTGCTTTAGATTTAAATCAAGATGATTTCAATAGAAGGGCCCAGTTTAGATTAATGTTTTCTGGGCAAACTGAGTACGAAGAAGTGGTAAATGAAAGAAAGATGATTGTCGTGTAGAATGCCTATGTATTCCATCATTCGTTGTAAGCATTGATTGTAAAACCTGAGGCAATTCATGAATTCGTACTTGATACATTAAACTGCCTAACTGGTAATAAAACAAATCGTTTAGTCTCAACGATTTATTTCCAAAGAATAATATTTTAGACGGAGCTAGTCTAGGTTTTTTCAAAATTATTCTCATCACCCGTTTTTGTATAACTGAGAGTCTATCCAACTGAGACTTAGTACAGTTGCCCCAAGCTAGAATGCCATAATTTATGTAGGGTAGAACCAAGGTGGAATACAACAAGAGTAATACATGAGAGGGAAACAAATATTTCAATTTGTTTATAATACCAACATTTCTAGAGAGTAATTTGTTTAGATACAGAGTCTGTGGTTTCCAAGATAACTTATTATCAATAAGTTTTTTTCCAAATTGGAAAAGTCATGTTCATTTTCTTCCTGAAATTATCAATAAGTAAACCAAGAAACTTTAACTCCTCGACCATTTTAAATGTGGTATTTTTAAGCATATGAGGTTGAATTACTAAATAACATACAACGAGTTTTCTCCAGATTGAAAAAGTCATGTTCATTTTCTTCATGAAAAGGATCATATCTTGGTCTCCTCGTGTCGATATCAGCAAAATATATGTCACCCGCAGGCTCTCCGACACATTCTTAATTAGTCTAGGTCTATGTTTAAGTACTTGGTATTTAAAAAAAGGAGAGACAAGTTATAGCGCACGCAAGAAATTATTCACTAACATTGTCACTATTGGTGCCCCTGGCACCGTTAGTGAGTTGTTAAAACATTACCACTACTGCTGGCTTCTGTGCGGCCTTGAAATGTTAGGCTAACAGCGCTGTTCGTGAATTTGACTAACATTACTCTTCTGTGCGGCCACATCATCGCTATCGGTACTGTTAGTGGGCTGTTAGCGCTAACAACCTTTCTGTGCGGCCGGCACAGATCCTCCCATCGACAATGGACTGCTTTGTGTTGACTGCATAAAAAGTAGGTGAAGCATGAAGCTAAGAATGGGTGAAGCGAGGTTGACGTTTTAGAGAAGACGGCAAAACTATGTTTGACGCGTTCTCGATCTGACTCGTGGACGAGGGAGAAGCCAGTGGACGGGTGAGCCGTTCTTGCACAAAGGGCGGTATGCAGCTAACACAGAGCAGTCCATCGTAGCCTCTAAGATCTATACGACGGCGTTCAAGTCCACACATTCGAAAGCTCACTAATATCATCTTTCCCGTTTTTATATTTTGCGGACAAATGATGTAAGAAAGCAAAATATTTTGCCACTTTATTACAGTGGAAATGTAGTTTCGTCATATAAGTATACCAGGGGAGCGTTTCATGAAAGGAAGTTGTTAGGAAATCCTTGCATCTGATTGGCTGAGAGCAAATTTGTCGCATAAAATATCTGACAAGTCCTTTCATGAAATGCCCTCCAGATACGATAAGAAAATTAGAAACAGATCACCTCGCTGCCCGAATACGAGGTAATGGTTGCCCCAAAATTCGTAATTTCATAATTACTGCTCACGTCCCGGCCCCCCCCCCCCCTCAGTATTAGTTAGGGTACGCATATGCTTGTTCCCTCCCTTAGAAAGCACCCCCCTATCACAGGGCTGCCAAAATTTCTGAACCCCCCCCCCCCCCCCCCCCTATCGCGGGCTTTGCATTCCAACCCCATATCTCAGGACAGACACCAACCCCCCTCCCAAGTAAGCTGTCATTACAATACCTTGGAAGAGATGTGTTTTTTCTACTTTTCAAAATGAAATATAATCCTTGCTGAATGAGCTATTATAGGAATTTCGTACGCCTATGACTGCTTTGCATTTTTTTAGATTACAAACATCCTCCTTTTAAATAATATGTACTGCTCGGCAACCTCTCGCTCAAAATAAAACACTCCTTCCCAATGCAGTTGAACATTCTTCAAAAAACGAGTACAACCTTACTTCGCGATCGCGATCGCAATCATGCACTCACAAACACCCTCTCAAAATCAATATACAATCATACTTAATCACTTGTAAATTCGAGTGTACATGTATTTGTTTTTGTTTTTGCAGATGTTGCTGCTGTTATTATTTTGTTGCCATCATTGATGACCATGTTCTTCATTCACTCATAAAACTACTAACTTTATATTCTAAACACAAACATAATTCTGTAAAGCTCAAAGTAGATAATTTACAAAATAAGTGTTTTTAATCTTGGTCACTGCATCTTTTCATAATACATGAATAGCATGCAAATCTGAAGAAAACAATGCAATGTTTTACACTGAATCTTTAATCCACAAACGAGGACTGTATTCTGAAAAAAACAGACAAACATTTAATTCTAACTAAATTGAATGGACATGGAATGTTCCAGGGATAAGATTTGTCTAGATTTCCCTTCTTTCAATATTAAATTATTTTTCTCAATATCCTGGCAGTTTAGCTCATTACATGTACTGGTTCAACTTCAGACATTAGTTGATAGATTAATGATCACTAGTACAGAAAAAATCAGTGTCTCCTCGATGTATAGCTGTTAATGGCAAAAAGAATGTTCAAAATCAGCTCAGTAGTGGGACCAACTTGTATTGTATGTCCACATCACTTACTGTATGTGAAAGTAACCAACTGTGTGAGATGCGGCCATTCACTTTGAATGTCTTTAATACTGGGAATACATTCACCAATTCCATATAATCAACTGCACATTGCATACATGATTGAAAGGAAAGAAATACGAACTGTGATATTGCATTTCATATAATTTCACTTTGGACCAGTTAATCATGAAGTCTGAGAAGAGTATGAAATATAAATGTTTACTTACATGCATATATTGAAGAAAAAAAAGAAATATTGATAACAGAGATATAAATGCATCAATACTAAAATATCCCTGTTTCATTTCATCTGATATTTACTATTCCAATTTCAGGTCATGTCAAATTTAAATTCTATGCCTTCAAAGAAACTGTACATGTATGCAGGTCATATCAAGAGGAAGGGTTGTAGCACAAAATAGAAGTCAAACATCTATCAAATTCAAATTCATACAGCTTTACAATTAGTTCTTCTTTTGTACCATTTTCTTTGGATGGAATAGACCGCTTTTGTAATGTATACAAATTTATGCGAATTTATGCACATATATTCGCTAAATGCCTAGTGACGAGCATGAACACGATTTTTATAAATGAGCCTCAATGCTTGGAATCCAGTTTGCATACATTATTTGTTGCTATGTCCGGCAAGCCTTGACAAGCTTTCAGGATGTCAAGAACAACCTTTGTTGGAAAGGTATGTATAAAATTTGCATACATTACCGAAGCGGTCTACTGAAAATTAAAATGCAATTAGACACCCTTTAATCACAAATTATTACCCAACAAAACCAATGATCATCAATGCCAGAGAGAAATTGTGAAATGAATACCCAAACAAAGAAATGACAAGAAAATGGAGTAATGAAATGACAAGAAAATGGAGTAAAGAAATGACAAGAAAATGGAGTAAAGAAATGATGGCATGTATCATTTCACTTGTATATATTCTACACTAATGATATTTATCTGACTACAGACATCCAAACATAATAAAAGAGAGAGAGAGAGAAAAGATTATTTTTGGCCTGTTGATAGAAGAGCCAGAAGTCCTGCAGACAATGCCACAGACAAAATGTAATTGCTGAGGAGAAATGATGGTTAAGGAAAAATTGAATTTTGTAACATTTCATAACTAAAGAGAAAAATGATATCAATAATGGCACAGCACAGTTAGCACTACACAAAACGTGCTCTTCATTATTATCATAACCATCACCACCTTCACCATCATCACCATAATATCATCCATATTATCAACTTCACCATCATCATAACCAGCATCATCACCATCAACATCACCATCAACATCAACATCGACATCTACATCATTATCATCACCACCACCAACCATTGTCATCATCGCCACCACCAACCATCATCATCATCACCATCATTGTCATCATCAACATCAACATTACCATTATCATCATCTGCATCACCCACAATCATGATGATGATATCCATATTATCACCATCACCATCATCAACATTATCAACATTATCAACACCACCAACATCATCAACATCTTCAAGATCACCCACAATGATATCATCCATATTATCACCATCACCATCAACATTATCAACACCACCAACATCGTCAACATCATCCGCATCACCCACAATCATGATGATATCATCCATATTATCACCATCACCATCATCATTATCAACACCACCAACATCAACAAAAAACACCCACAATCATCATCATATCATCCATATTATCACCATCGTCAACATTATCAACTCCACCAACATCAGCAACATCATCCGCATCACCCCCAATCATGATGATACCATCCATATTATCACCATCATCAACATTATCAACACCACCAACATCATTATCAACACCACCAACATCAACATCCGCACCACGCACCATCATGACATCATCCATATAATCACCATCATCAACATTATCAACACCACCAACATCATCATCCGCATCACCCACAATCATGATATCATCCATATTATCACCATCACAATCATCAACATATCAACACCACCAACATCATCAACATCTTCAAGATCACCCACAATGATATCATCCATATTATCACCATCACCATCAACATTATCAACACCACCAACATCGTCAACATCATCCGCATCACCCACAATCATGATGATATCATCCATATTATCACCATCACCATCATCATTATCAACACCACCAACATCAACAAAAAACACCCACAATCATCATCATATCATCCATATTATCACCATCGTCAACATTATCAACTCCACCAACATCAGCAACATCATCCGCATCACCCCCAATCATGATGATACCATCCATATTATCACCATCATCAACATTATCAACACCACCAACATCATTATCAACACCACCAACATCAACATCCGCACCACGCACCATCATGACATCATCCATATAATCACCATCATCAACATTATCAACACCACCAACATCATCATCCGCATCACCCACAATCATGATATCATCCATATTATCACCATCACAATCATCAACATATCAACACCACCAACATCATCAACATCATTATCCACATCACCCACAATCATCATCATATCATCCATATTATCACCATCACCATCATTAACATCATCATCTGCATCACCCACAATCATGATATCATCCATATTATCACCATCACCACCATCACCATCAACATTATCAACCCCATCAACATTATCAACCCCATCAACATTATCAACCCCACCAACATCATCAACATCATCATCCGCATGATCACCCACAATCATGATATCATCCATATTATCACCATCACCATCACCAACATTATCAACACCACCAACATCATCAACATAATCATCTGCATCACCCACAGTCATCATATGATTTATATTATCACCATCATCACCACCATCATCACCACCATCACCACCACCACCACCAACATCATCACCCGCATCACCCACAATCATATCATCCATATTATCACCGTCAACATCATCAACATCATCATCAACATCATCACCATCAACATCACCATCAACATCAACATCGACATCTACATCATTATCATCACCACCACCAACCATTGTCATCATCGCCACCACCAACCATCATCATCATCACCATCATTGTCATCATCAACATCAACATTACCATTATCATCATCTGCATCACCCACAATCATGATGATGATATCCATATTATCACCATCACCATCATCAACATTATCAACATTATCAACATTATCAACACCACCAACATCATCAACATCTTCAAGATCACCCACAATGATATCATCCATATTATCACCATCACCATCAACATTATCAACACCACCAACACCACCAACATCGTCAACATCATCCGCATCACCCACAATCATGATGATATCATCCATATTATCACCATCACCATCATCATTATCAACACCACCAACATCAACAAAAAACACCCACAATCATCATCATATCATCCATATTATCACCATCGTCAACATTATCAACTCCACCAACATCAGCAACATCATCTGCATCACCCCCAATCATGATGATACCATCCATATTATCACCATCATCAACATTATCAACACCACCAACATCATTATCAACACCACCAACATCAACATCCGCACCACGCACCATCATGACATCATCCATATAATCACCATCATCAACATTATCAACACCACCAACATCATCATCCGCATCACCCACAATCATGATATCATCCATATTATCACCATCACAATCATCAACATATCAACACCACCAACATCATCAACATCATTATCCACATCACCCACAATCATCATCATATCATCCATATTATCACCATCACCATCATTAACATCATCATCTGCATCACCCACAATCATGATATCATCCATATTATCACCATCACCACCATCACCATCAACATTATCAACCCCATCAACATTATCAACCCCATCAACATTATCAACCCCACCAACATCATCAACATCATCATCCGCATGATCACCCACAATCATGATATCATCCATATTATCACCATCACCATCACCAACATTATCAACACCACCAACATCATCAACATAATCATCTGCATCACCCACAGTCATCATATGATTTATATTATCACCATCATCACCACCATCATCACCACCATCACCACCACCACCAACATCATCACCCGCATCACCCACAATCATATCATCCATATTATCACCGTCAACATCATCAACATCATCATCAACAACATCATCATCCGCATCACCCACAATCATCATCATATCATCCATATTATCACCATCATCAGCAGCATCACCCCCATCATCAACATCATCCGCATCACCCACAATCATCATCATATCATCTATATTATCAACACCATCATCAACATCATCCGCATCACCCACAATCATCATCATATCATCTATATTATCAAGACCATTATCGGCGTCGCCACCATCATCATCATCATCATCAACATCAATATCATCATTACCATCATTACCATCATCACCATCAACAATAACATCATCATCATCATCAACTTAACCACACACATCATTACAAATCATCATCATCGCCATCATCGTCATTTTGAGAAAGGATACATGTTTGGGTCTTGTGACTTGAGAACAAAGAATGACATGAAGAGAACGAGAAGGAGGAAAAGGGCGTTGTTGTAGAATATTGAGAAGGTGGTGGCTTCATAGTCTGCTACTTCATTCTTTTTCCACAGGATCCTATTTCAGAAACAAAGAAAAAGACACATTAAGCTTTGTTCTTATCTTATTTGATGCAGTAAACAGGCTCTACAACAACAGCTACAAGCAAAATAAAAAGACATAAGTGTAGTGTGTCTCACAAAAACACAGAGCATTTGTTACACACAAAATCTTTTCTTCACCCTCACTTCATTCATTTAAAGAACATGCATAATTAACTCCAAAGCTGACCAAGGTTTTGATTCAGAGTCATGTCTTTCCGATGGTAATGTAATAGGGTGGTCCCCAGATGAATAATAATCATAATTGATTGATACATCTCTGACATAAGAAAATTTCGCAAACACATACACACATAAAAGTCATAGTCTATTTCCTATTTCTA
The DNA here is from genome assembly GCA_025617745.1 of Heliocidaris erythrogramma. NCBI lineage: Eukaryota > Metazoa > Echinodermata > Echinoidea > Camarodonta > Echinometridae > Heliocidaris > Heliocidaris erythrogramma. The sequence goes on along the minus strand of CM046865.1, from coordinate 39,174,013 downwards.
TGATTGTGTGAACCTGATAAAACAACTACCTATAAGAGGCTTCTATGCTACAGGAAGATCGAGTGTGGGGCAAATATATAACCCAAATTTAGCCCCCCCCCCCCCGGCACTTGGGTGGACGATGCATCATCATCATCAATTATCTAGCTAGTAACCTTTCCAAGACAATGTTTCATGTGCCACTAAACAGGATTCCACATAACTCTTGACACAGGTCATCCAGATGAACGTTATCAGGGTTCATGTGCACTGTAACTCTTTTAAATTTGAAACTCCTTTGGGGGGGGGGGGTTGGGGGTTGGGGTCCATGTGTACTATCCCTGAAGATGTAGAGCCAGTACAATACTTTTTTACAGCTCATTAACAAGACCATATATCAAAACGTACCTCTCATCCTTTTCCTTGCGTGACATCTTCTTGCTGTCAGCATCGCTGAGTTTCTTCATCACTTCCTTGGTAACCGCATCCTCTCTCTTTGGAGCGACCCTGAGAGAAGGAGCAAAGATAAAACAAACAAAATTTCTCATTATACAGCCCTGGAAGAAAATATTAGACCAGCTCCTTCTACGGGCCTATATGGCAAGTGTCGGCTTATCAGTAATTGAATTTTCAGAATGATTTTATAATACCAGCTAACTCATGAGTGGATGATAATCGCCAAACGATTCGCTCGTGCAATAACTAACCCAGACAATTACCGCCAGGGAAATTACCCCTAGGACAATTAACCCCGGACAATTACCGCCAGGGAAATTACCCCTAGGACAATTAACCCTGGACAATTAGCGCTAAAGGACAAGTACATCTAAGGGCACCCCAACAGATAGATACTTCAGAACAACTAATAGAATGTAAATATCCTAGAGGCTAACTGTCCTCAGGGATATTCTCCAAGGGTAGGGGTTTTGGATTAAATGTCCTGACAGAAGTGGTCTTGGGATAATTGTCCAGTAGGTGTGCCTGATTGTCTGGTAAAGCCATGTTCACTCTTCTGGAGGCTGTATATATTTCACCATTTACAACATGATCTTAAAAATATTTCAGGAAAAAAAATAATTAATGGCTCAGTAACCACTGTTTTTTTTTGTACATTTCCAACCCCTTTACCAGAGCAAAACATTTCTCAACTTCACAACAAAATAATGTAGATATTTGACCCAAAAAAAATGAATAATGAACAATTGATAAAATATCATCTACACACCTTTCCCAGATTAACCTGCTTCATTAATAAGACATATTTTGGGTAATCCTATTAACATGCTTCTGGGGAAATGAGTAAAAGTTAGTTAAAGTAAAAGTAAAAGTAGTTGGGCATACAAAACAAAGACTGACACTACTTTTGTTAAATTCATTTTAGTTTTTAAGTCCTGAAGAGCATTATTTCATCAATTACATTGGATAAGGAATAAATTACTCATTACTTTTTCAGATAACTTGAGAATAATGTTGGACAACTTACTTATGCTTCAAGACAAATTTGACGTTCTTGTAGGCGAAGGCAACCAACCAGCTACTGATGAGCGTCATGATAACAAACATAGCAATGGACTGAGACTGGAACAGGTCCACTTGGTGGATACGCCAAAATAGCCCTGTGGGATTAAAGAGATGATCATGTTCTGATAATAATAGACACAAAGTGAGTTTTCTCATTTGTTTTATTCCTACATGGGTAAATTATGGTTTTCAATGAAAGGGATTGCTCTTAAAGCACTGTTAAAGGGAAAGTCCAGCCTGGTATCTAGATGATTTTAATAAAAGCAGAAAAATGAGAGAAATAGAATAGTAAAAGTTTGAGTAAAATCAGATAAGAAATAAGTTATGAATATTATTAATTTTGGAAGCTGTAATCAATCAAACACAAATTGGCAACTCCATGACATATCTTGCGAGCTCCTCTCCCATTTGCTCAGGACAAAAATTTTATCATTTTAATTTTCTTAGTTTCTGATGAAGGAATAGATTTCTTTCATGCAGGCTTTGTGTAAAAAAATGATTCTATCTATAAGGTGCATATATTTTTTTAAATATTTTCTTTGCAGAAAATGAAAACTGATGATTTTTGGGGTACAGGGAAAAATGAAAGAGGAGTAGCCAATTTGCGTCTAATTGATTGATTACAACTTCCAAAATTAATAACTTTATTTCTTATCATATTGTGCTCAAACCTTCACCGACTTGTTTATTTTTTCTAATAACCAATTGTTTTTTTTTTTATTTCTTTAACCCTTAGAAGAAATTGACCACATTTTGTGGTTTAGCTTAATAACTTTTGATTCAGAGCTCTAAAAGATATACCAAATGCATGAGTAGAAAGAGCAAAAATTTCTGTACACACTATGTCCATTTTTGTAGAATGACCATATTGGCCCGAATTCACAAAGGAGGTTTGGTTTAAACCATGGTTTAAACACCCTCCTGGGTTTTTTAAGCATACATGCCCACGGAATCCAATCCAATCATATACATTGTATGTGACCCGGCCCCACAAAACCACGAAAAGTCGCAAAATATAATTTTTCTGATTTTATCATATTTGGATAGAACAAAGTCTCAGCTTTAAAATGATATATGACTCATTATAATTGAAACTTTCTAACCCTTTTAATTCAGCGAATGAAAGGAGCTTGTAAGAGATGTTTGCTGTTATTAAATAGGGAGGAAATGAGCTCTAAAGTTGGGGCCTATTCAAGCGTGCAGAGTAAGAAAACGAGAGAGAAAGTCGATAGAGAGTGAATCAAAAGGCCATAGCACCCACTATGAATGAATTGTCGGATTAGGTTGATATTTGTAAGAGTGTTAAGCATAGTTTATTCATTCTATTGCCAAGACTTCAAATTGAGAACTTGAGTCATTCGAAAGTTATGATGCAAATGAGAGTATTGTAATGGGAGATTAAGTGCATCTTGGTGGCACAAGACAATGCCTATTCACTCCATTGGGGTGTCTTTCTTTGTTCCCTGTTACATAATACTGGTTTGTTACCTGTGTAGTCCTTCTGTTATCATACACTGAACTTGTAATTTAGCCTATAATTAACTTAAATAGAACCTACTCTTTTTCTTGTTCACATTGATTAGCCTGTATGCAATTTGTTTTACATAGAACTTAGATACTCTTTCCTTGCTCACATGAATAAACTTGATCGTTCGTTAGCAACGAAATCCTTTTTAGGACTCTGTTTCGTCATCGAAATGGAACTTAAAACTGCTCTGTAATTTGCTTTCGTGGCTATTGATGAACTGTAATATCAGTATGATGAGATTGCTGAGAATTTATTCTTTCTATCAGTATGAAAATCATTAGGGAAAAGGTAATTTAAGGCCCGTGAGATTGCAGTGATTTTACGACAGTGAGCGGTACCGATTAAAAAAATCATACAGGAAGGCGAGGAATTTGGAAGAAACCGAGCTGTGGGCAAAAAAACTGGAAAAACTGTTAAAAACTCATCTTCTACTGTGTTTTAAGCTTCCAGATTTTGATATAAGGTACAGAAAAGAACGATCTTTCAGAAAAACCAAAAGTCCGAAAATAAAATTTTCCAACCCAAATTTCCATTTCAGCTGTTTACACAAAATCACAGGTTGCGACTTTTTGGTGGTTTTGTGGTGCCGGGTCACATATTCTCTTTGAGCGCGCGCATGGGCAATGAGCACATTTATGCCTACGGTATTTTAGTACGCTTACGGAGAACCTTACCCATGGTTTAAACCTCCTTTGTGAATTCGGGCCATTGCATTTCAAGTTAGGAATTTTAAAAAAGAGGATTAAGCTTTAAAATCCTTAAGTTGGCATCACATTGAGAGGTTCAAAATCATTGTTTTTTAATCAAATTTTCAACAGTTTGTAACCATGTGTGTTGTTTTCAACAACATTACAATTCATTAGAACCATGTAGCATTAAAAGAAAAATATTGTTGCCAATTTGAAGAACAAAAAATGTGATCAATTTAGCCCTTGTTTCCTGAAAGGGTTAAGGGAGCCCTGCTCACAAGCTTATGCTTCCGTGGGCATACCCAAACCATTCAATTCACATGATTTTCAACCTATCCTGTGAAAGATTTGTGACAATCTGCATGAAAAGTTGTTCGATTTACTTGTTTATATGGATTAACAACCTGTCCGGAATTACGTCTGGGTATATACATTCTGATTGTAAATTTACCGTAAATTTTTGTAAGTCATTAATGGCAATTTTGATACACGTTTTACACACGGTTCAACAAAAGAATGAAAGAATGAATATCACTTGTCTTTCATTCAACCAAACTGAGTGAAACAAAAGAAAAAAAAAAGTTTTAAGTTACGTTTAATATTGAACTCTATAATATAAAAAGAGGTCTCTGAGCCATCAAGTATTCCGACGCAAACATGGCAACAAACATAAAATTCCAAGAAATGACTGAAAATTTGTGCATTTCACCAACTCACTCAACCTAACTTGTTAGAGAGTACAGTGTCGGTGTCAAGACACTGGACAGTCATCAGCATTCATTCATTTTCACTTTCTGTTCCATTTAAAAAATAGAAGTTTACCATCAATTCATCTTTATTCAAGTGAGTTAACGAAATTAAATATTTTTTAGTCTACAGCTGTTATAATGTCTCAGTAACTAGGATCGTATACGGTATTCATATTTGTTAGTAGTAATAAATTAGTAGGCATGCAACTGTATGCACCGACATGACCGAGCAGTATCGCTTTCCTGTGCAATGTCAATGCAACGTGGCACAGCGGGAAGATTACCGTGTGTTGCTCAGCAAAGCTCAGTGCGTGCACAAACTCAATGGAGCAATCCCAAAGCCTCAAACATTATTATTTTATCAAAATAAGTATTTTCCTTACAAGTCGGAATAGCAGAAACGATAAAGGCATTCCCGTAGAAGAGTGCAGATGACTTAGTTGACACATTTCTGCTGAAATCTTGGAGCAAAAGCTCCTCTTCCTTTGTCAATTTCTTTCCACCAGCCATTTTTCTTCTGCAGCAGCCGTCGAGAGAATTGTACGCGTTTTGGACGTTGATGGGGTACATCTCAAATTTGATCTGGCATGCACTCTGCATAATTTTTTTTCTCTCGATTTTTATTCATTTTTATATATGTTTTTTGTTTGTTTTTTCTTTTAACTAGAGACAAATGGGAGAGGAGAATGGTCATTTTGTTAAATTTTACTATCTTGATGTTTCGAATGAGGGTAATAAAGATATAACATGATAATAACCATAATGAATATGATGATGATAATAGTATTAGTAATATTAATAATAATAATAATAATAGTAATAATAATAGTTATAATAATAATAACAACAATAAGAATAGTTATAGTAATCGTAATAATAATACCAATTATAATAATCGTAATAAACGCATTTATAACAGAGATACACGTCGTAAAAACAATCATATAATTTATGAAACTCCAAAGAAAATTGTTTTTTTTTACATTGTGCAAAATGTTTTATCAGTGCATGAGCCTTGAGGTTTTCACCTTTCTTTTTTGTTTCCATAAAGCAATCTTTATTCAGACTGCCAAATCTGTATTGATTTAATTAACGTTATAACATATTGTATATTTCTTGTCTGCGAGTTCCTTTTTTTAATACAGTGTATGCAAATATAATTATATGTCTGGGGAAATACGAGTGTAGCACAAAGTATATTGCACGAAATATTATGTTCCTTTGATGTTGTGACAATGTATTAAAGATCTTAGTTAAGTAAAAATACAATGGCCTTCAAAAAAAAGGGAATATAATATACATTTTTACATAATTTTGTTATCTGTTTTAGATTGAATATGTTCAATGAAAAATATTTATTGGTTTATGATGTATGAAAAATAATGTCACATTTTTAGTTCTGTGCAATTTTCTTTGTATTGATAATCTGAATGGAGATTAAAAAAATAAAGGAATTTCGTGAAAACATTTATGACAACAAAATTTAGAATAACAAAAAATTGAAATCTTTAAATAAATGCGCCTCTTCATTCTTTGTTTTAATTTTGAAACTGCTTTATTTAGGGGATCTAAAATAGTACCTTCACCTTTTCTTTTCTGCTTTATAAGAAAATCTTTATTCAGATTACCTAATTTGTATGTAGTGATTTGATTAATTTTCATAATATCATGTATATTAATGAATTATTTTCTATAATGTATGAAATAATAAAATTATTTAGCTGTGTTAAAAATACTATTGGTAAAAAAGAATGTAAGGAAATGTATGATGTACCAATATTATGTTCTTTATAATTGTACTTTTGATGTGATATATTTTGTATTTAAAATCTGAATAAAGGCAAAAAAGCTTTAAAAAAAAATGCAGCTAGCTTGAGACGAGAAGGCTGTCATGATATTTTTTGATTGATTGATTGATTGATTGATTGATTGATTTTATTTGCCAAGCATTCAGAACATAATAAATTTGTACATAGTAGAGTAACAAATTAGCAAGCTTGAACAGGATAACCCACACAAGCTCGAAAGCTTATTTCCAGTGGGGTCCTCTTGTATGAATAAAATAATCATTGAGTTAGAACATATTTATATATTTACACGTTGTCGTTGAGGAATAAAAATAATAGTGATAAATATATACAAAGTTAGAATGAGAAGAAAAGAAAGGAAAAAGAGGAGAAGACGAAGTTAGAAGATGAGGAAGAAATGGAGAGAGAGAGAGAGAAAAAAACGAAGATGAGATTGGAAAAAAAAACTACGTTAAATCTTTCATCACGTTAAAACTATAAATATATACATTAACCAGCATATTAACCTGCATGTGAAAAGAAGATGGTCCGTATTCAGGATATTTTACCTAGATGTAACATAATCATTTGTTTCTTCTCTCTGACTCTCTAGTGAAAGATATTCTTTCAATTTCCTCTTTAAATGAACAAAGATATCTATTCCTTTTATGTCATTAGGCAGAGAATTCCAATGCTTTATGGCAGTATAATAAAACGAATTACCAACACTGCCTATACTATTTCTGATAAGTTAAAATTGAAACGGCTGTTTCTTGTATGATGACTATGTAAGTTGTTAACAAGATTAAAGTTTGATCGAATATAATGATTCGACCTAGTATGATATATCTTATGCACATGGTGCAAAATCAGTTGTTTAGATCTTTGGTTGACTTCAAGAAAACCAGCTTCCGAGAGCTCATTGTAGCCAACGTGAGTTCTGGGACCAGAGTAGTTGATGAATCTCACCATTTTGTTCTGAATAATTTTCAACTTCTTTTGATCAGATTTTTAAAGCTACTATACCAAGCAGTGTTAGCATAATCAAATAAACATTGAATAAGAGCAAAACAGAGTATACGTCTTGCCTTTTGATCCATACAATTTTGATATCTGTACAAAAATTTCAGGCGAGAATTCGCTCTTTACAACTGATTCTATTAAAGTTGAAAAGGATACTGAGCTGGCCAGCTCAATGCCTAAATACTTCACAGATTCTTTTCTCTGGATTACCTGATTATTACTTGTCACCTGAAATTCAAATGACTTTTTAGAAATACTTTTTGGACAAAACAAAATGCTTTCTGTTTTGCCCAAGTGTAAAGATAACCTATTATCAGTCATCCAATCGACACATAAATGGAACTAACAGAGGATATTTTCTAAGAAAAGTTTTCATATTTCTTCAACTATATCTTTCTCCTTTTAATTTCTTCCCCCTTCCCCTTCGACCTGAAGAATTTTTGATAACCATTATTGCAAAATAAATTAGTAGACAATCTATTAAAATTAGTTATAGATAAGCCATGATATTTCATATTTCTACATAGATATTTATTAAGTTCATAAAGTGCGATCCCTATGTAATTTTCTTCTATGATTTTGTTGTTGTTGTGTTTCTTGTTGGTGTATTGCTTAAGTTATATATTGATATCATCGAGTAAGGGTAATATATTACCAGGGAAATGTTACAATAATGAGCATTCCGATAAATTGGAACATGTATTTCCGTATATATTGTCGATCGAAAAATGTTTGTGTGTTTTTATTTTTTTGGGGGGTGGGGTGCTATAGCAGGGGCACAAGTATGATTATGTGACGTTTGAATATTATCAACAAAAACGTATTAGGTCACCTTTGCAGCTCGTTTCAAATGTCTATTCAAAGTAACTCTTTTCACATTTATTTTGAAGCATGGATTTTGTTTTAAACTTCCATTGTGATGGCTGAGTGGTTTTAGATAGCTCTGATCTTGTGAAAGCTCATTTCAGAACTAACTTAAGGTGCTAGTGCCCTCCCCCTCGATTAAAGGAAAGACAATGTCCTTGTCCAGCAAACATTACTTGATGCCATAGTTCCTCTTGAAGCTTTGTAATCGTAACACTCTGCTATCCATTACTCACCCAATTAATGTTTGAAATGTTTAAAACAAGAGATGGCGCTATATCACTTTTTTGTTTCAAGCAATTCAACAACGCCATCACTACACTAATCAGCGCCACAGAACTCCAAAAGACGTAGAAGGCTCATACCCATTCACAACGCACAGATCGCGGTATCCTCGAAATACCCGCTGGAAGATTCGCTCGAGTGCACACGCCGCCATATTGCTTAGTCCTCGTTCTTTTCAGTGAGCTTACCGATCGTGCACGTCACAATGCCTATTATATTCGATCTTCTCAAAAGGGCCATCTGTCTATCATTTGAAAATTTTTAAGTCTGATTTTCCTTACATAAATGACATCAACTGAATGTGTATTACACATGTAACAGTTTAATTTTAGTTCTCTTTCAGGAGACAAGAGTTAAATTTCACTTCGTTTCCAAGATACTAAGTTTTGTAGTTCTCCTTCAAGGTACATCGGAGCCCGAGTTCATTTGTTCGCAATCATCCTTCTTGACACCCCCCCCCCCCCCTTGGAAAAAACAAAAACAAATCACATACAAAACAAAAACAAAAACAAAAACGAAACATTTAAAAATAAAGATATTACTTATATGGTTGTACAACCTGTCATTTTTTGTCCAATGTGTTATCGATATAAATTTATATAAAGGTATTTTTTCAAGTACTGTGTATTATTTGCCTTTAAACATTGGACAATTTTCCTTTTGATTTAATTTGCTTTTTTGCAAAGTTTTAGTTTTGTTTTTGTTCAACATGCTACTACTGTGTTATGTTTATGTCCTGCTCTGTCTTTGATGATAATTCTTATATAAACTTGTTTTAGTGGATACATTTCACAATACTGCAGCTTTGCAATAATATGCTAGTTCACATGCTTAGCACCCCCCCCCCCCCCCCCCAGTTTAACAAATGCTTAACGGCCCTCGAATCAATATTATTCACCTTATCTTCTCTTTCTTAATACACACCGACATTTTTCCTCATGTACATGTAGGCTAGTAGCTCAACAATGAAGCACAAGCTTGTCACAGTACACCCCCCCCCCCCCCACACACACAATGCACATGTCACTCTTCATAGCATTACACAAACTCAAAGAGAAGCTTACTACATTTGTAAATAAATTTACATTGTACACATACATCACAACTGGAAAAAAAAGAGAAAAGAAAGAGGAGAGGAGTAGGGAGATTTATCAACTGTTACAGGCAAATCTTATATTAAATTTTATGGAATCGAAAAAAACAAAATTTAATAGTTAAGTTCAACGTTTATTTTCCAAAAATAATTCAAAAGTTCACAAAATCTTTGAACAATAAAACTATAATGTTTTATTGCAGAAACTGACAAAGCATTGGCAAGTTACAAATTTTTCACACAAAATACATGTATTAGTACCAGTAGCAATGAATGTGATAGTTACTATATGTAAGTGCATATTGCCAGTGGTCACATTGCTACATAAGCCCCCATAGCCCGGCAAAATGCTACAGACAGTAAACTCTCATTATAAACTTAAGAACTCTATTACATGTATAAGACAGTTTTATCATAAACAATATTTTTCCCACCAGACTCAAATGCTCCTTTCTCTGTGTTCCTTTTTTTTTATGCTGGTCCAATATGAGATTCTTGATAAGTAAGCAAATTTTATGAGTCTAATCAATATCATTTAAGAAACAGATGAATATGATGATGGACTTGCTCATTTCAATCACAAATGATCCTTTCACTCCACTGAATAATATTTGACAATGTCTGCAAAGTAACCCATAATAAGGAGAGAAAACGAAGTCATTGTACCCATCACTATGTTGTTTGTTTTATGATTATCACAGATGCATGTAACTGTATCTCCATCAAGTATCTTTGGTTTAATTAATGAAAATAAAATTGCACGAGTAACTTTGGCATATGGATGTAAATACATGGATTCAGTGTTGTCTGCAAGGGGCTTGGGTTTGATCGGGGTACTGAGTTCTTGTCTGTAGGTATCACGTGCTGGATCCTCATTTGAACACTCAGCAATGTGAAGATTGGAGTCATCAACCTGTTTAAGGGCAGAGTGTGGTTGAGCAGTATCTCGTGGTATTGGGGGCTTGCGCTGTTTGACATTCTGAAATGTGAAGGGAGGGGAAAAGTTAATCAAAAGTAGACAGTTACAATAAAAAAATAAATATCAAGTAACAGAGTCTGATGATGGAAAATGCATGAAAAGTTTTCAACTCTGTTTCTTTATATATAATATATATATCAAATTAATCTTACATTTGCACAGATTTTGCAAGACAGTTGACTGCTAATCATTAGATCAACATTGGTTCAATCATTCTTTGTTACCTTAGTTCACAATCATAAAAGTTAAGAATATAATTTCGGCCCAACAAATTTACCTTTGATATTAGGAGACATCAAAAAAAAAATGCATAAAATGAGAATTGCCTGTACCATTCACGTAAATATAAACAAGATTCAAATAAAAATAAATAAATAAAATTTAAAAAAACAGCTATAAAGGCATATAATATAATGTATTATTTGTATCTAAACCCTGCATGTTGTTGGTGCCATAATGTTGCATGAACATTAGTTACCTTTATAAGATGTTGGGGAAAGTTGAACAGTGTTGGCACAGCATCTGAGCGGAGCCGAGTTGTCTGACCAGTACGATCGAAGCATTCCTCTGCAAAGTGGTCGGAGCATATGGACGAATACTGACCAGGTGTCCAGTTGTCTCTTCTCATGTTCACGATCCATCTCTTTAGGAGAGAACTATCACCTCTTGGAAATATGAAAGTGGAAAAATAAAAACATAAGATCACAATTAATTTCTAGGAATTAATCCTAATTGAAAAGAATCTCTTTGGAAATACAAACTACATTGTAAGAAAAATCAGAAATGTTTGATAAAGAAATAAAAGAATTGTTTAATAATTTAATTTAATCAATACATTACTTTTTAAGTTAAAGGGCAATCCAACCTTGGTAATAAGATGATTTGTGTGAACGCAGAAAAATAAGAAAAATAGGAAAAGGATGGTGAAAGTTTGAAAGAAATCGGACAAGAAATAAGAAAGTTATGGATGTTTGAAAAATGAGATCACTACATCTATGCAAATCTCAAATTGTGACATTTTTGTGGACAACTCTCCCGTTTGTCGTACACAAAAATATCATTAATTTGCAGTTTTATTTGAGGCGCTTTTACCCTCGGGGCAGTAATATATTGGAGATAGCATATTGTTAATGTAGGTCCTCATAAAAGAAAAAGATCCTACTGAGTAGGCCCTAATACATTTTGCTATTCATTATTGCTTGTCCGATTTCGTTCAAACTTTCACCAATCTGCTTCTCTGATTTTTCCTCTTTCTTTTAAAGCAACTTGCTATTAATTAAGGTTGGATTTCCCTTTAACATCAGAATTCAGGTCAACCTCACTAACACAATTACACCACATATTACTCATACTTCTAAGAAAATCGACAATTAACGCGTTAACGACAGCCATGACAGTGTCACTCATCTCATGACCATCGCATCTTCAGTCATGTCAGTTCAGGGAAGTCATGCCATGGAAGTGAAGAAGAGTGAAGACGTAGACTGAACTTCTGAAGCGAATTAGTCTTCACAATCACAGACACAGCTCACTCTGTCTTCACTGTGAGTATTAATTACTAACTTAGATTTACCTATTAGGCCTTAGAGTTACATGTCATGACTGAGTTAGAATTTCTCTCTAAAGTCTAAGTCTAACTTTACTGTCAATAAATAACTCAATTAACTGTCACAAAGTTTCACTGTCATGACCTGATGACTGACATGACTGAGTGTCAGTCATGTCAGTGTCACAATTTTTACTGTTCTTAAAATGGTTAAATTAGCTGCTTAGATCTCTTTAACTATTCTGTAGGAATGTCAGAAAGGTATGAAATGGTAATATTCATTAATTTAATTAAACAAGTTATTTATCTTTACTCAATGAGCGATTTTCATAAGACCACATCATGAAAACTGCAGCGAGTAATTAAAATAAAACGGTAAAATGAACAGATGGGACTACGTACTACAAAAACTGAAAAAGCCAAGTATCACGAAGAGAGTCGACATTGTCAAAACATCATAAATTATAACTTATTACTGAATTAATCAGATCAACTAACCTGTGGAAAGTTTTCCCGCATCCTTTCTTCTGACGGTTAGTACAGTTATATGCCGTGCAAAACGGCATGGCGATGAAAATTACTCAAAAGTTCATGAATAGAATCTACATGTTAAATGAATTATTGCGCTTGACCGATCTTGACGATCCGCTATCTGAAGGACTAACCAAGATGGCGGATATCACGTGACCATGTACGAGCGACGGCGATAGTTTCGCACCCGCACAAGCCTTCTACGTCTTTTGGAGTTCTGTGATCAGCGCCCCCGTGACTTATTATAATGTCTTTAACAAGAGATGGCGCTATACGGTTTGGTTTGTTTGATTGGATATTCGATGGTTTGCAAGTACCACAGACCGAAATCCAGTACATAGAGCATTATGTGTTGCACTGCTCATTTATCATTATTTATGAGCTGTGAAGTTTTAACCCTTTCACAATTTTCCTCGATCGTTTGTCTTTATTTATGTATTTTATTCTATTCCACCTCGTTGGTATTACTTATCTGAAGATGGGCAAATGTGTGCAGAATCTTTTATTCATGAATTTCAGATAGTCATGACTTCATATTTTCATTTGAATCATATCTTCTAATTATCTAGACTAACATTTGTAAAGTGAGAATAGAAATAATCATTATTAAGTGGAGCATCGTAAAAAAATATATATTACCAAGGATGACTGCTAAACAGAAATTGTTTACTTTATTATGCCTTGCATTAATTACAAAGATATAGGTTTTAACGAAACACTGTACAGAACTATAATGCTATGACAGTAATCAGTTCAAAGTATTGGACTCGATATAATGAACATATGTAGGCCTACGTGATTAAACATTTGTTTAGAAATTATCACAATTTTCACGCTTACTTTCATTTTTAACGGGCTTTTGCCAAACCGAGTCGAGTACTCAAATAATACGGTTTCACTCTTTATTTTTGACAATATATAAATATTGCATTTTCTTAATAATCAATATACTTCAACACTTTAAGAAAGATGCATTTACAATTTAAAAAACAATAAACATGTTAAATTCTCATCCAGAAGGCTACCTTTAAAGTACATTATAATTCATCACTGTTTCGACTACATATTACTTTTTTCAGACTTCTTTAGAAATAGTATTTGCAAGTACTTTAAGACCGGCTTGCCTGAGTAGGATGTTATTACAACATCAGGAGTCGATGAAAACTAAACAAAAATCTAATTTACACCTCGGATAATGAAAGGGTTTTAATGAGGTTTTCATGACACCTTCCACATTTTTACCAAAGCATTATCGGGAAAGAGAACTTGAAAAGGGCCGCAAAGTTTACCCCCTCCAGTTGCTTTTTGCTCATTTCTTCTCTCACCTCTTCCTTAAATTCAAGCAATGGCGTAGACTAGGCCCAGTCATTGAGAGGGCACTGGTAGCAGTCGGTGGGGGAGGGGGGGGGGGGGGGGGGCTATTCTTACTAAGTAAATAAAATACTATAAGGGGAAGGTGTGGGATGGGGTCGTATCATCTTATTTTATCTCTCCTTTTCTTTCTCTCGATTTCCCTCCATTCGATAGGGGCTTGTTTCCCCTTGCCCCCCCCCCGTAAGCTACACCATTGACTGAAAGCTTACAATTTTAGGAGCAAAGCTTAGCCCGATTCAAATAAAACAACGACACGAAATGGAAAGTGTGAAAATTTTATAATCAGATTATAATCCGAAAAAGTGAATGGCAGTAACACCGTGTGAAATATTTTAATGGCATTACCAGCCCTCCGCTTCATAAAACAGGGGTGAAATTAGGGGGGGAATTTCGTGATTTAAAGTGTACGTGTTATGGAACTGTTCGCTGATTTTATGTATAAAACGAATCTTAAAATTTACGAAAGTCTACGAGAGAATAAAATGTCAACCTTGAGAATTGAATGAAATGATACAATTTTATTCACGAGGTAGTATCACTGTTAATAACAGCTAGACATCATAAGACTTTATGTGTATACAAAAAGAGGTAAAAAGCCCTTCTTAAAAATCATTATAAAGAACATGTTGATCATTAAAATAGAAATTATAATAAAAAAGTGAAATAAAATTATCGCAATAATTGGAACATTCATTAAAAAACAGCAGAGAAAGTGAGATTCATTTCATTTCATTTATTTTCAAATTCTCATAAAAACATTAACAATTTATACATTCAGTAACATAAAAGTCATGCATACATAAAATACATAAATACAATACAAGAATTCGAAGGAGCCAGCAGAGGCCATTGGCCTTTAAAAGGCTGGGCTCCTAAAAAACCACAGTAAATTATGATAAAAGAAAGAAAGAGAAATAAATGGGTAATACGTGGGATTAAGTATTGATACAGGTTAAACAAGATTAAGTTGAGAGTTCATTCATGAGATAATGACTATATTTTCGTTAAAAGAGGCAAGAGATGGGCACTTTTTTATTTCAGTGGGTGTGGCATTCCACAATGTTACACCACAGTATTTGACAGATTTACTTGAAGTTTTGTATTTTAACATCGGGATATACAAGTCATTTGCATGATTGTCTTGTAAAATGTGAATGAACATCCTTTGCAGTTTTCAACATATTGTAAAAAATGGGAGGTAACAAATCATTCTTATACATATACATAAATGATGCTACTTGTGTTTATTTTGGAAAATGGTGAGTATAATCTTAAATTTCAGAAAAAGTGGTTCCGAAGGAGTTCTAGGGTGAGAATTTGTTATTGCTCGTAATGCTCTTTTCTGCAAAACATAAACTTGAGTTAATATATTTTTCGCACAATTTCCCCATAGCAATGTACAATAGGATACATGAGGTAAAATAATTGCATTATATACATTTATCAATATTTATCAATATTTTCAAAGGAATAAAAATATAATGTTAATTAAAGAATTATGATCCATAATGTTTGCTATTATTTATTCATTATCAACTTTATAATCATGCAAACTCTTTTGAATGTTACTCTATTGTACAGATCATATCAAGCATTTCCTAATTTTGAAAATCTTCTGTCATTCTTATTCTTGTTCGACTTCTTCTTTTTCTTTTCTCCTTCCTTCCACCGCCTCCTAATCCTCCGTCTCCTTCCTTCCACCGCCTCCTAATCCTCCGTCTCCTTCCTCTTTTCTTCTTCTTCTTCTTCTTCTTCTTCTTCTTCTACTTCATCTTCTTTTTCTTTTTCTTCTTCCTCTTCGTCTTCTACTTCATCTTCTTTTTTTTTTTGGTCTTCTTCTTCTTCTTCTTCTCCTCCTTCTTCTTCTTCTTCTCCATCTTCTCATCCTTCTTTTTCTTTTTCTTTATTTTTTCTTCTTCTTTTGCTCCTCCTTCTCCTCATCCTGCATGCCCCTCCCCTTATTCATGTTTTTCATCTTTTCAGTGTAAATGCTCTAAATTTATCCCATTTCTACAACTTCATATGAAACTCTTCCGATATCTACTTCTTATAGCATTATTACAACTGTACTTGAAAATAACAATATGAATGAACCCTTGCTGAAAGTGGTGTCACAACAGATAAATAGAGACATATAACATGGAAATAATTCTGATGAAATTTCTGCGGGGGAAATCTAATATTATTTTTGTTTTCTTGCTGTTTCACGTCAAGGAACAATCTCATAAAAATGTACAGATGTAATAATAAATTATTTAAAAACAAGTTCAATTTTTGTTAAAAGGCACGCAGTCTACTAAATCCTGGATATTCCACAAGATTCACTTATCGAAAAGGACGACATTTACAATTATTGCTTACATGCTCTATGAAAAAATGCAACAAGTTCAAGTTCTTGATTTTGGCCTTTATTTAGGGGTGACCCCTCCATTATTTTTTGAACTCTGGGTGCCTCTCATTTATGCAAGTTGTTCATCCGTCAGTGTGGAATGCTTGTATTCTTGTTAAATTGATCCTGATCATAAATGTATTAAAAATCAGACATAATTTCATGCCTTGCGCAGGTTTATGGTACGCCTTGTTGCTACTTTGTCCATTGATTTTGGAAAGTTCTGCGGTTGATTGATTTGAGTGAGATTGATTGATTGATTTTATTTCTACGTTCAATAGCATGATACAAAATATAGTAATACATGTATTACAGATAAAAAATATAGAAACATATTGTCAGACATTAACAATTTACTTCTTGTATACAAAGAAAATATGTATACAATATGGGAAATTAACATTTTACAATTAACAGGATTTGTGAACGCAGGAGACCGTCATCATGAGCGATTTGCTCGATGTCGATGGCAGCCTAAAATAAAAAAGCGACATATAACTTTAGAAAAAATGAAATTGAGAAGAGAAGTCATGATGAGGTGCAGAGCAAGTGCAAGTGCAGTGCAAGTGCATTAGCGTTGGGGTCTAGATGTATTCATGAGTTGTTGCATTGATCAATAATCAGTAATAACTTTATATAGATGGTCAATGTGGTGGATTTGAGTATAAAGATATTACATTACGCTTCGTATAGTCACTTTAAAAGAGTAAATTGTGGAGCACATTTTAACTGTTGTGGGTAGATTATTCCACAAGTCAGGGCCATGGTGTCTTATTGATTTATGCGTTATTAATAATTTTGGGTTTGTTAGATGAACATTTTCTTTAAAAAAGGGTAGGGTATGCGTGAATTGTACTGTTTAGATTAAATAAATTTTGAAATGAGGAAGGAAGTTGGTTATTTTTATATTTAAACATAAAAACTGCAACTTGAAAAATCTTTAAATCAGTGACCTTCAATGTTTTAAGCTGAAAAAATAGTGGATCAGAATGAGAAAAGTAAGACGATCCTGTACAAATACGAAGTACCCGCTTTTGTAGGGAAAGAATGGGATTGAGTTTGGTAATACCACAGTTAGCCCAAACAATATTACAATATGTTATATAAGGAAGTATCAATGTGTTACACAATAAAAACAAAGTTGTTCGTGGCAACATAAATTTTAACTTACGAATGATTCCCACACCTCGGGAAATGCATAATATAATATGATTAATGTGATCGTTCAATGTTAAATTTCCTCAATTATAACGCCTATAGGAACTTAAAACTTTTCTTTTGTTCGACGGAAATGTAATCTTAATACTAATAGGAGTATTAGCTATATACATGGATATTATTGTGTTTGAAATGCATAAATTGAGTTTTTTGAATATTGAGAGAAAGCTTATTGCACTTAAACCATTTCGAAACTTTAAGTAATTCAACATTTAAAGTATTTTCCAATGATTCTAGGTTCCTATGAGAATAAAAGATGTTAGTGTTCACATACACTAAAAACAAAAGCGGGCTAAGGATAGATCCCTGGGGGACACCACACTTAATTAGAAGGGACTGTGAATCACTACCATTGAATGTAACGTATTGCTTTCGGTTACTTAAATAACTTTTAGACCAAGAAAGCGCTGAGCCGCGAACACCACAAGAATAAAATTTAGAAAATAATATATCATGATTGAGCGTGTCGAACGCTTTATTAAGGTCTAAAATATTCCAATATTACGTTCGTTTTTACAATGGCGTCTGTAATTTTATCATAAATTTGGACTATTACAAAAAAAAGTCTCCAGAACATATCACATCCGTGCTGGACTGTGGGTGATCGTGGATGACAGTGGACAGAAACATTCATCGAAATGCCCCTCACTAGTTCGCATTTCATTTTAATTAATTAATCCAGAGTACTCCATACATTTCCTTTCCAGAGCAACATATGAGGGGTGTCGGTGGAGAATCTGACTTTTCTGTCGGCTTTCACCACTCTGTAACCAATTTCTTTGTACTGCTCTTTCAAACGGC